>OX438766.1:16752082-17181588 GCA_949316455.1 Acleris holmiana
ATATAAATAAGGGCTATAAAGTTAAACAAGGTAAAACAAAAGGCAACCTTTAAAAAGCCCGCTTTCTTTGAAATAAGAATACGGCTATTGACCTCTGCAGCATCAGAGCTTGAAACTTCATTAAATAAATATTTTCTTAATATTTTCAACACAAAACGAGACAAATGAACAATTGACATCTTAATTATATGAGACGGAGATTTTCATGATAATAATAAATCAGTCTTTACATGCTATTGATAGGTATAAACTGGGCCATATAACATTTGCGAAATTATAAAATGTGTCTATTTAATGCAGGTTCTTGATCTATGATTATTTTGTGCAATTATTTTATTTTATTCAATACTTTTCCGTTTAAGGCTTTACATTCCTGAAAGAATAAACATTATCAAGCATATTCTTAATCAATTTCATTTGAGGTCTCTTGCCGCTAACTAAGCCAACACTCAGCGGAGTGAGGAGGGTCATTTACTTAAATAAAAGTCGCTCGTGCTCCCTTTTGGCGAGTTTCTTGCGTCCAATTAGAATGGCATAAAATAGCGGCCATTCCATAAAGTGTCTCTTAAATCTTTTAAAAAAGATGGATGGTGGAAGTTACCATTTGTGCTAACTTGAGGTCCGGAAAAAAACAACTAATAAACTCGTTTTTAAGGTTCCGCGACCAAAAGGTGCCCGTCTGTCTGTCCTTAATGTTTAAAGAATCGTATCTTTCGAATAGATTTTTTTACAGAATATGGGTAAACATGGCGGATTTGCTAACAATAGCTAAGCAAACCTACACAATACATAATACACAGAAAGTAAAAAATGAAAATTACTACTTATTTGTCACACGGGGCAATGTATACCTTATGTTTAAACATTTTAAACGTACATACTTATATCCATTCAAGTGAAACATGTATTGATGAATTCTGTTGAAATCGGATATGTTCATTTAAAAGAAGTAGGTAACTAAAAACGTGATAAAATAAAACAAATGTGTTAAATATTCAATTTAAACTGAGGTTGAGGTTTAAGCAACACTTCAAAAATATACTAATTAGAGGCTATATACAGTGTGTAAATGGTATATGGGCGTTTATTAAAACTGGACATAGATTAAGACTCTACTAATCATTAACAGAAATAATTATTTTGATTACGCTAACGTATACACCGTTATTTTTGAACATACTATCGACCCGCAATGTACGTCGAAGTCCATCTGTCAGGTAAGTACGTAATGTTTACTGGTGAAAATGTGTAGTTCGGCTTAAGTAGCCTCAGTTTTAATAATACTAAACTTTGAAACGTCATTAATTGCGTTTATAATTCATTGCATTTTTCGTTATACATTGCGTGTTCAATTATTTTGTATGGTTTTTTTAAAATTAATTTTAACAAAAGCTGCCTAAATCTGCTCAGTAGGGGTTATACTAACCACAGTTAAATGGAACGAATACCATTAACACAGTGTATACTAATAAACAAATTTGTTAACAATTTTGAACCCAAATGTAGTTTAAATTTTAGTGTAACTTAATATTAATGACATTTTCAATTCCTATACAGGGCGTCCCACGGGTATGCCACATGGAAGGAAAGTACCTTGAATATTGTAGATGGAACATTTTACTGAAAGAAGACATTACTTTAATTTAAACAACAATTTAAACTGCATTCATAGATATTTCAATAATTACATGGTTGAACCGGGAATCGAACCCGTTACACGAGAAAAATAATTACCCTGTAGCTTTATCATACCGATCGAAAGGCTACATCAAAAGGATTATTTTTTGCTAAATAACATAGTGTCAGAAATAAAAGGAAGACCATGAATTTTAACATTTTTATACAAAATTAATCAATTTATCAAATGCTCAAAATGAGTCCCTTCCTGTTGAATACAAAGTCGCACTCTTTTGATTATTTCGCTCCCTGACGATTTTTTGATCTTATTGTGGTGGATATTTAGAATAATACGTCTAAGTTCTGTTTGTAGCTCGTGGACACTTTCATACTGGTTCCTCTGTAAACTAAATTTTTGACATAACCCCATAAAAAAATCTAAATCTATCTCTCTATCTATCATCAGCTTTTAATTTTTCTGAACAAAAATTTAAATCAAATGTTAAAATTCATGGTCTTTCTTTTATTTCTGACACTATGTTATTTAACAAAAAATAATCCTTATGATGAAGCCTTTCGATCGGTATGATAAAGCTACAGGGTAGTTATTTTTCTCGATTCCCGGTTCAACCATGTAATTACTTAAATATCTATGAATGCGGTTTAAATTGTTTTATAAATTAAAACAATGTTTTCTTTCAGTAATATGTTCCATCTACAATATTCAAGGTACTTTCCTTCCATGTGGCATAGCCGTGGGACCCCTGTATATGTACATTTTCTGAGTTTTATATTAATAATGTTAATGAGCGGCAATCAATATCGCTCTTTAGCGTTAACGCCTGCCGCGGATTAATATTTAGCAATTAGAATAGCCAGCGAAAAGGTACGCGCCTCATTGTTATCTCGGAGGGCCACTCGCTGATTCATTCCATCGATTCCAGCTTTTCAACAACAAGCAAATGGAACGATTACGGTATGCCGTCTCTTTCACAGCTCAATAAGAGCGAGTGGAACATCGCCTTTATTATCCAGAAAACGATTGCAAAGTTATTAAATATCTAACACGAGCCCACGCCGCCGACAATAACACTATGGGGATTGGGGATTTAACCCGGCTTAGTTCGACAACAGCCAATTTTAAACGCCATTAACATTTTATCGCCATCCTTACCGCATGATGAATAATCATTATAGATTAGTCTCGATATTTAGTTAACACTCAATATATGTGATCACGCCATCGCTGATAACTCGGGCGTATCACCTAATCTAAGGTCACAGCAATTGTAGCGCGTCCGTTTTAACTTTAGAGATACGTATTTGTTATTCAATGAAACGCTTTTTGGGGAAATGTGGTCGGAATTTAGCCAGTGGGTGTAACAATAAGTCGTTATCGTTATGTGCACAAGGAGAGATGAGCACAGCGCGACGGCAATCAATCAAAAGAATAAGAAGAGCATAAATATTAGCTTTTCCGTCGTTACGCGTCGCGACGTGCAAATGGAGATCCCAGGTAGATTCGCTGCTCAGTCAGAAGGAGGTAATGCCGACAGCGAGCTTGTTGAAAGCGCGGCGTCACGGCTCCGAGCTTTATCTAATGTTCACTCACATAAAACGCTTTTAACAATCGCAGCTTTTACCTAGTAGACAATAATTGCTGGAATACAAACAATCGGCAAAACGGAGACCTGAGCAATCATGGAATGTGGCACAGTGAAATTGTAGGAATTTTCAAGCATGTCACTGTGACAGTTCTATGATAGTTTAGGGTTAAACTTGGACAATTATATCTGCTCCTAAAACCATAGTTTTTTTTAACCTGTACGTAATAGTAAGTTTTGTATGGTTATTTCCTTTCTTCCCGTACTCTGAACTCGAAACAAAAAAACGTAGCCCGCGGCATAGATTACAAACTTGAAAACTCGTGAAATTGAAAAACTCTTTCCACTTTTTTAACTTCAGTTCCTAAGGTTCATAAGGTTAACTAGTAAATGATGGCTTATGTATGTTCTAATCTCCTAATTCTTTCAATGCGTAGGTATTCTCAGTGGTATGGTATGGTAGTTTTAACACTGCCTTAAAGCGACCAAGTACTACACTACATGAACAATTTATTCCTGACGTTAACTCTACATTATACTCGTACCGATATATATATATATATATATACCTTAACGATACGAAAATGGTTAGCGGTAACTTCACACCCGTGAACCGCTAATAAGAGCACTCTTTAAAAATAGTCTATAGATATACGCGCGACATATCTACAGGTATGCGGCCTCGGGTTCATTTTAACATCGAAATAAATATATCCCCAACTTAATCGTACTTAACGGTCCTTTTGATTGTGCAACAGAGTAAGCAAACCACTCGAACCTCACTCGATTGCGAGTGATGACTGCCTCCTATGGGAAACTGCTTCTGAGCGCACGAAGCTATGTGCTATCGTACTTTTCCCATAACTTTCTTCTTGCAACTTGGGGCCAAAAATAGAGCTTTCCAGGCAGGTCTATTCTGAGTAATTTCGCTCAACTTCTTCCGTTTCACGCCCCGCTGTTTCGTCTCCGCCAACGTGGAACTTTTCCAGTTCAGCCTAGCTATGGGAACACTGAGGCAGAAAGGATATTTCACAATTGTAGAAAACGACCCTGTTAAGAAGCTTGAATCGATAGATATGGTTATAAAGATTTAAAGGTTTATAAACAAAGCTTTAATGGAATCGTTTTCTTGAAGAATAATATTGCAAGAATTGTCTTTGTAATTTAGAGCAATAACGGCATTATCTTGGTTCGCAGCACAGCGCTGCGTCGCCAGAGCATCACTTAGACTTAAGTCAAGTTCAGTTAATGCGGACTCGTACCTAAAATAAACTCCGGTGTAATGGTGACAAAGTCGAAAGTTAGTTGCACCAGTAAATCTAATAAAGAAACTGATAGTGAGCTTTAGTAGTTCAACTACAGTAAAATATTAAACAGAGACATGTAAATTAATTTACTTACTTTATGCGCGGAGCAGCTGTACCTAAAATTGTTTATTTATTTTCACTGGAGGGCTATAAAATACATCTCATCCGATGTTTATTTGACAAATACATACATTTATGGCGGGAATAAAACAGGAATGAAATGTCTGTAATTTGTTTTACGAAGGCTGTTATTGCTTTTTCTAATTACGCAGTGAAAAGATATTCTGACTTTGAGTGGTTTCAGCAAGAGTCACTAAAAAGGGAATAAAATATTTTCAAATCTTAGGGAACATATTTTGAGATAACCTCGTTTTTAGATACTATATTTCTGGGATTGTTTCCCTAAATACAACAGGCTAAGTCCAACTCCAACTTTTGAAAACGTCAAAGGAGCGAAACATGGTAGTTTGTAGTTTGCCGAGTTCACGGTGCTTCACGGAGCGAGCTTTCGCAACGCTATGCGAGAACAATTACTAAACGCAAAGGCATATGGAAGTGACGTGACTTCCATGTTAGAGACAAAGACGCCAAGCCTACATCCGTTTAGTTAGAATTAATTGGAAGGACAAAGTTCTTTGTGCTGATCAACTATTGCTAGTTGCTTGAGAGGTCATCGTATTTAAGATTAACATAAGGAATCAAAGCTAAAGTTATTACTACAGAGACTTCTTTTTATACAATTTATTAGGAGAAACATACATAACGTCACGCCTGCATTACCAGAGTGGGGTAGGTACAGCTACAGAATACTAACAACTCAACTTGTAGCAATACTAACAAATTCCGTAACCACATTTTGCACAATCAGGCTAACATGTTTACCAGTGTATTAGTGACAGGTTTCAAGCCCATCGTCTAACAGTACTACACGCCTTTATTCCCTTAGTCGCCTTTTACGACATCCTCGGGAAGACATGGAGTGGCACTATTCTAACCGAGCAACCACACGAGTCCTTATTTTTAAATTAAGGTTTTATTTGGAGCGCCATCGCCCGTTACAAACTACAATCTTGTCATAAAGTGGACATGTCTTCTTATATGGTGTCCATGACAACCTTTCAACACGACCTTTTGGTAAAATGAGCAGAGAAATCCGACTTGTCATTTATCAATAGAAGCATCGCAAACTTTGCAATAACCCTCGTGGAGATACCAGCGGAGGATCAGCGGTCAGCCCTTATCAATCAGGCGCGGTCATTAGCTGAATCACCTTCATTATTTAGAGATTTTAATAGCCCTAAATATAACCTTTGAGGTTGCTCAGTCAAGTTGACCTAAAGCTGTTCATTATGGGTTTGTTATTTATTATATCTACTTTAAAATACGATACGATTATATGAGGTTTTACGTGTGCTTTTGAACAATAAACACTACATACATGCATACGTGTACGTACACAACCCTCTCGAAGTAATGAACATAACGTCAAACACTAAAAATTAATTATTCGGAAACTAAAATTGGCTTTCTGCGGCGGTTAAATTCATCAATTAAATTCCGTGAGTCCATTTTGCCTGCTGCCACACGATTTCTTTTCCTTTTTTTCCAAAAATAGATGATCAAAAATTCGCTTAAACAGGCTTCATGTAAAGTTACCTATACACGTTTATTGGATGGATTTTAAATGCACTTTTATGTAATTGGACTGGTGAGCTATTTTGGAAGAATGTCAAAAGTAAAACTTTTTGTTTGAAATTCGACGGAATTTTTGCTACAACACGTGATGTTATCAGATGTTATGTATATTCGGCTATTTCAAAATCAACATATCATATTTCTTTCCATTCTTAGTTAATATTTTATTAAGACCCGACAAGTTAAAACACCTAAGTCAAAAAAATGATTAAAATAATCCGAATGACTTGTCAAAACATATGATTTAAAAAATCAGATTATTCTTATGTGATATTTCATATGTGGCTATGAATTTGCAAGCATATTTCATAAATGGAATAAGTGGTTTTTGAATGGCCATGTATTATGAAAATATACAAATTTTTCTCGCTGTTACAAAACACGTACAAACTCGCGAGAAAAATCAAATACCTTCAAAAACGCTCCATGAAACTATAATATTGAGTTTTCCAATCTACACATGCACTTTACTATTTATTATTAAACGCAAATGTGTAACGTCAAATTAGGGTATAAGAGCCTATCGATAATTCACGTCAAAACGAAGGCTGCTGCTGCACAGATCGACCACACAAGGAATACCTATTGCTCACATCATTGGGTTGGAGCTAGTTCTGAGGAATTGTTCGGCTTAGTGCCTGCCTACAGTGCTGCAGTGCCTTCAAACCATACGCCGCCGGTGTAGAGTGCATCGATATTACTCTGGAACATTAAAATCAACGACAGTTCGTTTTCAGAACTTTCCTGTGCTTAGTTTCCCTTAGGTGCTGATGAACTTGAGCATCCTAAAATGAATCATTATAATAATAATTATTATGAATATTCATTTAAAATCTGTAAGTTAAATTTTTTACAATACATATTAGGAATAAAATAACAATAGTCATATAAAAAACAAGCATTATAAAAAACCTAACCTACGGGTGCCACCGGCAGCGAGGCAGGGCTCAAGCTACCGGTGGTTAGGGCTGCAGAGAGAGCAACCTCCTTCTTACAATACGTGCCGTGTCGAGGAGTACTGCTTTCTGTATCTGGCCCTTGATCCAGCCACCTAGCGAGAGTCTCTTAAGCTGTTGATTAAGATTCTGTGCTATAAGACCGTTCCCCGAAGCAACTATCGGGACAATGATCGTCGAGTCAACATCCCACATAGCGGTCACCTCGTGAGCCAAGCCAAGGTACTTGCTGAGCTTGTTTTTCTCAGCCTTCACGATCGTTCTCGTCATGTGGGATGGTGACGTCAACGAGCACTGCCCGGCGTTGAGATCGATCTGTTAACACGATATCAGGCTTATTGGCAACAATAGTCCTGTCTGTGATGACAGATCGATCCCAGTAGAGAGTAGCACGACCATTTTCATTATTATTTTTACTATTATTAATTGTTCTTAAGTCTATCAGCACCAATAGTCTCCTTGAAATGCAACTCAAAAAGAGAATTCACTGAAAGACCTGGTTGTGCCCCTGGAATTACTGACGTTTATGGGCGACGATGACCGCTTATCGTCAGGTGGCTGTAGCTCACTTGATTGCAATAAAACAATAGTGCGTCTTCGTAGCTTAGAAATCGCTTTCTTTAGTTAATCTTCTGGTAACATTCCTTGATGTACTTGTATATTAATTACGCACGTGTTTACGTATACATAGATCACAAACTCAAGAAATCAAACGCGTCAAGATTCGAAGGAATAATTTGCCGTCAAGATTGAAATTAGCGACGTAGCTTGTAATTAATTCAATTTTCCCATTTCTGCCGTAAGTGATCTCCTCGTGATTAAGCCACCTCGGCGTGTGGAATAAATCTGTAAGCCATACTATTATGCAGCACTATATATCTTCCTTAATTTTTAGAAAATAACTTGCATCTTGGATCGGATCAGTTCGGATTTATTTTGTAGTGAGCTTCGGTACCCATCGAGAAGCTAAGTAAAAAAACAAGAAAGTATGAGTATGAAGTCATTTGATTATTTAGGTACTACGAGTACATCTGTAAAGTATGAAATTAAACAGTTAAAGGAAGATATTATGGGTGTGATGGTCCAGCCAACACAAAATGTTTCAGGATAATACTGACGCACTACGCACACGTCTCGAGTGCGAGATTGAAGTTAATTACGATTGTCGTCTACGTAAACGGTTACGGTTCGCCATTCGTTTACTTCGTTTATAAAAGTAAAAATTAAAGATCATTCATTTATTCCGCTTTAAATTAAATAACTTATTGTCGTTGCGGTTCACTCGCCTGAAATATGCGCTTATTTTCCAAATGTATGTATGTATGACTGTAAACACTTTATTGTACCTACAGAAATTCTAATACAATATCCTTATATAATATACAATGTACATGTCATCCTTGCACTTAGATACAACAATACATTGACGACTGATGGATGCTCTTACACTTTGTACATTGCTCCTAAGACAAACTTAAATAAAATTACGCTTCAATAAATAAAATTACCTACAAAATATCTTTCTCACATGATTTGTATGATCTTTAACTACGTCTGGATAAAATATATGCCCGTATGACATTTACAAGCTGCCAATATGCATGCGATTAGGTGCCCTGTTAGATGTGTTCTTGTTTTATGATGTCCCTGTTCTTTTCGATTATTTTAGAGTGTTCCGTTTCGTTCGTGTTTTATGTATGGCACTTTTAAGTGACACAGACTGTGTGAAATATTTAACTAGAAATTTCGCTAAAAGGCTGGTTTTTTGTTCGCTTTTATTGGAAAAATCTCTGCCATAAAGTGACCCGGTTTTGTTCAAACGAAAGATGGGACAAAGGTTTTTAAAAATCGGTACACATATTTTTAACTATACGTAAACCTGAGGCTAAAACGTTGATTGGTTTGTTTTTTTACGTAGCCAATATGAAAAAACGCTTCTCTTCTTGATCTTCAAGAGTCTTTATTTGGTGCCTCTGTCGGCCAGTTCCTGAGGAATGCGTGTCAAGTGGTCATTGAAATGCAACGATAATCGGTAATACCTCTTTTTAAACAAAATACCTGTACCGGTGCCTGACTAAAACATGAGATGTCATGGGATATTTTAATGTTTTATAAACATTAAGGGACACGGTTAACATTTATTTATTTTACAAATGTTTACATGACTTTACAGAAAGGTCCAGTGCGCCATGAAACTTAAACTTAGTAAATAACATAATACCTACAACATTTGAACACAAAATATTGCGGATTACTGAAACGCTCTTATTACATTACCACAGTTGTGGGCCTAGCATCCATCATCTCACAGAGCCTCAGGCATTCACTTCTTAAAGCCGTCCATCGCCACGCAAACAGATCCACTGTGGTGCCGACGCCAAGAGCGCATTCAAAACATGCAACAATTTAGGGCCAATGGACAAAAGGTACGAAATAAAAATTAAAATATCTCACTTTGAAAAAAGCATCTAGAGCTTTTTTTTGTTTACATGTATTTGTACTTGTTGCATGATTTGTATCTTTGGTTAAGTGCGCCTTTTTTTGAGACAAGATGCCACTTTGGTCTATAGTAACATTTTTTTTATTGGATGAAAAACCAAAAATGCTTTGGTGTCTAAGAAGGTAGGTGATTTCTTTGAAATGCTTTGATATTTTGGAATTATTGTGTAATTCAAGATATTTCTACGCTATTCTACAAGCAGCGAGCCAGGGTGCCCAAAGCAAGTAGTTAGCAAGGTAGTAAAACCGCAATAACTGCTAAACGAATGAGCACATTGCACATTTGAAAATATAGGTATATCCTGGACCCGCTGGACCGATATAAAAAAACCGTGAGCATGTTGGACCATGCTCAGTTTAGGGTTCCAAAGCCGTTAACAAACATAAAAATCAACAAGTAATAACTAATTTTCTATTTAAAGTCAATTGGTGCTGTCCTAGATGATTTTAGTAGGTATAAACACTTTAATCGCCTGTAACTCAAGAACTAATGATGTCTACTTAGTCGTGATAGTTGAAAATGAAAATAAAAAATATTTATTTAGTAAAAACAAAATTTTCTTAACATTAAACGGGGCCGGTGTCTCTTTTTAAGTATGTGGGATTCCTGTGTTAAGAGTCACCGCTCTTCCTTAAATGGTTACACAATTATTTGAGGTGCTTATACTATGTCTAAAAATTGAATCAACAATGTGATTGCATGTAGCCAATCTTATCGTAGTTCAAGTTGAGTTAGTTATATAAAATATAAATAAAATTAGTGTTGTAATTAGAGGGTAATATTACATTGTGCGTGTATACACACATATATATATGTGTGTGTGTGTACTGAGAGAAACTATTACGTTAGCTTTCAAATTTACCACTTTTAGAACTGCATTCATTATTTATTTTCCACTTAATAGGTTTTCAATATCTTTGTATTATATCGTGTGGGATATATATCAATTTGTTTATTTATGTAATTATATATTATAGCAGACTGGAAGATGTATTGCCTCTTGGCAAATACAGACTTAGTATTAGGAGTAGATATAACATTAGGCTTTCTTCTTCTAGTAGCTGTATCATCATTATGTGTGTAAGTAGTAGTTTTATATATATTTGGTTGAGTAGTTTCTTATCTGCTACATGGCTTAGGTTTTTGAAGATACAAATCATCTTTCGAGTTCTGGCCATGATCAATTCAGCATGTACGTGCCAAGTGAGCCTTTGATCTAGCATAAAACCCAGATATTTGTCAGATTTCCTTTAAAATTCGTTACATGTTCTTTCCTTTATTTATTTTTTTCAGATTTTTAGTATCTGTAGTTTTGGCTTTAGGGGGGGGGGGGGATAATAATATACAGCGTTACTACTAACTAGCCTGAACGCGTCATCAAAGCAAAGCAAGCTAATATAAAAAGCTAAAATAATAAATTAATATAAAAAAGAAAACCCTACTGTTCTTTTATTGCATTTACAGGATTGAAAGATTCCTGAAGTTCTAAGCAAAGGAATAAAAAGGCCATATGAACCCTTCAATAACTCCGCGAGGAATTATCCGACTATACCCTGGTCCGGACGTTTAGCTCGACTTCGACCATGCAGTTTGAGAACTTCAAGAAACTCTGTCCTGTAGCTCGAGCACAAATCGCCTATACTATTCGAAAATATGTTCGGAGGGCATAGCAAAGATGCAACCGCTGGTAACGTTAATTTTTCCTATCGACTCGAAGTATATGGAGTAGACGTGACGTTGGAACGATCTGTCATGAGATTATGTCAACCCTATATATAAAGTCGATTTTCGAAAATAGCTATTTTTACATTATACATCTTGCTAGGCCACCCAGTGGCCTAATTCTACTTTGTCTGAATGTATTGTTTTTAAATCGATTGCCATTACATTTAAGTAAATAGAGGTATCATAACGTTGACAATACGATAACAATAAAGCCCCTGAACACATCCTTACGAGTAGCACGAACCCTTAAAATAGACTCACGTGTTCATGCATTATTTTCTTCACCCTACCTTTACTGCTCGATGTAGAATGAACGTCAAGTAGAAATCGAATTTTAGTACTAACAGACGGACAGGGGGCGCCGATACCGATTTCCATACACGTTTTTTTGATGACGATATTACGTTACGTTACAGTTTACTCGATAGATGGATAAATTGCACTAGAAGAAAAATGTGGATTTATTTTCAGCTAAACGTCTGGACGAGCGAGTTATGCCAATACCAATTTTATCGACGCAGGTGCGCGGAAAATGAATCTTGATCATACTATAGCAATTAAATTGAACTTTATTAGAATTTGATTGATCAAGTAACAATTGGTTGATTCAATAAAAATAGCCCCTTGCGCCTTTTAAAAATGCGCCTTCTTTTAACTTTAGCTTATTCAGAGCCGTCAGCTCTTTTCGCATAATACTTTCTTTATTAGTCACAAAACCAGTTGATATACAAGTACACATTCGAATCGGTCCAAGAGCTATCACACTGTACCTATCAAGCATTGTTAAATTTCAAAAATCTCTTAGTTCAGGGTCATCAACTAATCTAAATACTTTGCCGGGAAACACATGGCTTCATGAAAATGTTCAATATTTTTTATTACTTTAAATGTTTACGAGTAATAACAACTCTCCTCTCGAATTCTTTTCACTCACAATCAGTCTTACTAAAATAATATTTGACTTCTGATTGGTTAACAAATATTGCCTTATCTGTCAGCCAATCGCAAGCATGGATTTAATTTTCAATCGAGAGACCGATTGGGATCATTTTTAGGGTTAGTTTTAATCAACATTCGAGTTATTACTCGTATTACTCGGCAATTGTAAGTAATCGAGGAAACCCCTGTAACTTTCTCCACACAGGTTATTTATAATCCATGTAATAATATCAAATCGGCACGTTATCATCAATTTATTTTCTTTGTGCAGATGCCAATGCATTTTATTTTCAGACCGGGCACCCAACGCCAATTTAAAAATAGCACTATTAAGCTCCAGCTAAATTCACGGGAAACGGCTTCCAGACCATTCAATGAGTAGGTACTTGACATGTCGCATCTTCGATAGAACAAGGGCACAATTGCCCCTTTAGTCACATTGTACATTGTGCCCTTTGTTTTAGTGGACAAGGGCATAATTGCCCCTTTAGTCACATTGTATATTTTGCCGTTGTATATTTTATGTGTCGTTGGAATAAGGTTTTATTAAAAATCTTTCAAACATAAAACATTTTTATCCGGACTTATTTATTGTGTATGTATGTAAACACTTTATTGCACAAAACACAGAAACTCGAATACAATATTTTTATAGGATAGGAATATACAAAGGCGAATTTACCCCTTTAAGGGATCTCTTCCAGCTAACCGAATTATAATGGCAAAACAAATGTCTAAATGTATAAACTGTGTCTTTATAAAAAGCTCTCTTTTGTGATTCTGTGTTCTATCATATCATATTTGGTGTTAAATTTTTATTCTTATACCTGTTTTTGAGATAACTAAATATTATGTACATATCAGCGGGAATGGCAGTTAAGTTGTATGACTCGGCCTTTAACTTCATACTGGTTCAGCAACTCGTTTCTTCCAGGCATTTGCGTTAGTGTGGGTACTTCTAATTGAGTAATAGGTATAAATAGTAAATTAACAATAAGTTATAGTCATAGAATTATCAACAAGTCTTTTTAGAGTTGTTCGTATTTCTGTAGCTCTGCCTACTCCACTCTGGAAATTAAGGCGTAATTTTATGTATATATGTAAATCAACAATAAATTCAATTTTACTCTAACTGCAGTTGATTTGAATTTATTTAATAGGAAAGCGGTAAATAAATAATTTACTTGAATCCTTTGCATATACGAAAAGTGGTTAGGCTCATAAATTGTTAACTCTACTGCTCGCTCGTCGTATCTTTGTCAATGTCTGAATAAATGTTTGACAGTACGAGAATTGTGTTCGTTAAAATAAATATGGAGCAAACATACCTTCGTGTAGGTACCTGGCACGTACCTAACTCCCAGCGACGAAGAAATGTAAGTAGGAATAATACTTTTGACATTATAAGGAGAAAATCTTAAGTGTTTTAATCTTAAATATTTGTTTAGCAGGCTCTTCCATCCTGCGGATGTTTTCACTGAAATTATTAAAATAAAGTATTTTTAGCACTTTAAAATGTATTATTTAAAATTCAACTAATAAAGTAATACAATAATCTCTTGAAACCGGTAATATCGACGAAGTTCAGTGTCAAGGGACGACCCAACTTGTTGATATTCCTATTTGGAGGGCGCCAGCTGCCTGAATAAGTCCACTTCAATTTGTTTTTCTACAACACAGCACCGCAACCGTTAACCACCTCTTGAGTTTACTATGTGATGGCGTTCCTTACTGTTGTTATCAGGAAAGTGTTGGTATTGCAATTATTTCAGAACATAACAAAGGATTCTTTAAAAATAGATTGATAATTTAGAAGCTTAGAAGTATTATGCTCGGTCAACTATATTGCTTTGACATGTAATCGTTGTGTCAATGTTGCGATAGCTATTAATTACTTGTCTTGTGAGTAGATAGAGTATTCAGAGCCCCTGACTGGCACGCTTAAAATGGTGCTACACCCAATAATCTATCAACGAAACGTATGACAAATCATATATTAGAATCGGTCCAATAGTTCAGAAGTCAAAGTCGAAAATTCAATTTTGCCCACAACAATACTTATACACTCGTACGTACCTACGTTGCTTGCTGAACTCAATAATATACCTTCCTTTTGGTATTTAGCTAAAAGTGCAGTACTTAAATTATATATGTGCCCTTTTTGCAGAAATGTAGGTAAGTACCCAGCTTAAACGTTATTTGTTTGTCTAGTGATAAGTGTATTGTGAGAAACAAAATATATAAGTTGTTAGTGAAATAGCTAGTTAGGCAGTTACGTGTGGACTATTAACAAATCGGAATTAGTCGGTAAGAAATCACATAATATGTGAATAGTGAATTCTGTATGAGAAATAGGAACAACCCGAAATTATTTCTACGAGTATTATTGCTCTAGCTGGCACTTCGGGAAGTGCAGCGTATCAAAACGCACGCGCCCATGCGCACCACCGCAACTTCGCGTTGCTAGTCATGCAGAACACTAAAAGGGGTAGAACAGAAAAGATAGATATTTTTTTGATGCGGCAGAACTACACCTTTATTTGGTTTTTTCTTAATTGCCTTTCCATATTTTTACTGAATATTTATTTATTACAATGCTTATTTAAACCTGTTGCCAAAACTTATACTTGTACGTCTGTCCATCTCACCGTTTTCCTGAAACGGTTGAAGCTATCGGGCGGGAAGGAACAGATGTAGTATTAATATTAAGTGGGCCACACAAGCCCTGATCATTACAAATTAGGAATTATTCATTATGGCAACGAATAAAAAAGTAATCATCAAAAAAATATGCTTACTTATATTTGAATACTAATGCAAAGTCAGCGAATCCGTTGCCAAAAATGCTTTTCACTTATATGCAAAGGATAATAGACCGTATTTGGCTCACGGTGGAAATCTGTTTAATGTAGAGAGAGAGAAGATCATTAAGAATCTCGATCATGCTAATGTCTGTAAGGAATGCCTTTACGGTTCCGATGAATCGAGTCAATTTGGCCCAGAGGAGGCGGGGCTCACCGGCGGCAGCCTCGAGTCACACACATGACTACCTTTTGCTTTAGAAGGTGCGATGAGGTTTTTTAATTAAATACGCCAGCACACGCAGAATTACATTTCTTAAGATTTGGATAACTAATAATCTCATATACTTGAATAACAGATTTAAATTCTGTGTTACTTTTAAAATTGCACATTAATCAACCAAACCACGTGCATTTGCAACGGGCATTTGTATCAGCATTTAGGAAAAGCAGGAAACAATATAGTATATTGACAATAATGTTTATGTGAGATTTTTGTCTTGCATGGTATTGCCTAGCTAATAACCTTGTAACAATATTTTGCTAACATGACTGACACAAATTTAACGAATCTTTTATCTCTGTAAAGACATAAAGCATATTTGTTGAAGAAACGAGAGCGGAATCAGTAAGTACCTTTCAAAAAATTACTTCAAAGAAAAGTTTGACGTTAAGAACATTCGCAAAGTGTATTGTATTTTTGCAAGGTAAGCACGCAATTTATTTAATCTAAAAATAACTGACCTCAATATAAAAGGCTGTCCTACATGATCGGTACTTGTCAATTCCGGTTTAGTGGTGGTAGGACCCTGTGCAGGGTCCGTCCGGATCGCTACCACCATCTTATCTATTAACCACCCGCCAAGCAACAGTGTTCGCATTGTTGTGTTCCGGTGTGGGGATTAGACAACCGGTGAAATTACTAGCATAGAGGCATTCCATCTTAGTCCTCAGGGTTGGCATCGCATTTGAGGTCTTAGGATTATAGTCTTTTGAATTCAAATGTATATGGGTCTCAGATTCCACTTACCATCAGGTGGCCTGAGTGCTCGTGTGCCTTCTCCTTAACATAAAAAAAAAAAAAAATCCGATCGGTGTTCTCTAATTTTCTTTAATATTTATAAATGCCGAACTCGCTTCGTTAAACAAGGTCTTTAGTTGCTGTTTTTCCCTTTTCCAAAAGCGTTGTCTTGGTTCCTAAGAACGGTTTACCCTGACTCTTATAGTTTCTGAATTCCCAATACAGACCCATTTACCCTGTACCCTATTTATGTACCTATAGCTACAAACTATAATATAGTCTGTGGGCATCGATACACAAATTGATTACTTCGGCCGTCGTATGCTTCTGTGGCAGCGAGAATAAATGGCTCGCCAGCTCGCCACCCGGACCCTGGGGATACCTTGACGTGTTATACATATTATACTTAAGTCGCAAACATAACGTATGCTGCCGGGCCGGCTTTACAAGAATATATGTGACTTCAAGAAAGGTCTAAATGCATCAATTATTTACGTGCACCAGCACATGTCTTGAGTAATTGTAGTTGAGTTTATAAGACATGACATACTTGAATACTTATTTTGTTCCCGACTTTCAACTATTGAAGCTAAGTATTGTCAGCAGCAAAAGTAGGTAGACGGTCGTAGAGCTAAAAAATATCTATACACGATTCTTTTATAAAGAAATCAAGAGCGTGTATGAATAATTTTAAGCTCTTCTACTGCCAACCTTCTTCTGCTGCTGACTGTTCCCTAAAGCATCTTATACACAGAATAAATTGTTTAAATGATCTCGCTTTATTGCTTCTATTTCAAAAGTCTCATCGCTTTGAACTGAGCGAAACCTAAACAGTGCATCGTACGTGCTCTACGAGACGCATCGGTTTGCATCATACTAAAGTGCATCCTGTCAAATGTGGATGCACCGAGTGACGGAATGGCCTAAATATTTATTTACAATTGGAACAAGATCGCTTTGATAAGCTCGTGTGAGCTCTTAAAATGTTGTTAGTAAGTTTGGTACAAATCGCTGGGCATAAACTCGTTAATCCGTTAATCGTTATTTAACGAAGGTAACATTTCGAGTAACCAATTAACTTTTAAGCTAACTTTAAAAAATGTTAACAGACTAGTAAACTTCCGTTCAATTTCCTTAAATCCGTTAACCGTTAATCCAGTACCTACTATTTACTAAAAAGATAAAGCACGCACCGCGCCTCGTCGTGAAAAACACGTTCAGCCTCGTTTTCAGACGAGAACTTGTTAATGTTTATAAAGGGGAATATCCACATTATGCCATATGACTCAATTACACATTCCAATTATACACGTCTTTTTATTATTCCTAACCTGTTAACTTCAAGATCACTAGCGCAACGATAAAAAATGCAATTTGTATCATGTGTGCGTGTGGATTAACGATTAACGTTAACTTGCGTTAAATCTTCCGAAATGTAACGCTGTAACTTTTAACGAAGGTAACTTTTTTAGTAATGGATTCGCGATCAACGAAGGTAATTATATGATTAGCGGTGCCAAGCTACGGGTACAAGATATACCTACGATAATTTGGCATAGGTTTAAGTAACAATACTTTATTAATAATTCAAATTCCTCGTCACAATCTTAAGTGCTAGTAGGTACCCCTGTCCTAATTACAAAGGTCGATCTGGAACGTAAAAAACTACCCGGGATGCACAGGCGAGGTTATTATTAAATTTTCTCTGCTCTAATTTTAGTTGGGTAAAACCGGAAGTTGACTAACAATTATTAGATTAACTTGCCCTCATAGGTAGCGGGGCCGAGCGGCGGATATTAAATTATTTAAATAGCTGGCTACTATAAGTTGATGACGTATCTAATAGTTTGGTGCTTATTATTTGGTAACATTTTAATTTTGACAGTTACCAAATTTTCATTTATGTTAAAAAAGATAATTCTTGCCGCAGCAGTTTGCTGTGTACTAACAAGTGTAACCTAGCACCGACGTAAACAGTCTGTGGTAATGAGAATATAAAGCGTAAACAATTCGAATATCGAAAGAAAGAAAGAAACTTAAATTAAGTAAGTATAAACGCAAAAATAATTTACCGGGCGTTATAGGATAGTTTTAGCCTAAAAATCCTGCCATAAATAATTATTCAATTATACACATACATACATAACATCACGCCTTCATTCCCATAGTGGGGTAGGCAGAGCTACAGAAATACCAACAACTCTAAAGACTTACTTACTGATATTTCTGAAACCACATTTTGCATTAACAGGCTAAGAGGTTTACTAGTGTATTAGTGACAGGTTGCAAGCCAATCGCCTAACAGTACTACAAACCCTTATTCCCCCAGTCGCCTCTTACGAAATCCACGGGAAGTCACGGAGTGGCACTATTCTAACCCGGCAACCACACTACTCAATTTCCACATTATTCAATTATGTATGGCAAAAACTAGGAAAAAAACCAAAAACACTATAAAATAGACATGACATTTAAAATGCAAAGCAGCCTAAACACCTCGGTTTTTGCGAATAATTCCGTGTTGACCTACATTTCACAATTTTCGCGTCTGCAACGCGAGAGTAATAGCGAGCGAAATTCGTCTTTTTTATAATTTTTCAACAGGCAGTCGCTTTACCTACTTCAAATGGCGTCTTCAAAGTTGATGTTAATATTTCCAAGTAAATTGAATCGCCTTTTTGAGGTCTGAGCAACCACGGCGCCTCCTAACTTTAAACGATATAGTCTAATAACAGTTGCATTCCCTCTCTTCTCTACCTTGGTTTCTTCCTTTTCTAGAAAGGAGAGATAAAGACAAAACTTTCACGATAAAATGGCCCCTTAATTAAGAGAACTGTAACGTTATCCTTTTGGATATTACCGAGCCGTTCACTAGCCTAACGTCTCCATTCCCTTCGCGGATTTCCGATCCAAACGTAACTTGATGGTCTTCCAGTAGGGTCAGCAATATAAGGGTTCTTTCTTGAAGCACTCTCCATTCCAATTTTTGAAACTAATTTGGCTCATCTACTTTCATTTCTTTTTTTATAATTGACCGTAATTTCTTCGAATAAAGGGAATCAAAAAAACATTTGATTTATGAAATAATATTATCAGTAAGTAATTAATAACAACAGTATTTCGAAAAAGAAGTTTTGTGTCGGGTGCGCTATTAAATTTAACGTGAGCAAATTTAACAGTATTACTTTTACAGAAATGTGACAAAATAAACTATTTGATAAACTCATTTGAAATATAAATACACGTATAAATACAAATATATATCCATGTATAAATATCAGCGGACAGTGTCACACAAATTGACTTAATCCCAATTAAGCTCTAGGCTTATACTATGCGTATTAGACAACGATAACCTTACTTATATGGAGAAATAAATACTCCTGCTCATCATACAAATATCTGCCCTTACCGGGATTTGAACCCGGGACGGCCAGAGCCTAAGGCAGGGTCACTACCAACTAGGCGAACGTGTCGTCAAAAATACTTCTGTTATTCGACATTCATAATGTACCTACATAATACCATTCGAAAAAGAAGTTTAAGTAGTTTCTAATAAATTTTCAAATAAATAACATTTTCTCCGAAGCTCCTTTACATGATTGTAAATTATTATGTAGATTACTTTTTGATTGTTAAAAAACAAGAAATGAAAAATGTAACTTGCTATTCGAACAATTTGAATGTTTTACGATACGCCGTATTTATAATGTGTCTTTGAGCGCCATTGTTTTTTGGGTTCCGTAGTTAAATTAGGAACATATAGTTTAGCCATGTCATCTGTCTGAACGTCACACCCACTTTTTTCAGAATCTATCAAAGTCACAAAGCTAAGATTATGTACATTTATAGATTTTAATTTACATGCCAATAATAATAATGCGGGTGGTAGGACCTTGTGTAGGGTCTGTCTGGATCGCTACCATCATCTTATCTATTAACCTACCGCCAAACGTTGTGTTCTGGTTTGGGGATAAGACCTACTGAAAATCATTCAATATAGCACTAAATAACTTTGAATAGATAATTATATCAAACATGTGATTTTTGAAGATAGTTTTTTTGTCTCTGTAGTAATGGCGAAGTAACTCAACACGGGCGTAGTCCAACATGCTCTTAACCGGTTTTTTATTTTATTACGTCGCTCAACTGCGAGGAAGTGACACGTAAGCTAACGTAAACTCAAACTTCTATTTTGGAATATTCCCACGTCCTGGGAGTGATCCACATTCATCTCCCGAAACATGTGCAATCATACTTTTGTGATCAATAAATGTTCGTTTGTTTTGTTTTGTTTGTTTTATGTTAAGTATAACTAGGATATGAAACTACTAGGTATTGATTGACATTATCAAAATATATCTAGGATATGAAACTACTAGGTATTGATTGATATTATCAAAACATATTGAAGCTACAAAGCTTTATCTTTTCTGAGGAAGTAAAGCTTTAGTAGATAATTGTAGAAAATCGGACTATTGTTAGGTAAAATAATATAGATTACTTACGAGGAACCAGAACCGTATAGCACTAATTCTAAGCCTTCTTTCCCGCGGGATGAAATTAATACGAATGCCTATTTATTGAAAGGGTGAGGGAGAAAAAAACGAAGCATGTAATGGAGAGAAATTAATCAAATGAGAAGCTAACGTTCCCTTACATTTACCCTGTGTCACGCAAATTTGGTACTTAATCCGCAGAAAACATCAATTTCCGTGGCAATACAATTTATTATCGTGTAAAGGCATTTAAAAAAAAGGCTTTGATCGTACGAGCGCGGCGTGGTCTTGGTTCCCGGGTGGCTGGTAGATCCATACTAATATTATAAATGTGAAAGATACTCTGTCTGTGTGTTTGTTGCATTTTCAACATCGTACCCGCCCCAATGGACATATATGTATCCTCGTAAGAGTATATATAAAAATTAATCCCTAATATCCCTTGGTCACTGCATCACGCATAAACGGCCGGACCGATTTTGGCAATTATTTTTTTATTGTGTTTGTTATTGTCAGCAACAACTTCTTATGAAAGAAAACAAGTGAAAAAAATTCAGCGGGTGAAGCTGCTGGCGGATTGCTAGTTACTTATATATCAATGGAAACTATGGAAAGGTATTTTTATATAGATTAAAGATAGCCAGGGCGCATATCTCCATTTGTATGACCTATTCAATGACACCACCATGATTGCTATTAAGCTAGTATCAAAATGCTTGTCCTAAAGGACAATGGGCATTCCATAGTAAACTATGGAGATATTTTGAGTCCCGGGGAAGGACTGTAGAATACTTTTTATCCAGCAAAATTGGATAGCTAACGAGGATATAGCTAGAAACGACTTCTATACACGGATGGATTCGCTGGAAACAGCCAGTATGCCTTTAGATTATGAATGGTGTTTTAGAATTCTATCCTCCTGCCGCCCATGGCAAAAATGTTGTTAATCGAAATCAGTACATAGGTACTTACTAATTAATGTTTAAAATTAGATTATCAAAAGGCCTTTTAAAAGGCCTCTGGGCGTTAGGAGGATAAGACGGTTTTAACTAGTTTAGATAATAATTTCTTCTGGAAGGCGTGTGTTAAAAATATTTAGATCCCACCCCACCGGGCGAAACCCGGCTTGGTCGTTTGTTTTCTATATTTCTTTACGAATGCACAACAAAATATCTCTTATAATACATATAAACGAATATTAACATTTGTGAGTTTTCTTAGGCTTCCTAAGCGTGGATATTCATTACCCACGGGAACTTGATGTTTTTCTGTGATGAGAATATTATATCCTATACATGTAGGTTTCATTACGGGAGGGTGATGGGACAGTACCTATAACTATTTAAAAAAATATTCTTACCTTTTCAAATACCAACTAGTAATATATATATAAAATCGTATTTACTTTGTATAAAATGAACCTTTGTTTCTCTCAAAGTCCGTGCATTACAATCAATTAAACATACATAGTATCCTAGAATTTGACGTAAATATTACCTACGGCCTTATTCATTACCAACCCATGATGTTGTTGTAACTTTTCAATATGTTAATTAGTATAGAAGTTATTAAGGTTTTAATGATACTGGGCCTCTATTCAGGTGTGTTAAAACGATATCGTGTTTGACACGTTTAAGAATCGTTTATGTCACAGTCGCCATTATTGTAAATGACATAAGAGTTATCAAAACGTTGACAATACGGAAACAGGTCAAATACGGTATCGTTATTACCGTGTAGAATCCCAGCCCTGGTAAAGGGTTACTCTCAAAATTCCCTTTTCGCCAAAGGACCATTTCAGCTAGATGACATAAGAGTAAAATACACAGTCAGCAAAGAGTCAATTCAGCTGAATGACATGAAAGTAGAATACTCAGTCAGCAAAGTGTCAATTTAGCAGGACGTCACAGAATTGATTTGAACAAGTAGCCAAACGTTTGGAAATATAAATAGTCCGTGTGATTAGAATACCTAATTAACCGAAAGTAAAATTAGTTGATTGACATGAACATAGAAGGAGTTATTAGCAAAACGTCTGGAAATTAAAATAGTCCGTATAATTAGAATATTTAATTCGTCGAAAGCACAATTAGTTGACTGTCATGACCACAGAACGAGTGCCAGGGATTTAAATAATAGATAATAATTGGATTATGTGGAAAGGAGTTTGAAATTATCAGGTGTCATATCAACACTTGCCATTTAAAGATCCAGACATTTTGCGAACGGGCTATTTGGCGTTTATGTCTATTTAGTAATTAAGATGTTTTGAGATACAAACGTTTCGCTACCGGGCCATTCAGCTTTTATGTCTATTAAGTAATAAAGACATTTCTAAGATAAAGACCTTTCGCTACTAGTGTATTTATAATTGTAACATTCTAAGATCCAGACGTTTTGCTAAAGATACATTTCGCGTTCATGTCTATATAGCAACAAAGTCATTACACAATCCAGACGTATGAGCTATATTGTCAACTGGCGAAAAGGGAATTTCGAGAGTAACCCCTGGTAAAGAATGCTACCTTCCGGTTCTTCGCCTCCCTTGGCTAAAACAGCTGAAATTACAAAATCAGAACGCATTCAAAATAATTGCATATTTCAAAATAATAGCCACTAAAGTATTTCCCGTTTTTAATACAACAACTTTAACTCTTAGTACGGCCAAGGACTTTAATTGTTATGCCACCATGGAACCCTATCATAATGACAGCGTTAATCATTAATTTTAGCTTTCTTTCATGTGGCGCTGTCATTATGACAGCCTTAGTGGCATAACAACGAAATTCCAGTAGGGCTAGTTAAGTTACATTCGACAATCGTTAGCGATTATTTTTCGATTTAAGAATGTATGGAATTGACGCAAGCCACTGAGATAGTACCACGTGACTATCTCGGTGGCTTACGTCAATTCCATACATTTTTCAATCGAAACATAAGCGCTAACGATTGTCGAATCCAACTTGAATAGCCCCACTTGACCGTACTAAACAAATTGCTCTACACCAAGGTAGCATCTTGTTTCAGAAGTAGGCGCAATCAATCAAGATTACGAAATCGCGCTGTACTACTTAATATGGGCAAAAAATAAAGTAACAGCTGCTTTTCTCCCAAAGGACCTAATTTCCGTTAAATTTCGCACCCATCCCAAAATGCTCAGAGCTTGAATTATACATTTCTGATCGATGTTAATGGACGTGATTGGATAATATTTTATCAATAGAGGAGAAATGTTACAGCTGTAACTTTATTTGTCCCGTATTAGGTACTTGTCGAGTTTGTATATTTTGTACAATAACGTGTTTACATACATTAGTATATTTCCACTTTGATGAGGATTAGATATCAAGTTTTGTAATCACAGATTATAGCTATTTTTATACAAGGGAGGCAAAGGTTTATCGATGGTAACGGCGGCGGCGGTTTTAGTGATACTGGTAAACAATTACCAGTATCACTAAAACCTTAATCAGGATTCTGGATCGCTGAAGAAGATGCTTTTTATGCCGTAATATTTACGTCAAGGTCAGGACACGCTGTATATATTACTCTGAGGTATCCTGTGTAACTTATCTCTTTAAAATTCGGTTTGCTAGTTTTCGTTATAATTGTTTTAATTATATTTATAAACAGAGTAAGAACCGTTTTGAATAAGCATTCCTAGTGAGAGGGTAGAAAAAACTAAATTAGCTTGGACAAAATTTTGTATAAAAAGTACATACCGATAAGGAGTAGCTGTAAGTAGTTTCTAATTCGTTAACTCTTACGGAAAGATAAGAAGTGGGGACTAAAGCGGTTTAAGGAAAATTGTTGCTGATATTCCCGAACTTTTAAAAACAACTGACGGGGGACCAATACTGACCTCATAAGTCAAAAGGCGATATCACAAATTCAATAGCCAAAACCAATTCAATCCTGTTCCGTTAGTAATGAGGCTCCTCTTTCTAAAGGAGTCTTGTCAGAGATACCGCTATTTGTCTTAGTGGGGCAGAACATCTAATGCTGTTAACCAATTTCCGACTCAAAATAATTTAGTTATAAGTCTGCCGATGTCACTGCTTAGAAGTCCGCTGAAAGTATGAAAGCGTAATTTATTTTTATCTTTTCTTAAACATCACATCAATTAGCCATTCATCAGTGAACCTAAAGGAGCTTTCAGAAAAGTTAATGATCTGTTACGACGACATCGACATTTTGGTTCTTTAATTACGGTGCGGCCAGAACTAATATACTCGTAATAAAAACAAGACTTTGTTCGCGACTTCGTCCGTATAGAATTCGTAGCTGTTACCTCAGAAGGCAATGGTATACTTGATATATCGCACTGCCATATCAATACAGCATCATTTCAAAAAACTTGCTTGTTTTGTTTCCAGTTCAAAGGAAATGTATTAAAGTCGATTTTTAAATACAGTTGTAATTTGAGTTAATGCTGTGTTGATCTGGCAGTGCGATATTTCTCTTTTCATACAAACAAATCAATTCATTACTGCAATTTATTTTTGAAAACGAAATAAAATACAAACATATTTTTACATATACTGTATGTATGCAATACAGAAATGGGTAGCTAAAACTTTGAAATTCCATGAACCAGGCAAACAACCCTAGCACCCCTAACACCGAGGCTCAATTCTAGCTTTGCCTTTTCCATGCAAATATTTATGCTAGTTCCAGCACTAGGCTAAGTCGCTCGGGCTCGCGCTCCGTGCAATCCACAACTCAGTCGTTTCATTCCTTCATGTTTATAAAGTACAATCAAATTAGAAGCAATGCAGATTTATTATAGTACCTATACTTTTCATACAGCTTGACTTTTATACAGCTTGAGAGCTTGACCTAGTTTTAAACTCCTTGTTAATTTATTGGTTGGGCATCCAGAGCCTCTATTTTACTCACTTTTTACCCTTATTTCAATCGTATTGTTTATTGCTCAGCGGCCTTCATTGTCAAGTTAAAGATATCAGTAAATTTAACGTTCACAATATGGGTAACGATAATGTAGAATAGAGGCCACCTTATCTAGTAAAATAACAACAAATCGGTATTAGTATTAAAAAACAAATCTAAACAAATTAATATCTTATTCGTTAGTTATTATTCGAGCAAGAAGTACCTCCCTAATCGAGATTGGTATCTGGGGTTTTAGTAGCATTCAATGCAGTTTTTGCTTTTTCAAAATCAAGACCTTAGTCCCTAAGAACAGGGGGGTTATTATGACATAACTATGCAGTTCTGTTTACGCTTAGAGAAAAGGACAGACCTATATAACTGCCATAGCTCTGTCCTTTACGCTCACCATAAAATGAAATGCAAAGCTAGCTCATAATAACCCCCAAGGTTACCCTAACTCTTATAGTTTCAAAATTCCCCATGCCAACTCATTTAGATTGCTCACACGGTATAATTTATAACCCATATTCTGTGTGTAAATAAACCGTCTAAAAGATACAACCCTTCAGGGCGAACAGCTGGACGGTCGAATGGCGGGCGTAGGCTTAGTTGTGGAGTTTCGTTACCATCCTGAGGAACCCTAAAGATAACTAAAACAAACCAAAGTTGTAGAACAAAACTTCGTTTTCTTTGTAACAAAAACATAATAAATGTTTTTTTTATCTAAGTACTTGATAGTACTCAACCAATTGTAACAAACCTAGTCATCCTACGTGGGCTACCTATCTACTGGGTAAAAGGGGTTTATTGCCTTGTGAATCCTGGTCCACGGCAACAATTGTAACCACCCTACACCTCGTTTCGGGGCCTAGCTATCTATAGATCTACCTACCTACATATTTTACTAGCTAACCTAATGTAACTAACTCCGATAGTTAGTATACTACATACCCTGATTTAATTAACTATATTCTTACTTGAAACAACTTAAGATTAATTGAAGATTAAATATGGCTTGTGATCGTCTAACAGATAAAATTGGACCCAATAGTTGTGAACCTACAGTAACCCTAAAATTCTTTAAGTCTTTGTTTTAATTCCTAACATTACCTACCTAATACAATCTGTATTTAACCTATAGAATTAAATTACCTACATATTTAACTACACATACTTTTAAATAATCCTATATAATTCAGAATTTCTAATCACCTCTATAGTTAACCTACTATGAAGAAAAGCAGCTATCGTAGAAAAGTTATAATTATAATGTATGGAAATTATAATCTAGGTAAACTGAAGCATAAAACAATCCCATGTCCATCAAATTATAAGTGTTATGGCCCCTTTTTAGGGGGAATCGGCTCCACCTACGCCGTCGTGATTGCTATCACGCAGACCTTAGTCTGTTCCAATAGTCATCCTCCAGAGACAGGGCAGACTCCTTGCCATATATAGTTAATTATTTTATTTACTGTATGATAAGTCAGTTAGTAGTAAAGTACCAAATTGAGAGGGTTCAAAATGTATTATATTTCAATATTCAATATAATTGATTCTAATGATCTTCAAATAAAATTTATTTATGCTAATTGTAAATTTATTATTACAAAAGTGTCTTTAGCTTATATTGCTTAATTCACTGTATGAGCCATGATCTAGACTCTAGTATCTTTATAGTCTATAATGAGATGTTCAATTTTCACCATGTTTACATGTTTATCTTTTATAGTAAAACAGAGGTAATACAGAAGTCATTTTGTCTTCTAGCTAGATTGAATCCTCATAATAGCTTTCTGTGCTATGTAAGAGTAAATATACAGCTCAAATATAAAGCCACTTAAGTATATTGATATAATAGTTTTATTTCTATTATTGCAATTTATCAAATCTATTCAAAGATCTCATTTTTATATTTCAAAGTTATTTCAAACCAAACTAGATTTATTAGGTATAGATTTTTATCTAAAATGATACTTTCATTTTGTTAGACATGAAACTATTTATGGCTTCAAATTTCAAATAGATAGTTATTTATTAAATAAATACTGAATCTTATATTGTCCCTAATTAAACTTGTCTACTGAAAAGTATTTTATTTGTTCTGAAAATTATTCAATTCATATGATTTGATCTAAGTCAATATGAAGAGAGAATTTAAAAGTATAGTTTTATCTCTATCATAAAATATTTTACCTATTAGGTACCAACTTATCCCCTTAAGTGATCCTAAGAATGTTTTTAAATATGAACTTTATTTAATTACTGATTGCTATCAGTTTTATATTGTACCTAAATTTTTAGTGAATAAAAATAAACATTACCTATTTCCCTATTTGAATAAAATCCTAATTCCCTACTTTCCCTAGTCAAGTGATTCTACCCTAACTCTACTTATAAGGCCTATTCTACAAAGAACTACATCCTAGAGGCTTACCTTATCCTCATAATTAGCTAGTTCCCTAGGTAAACTGTAAAGTTCAGCCGGGTCTGCTGAGAAAGCAACCTAACACCCGTGTGATTGCCACCCCCCTCACACAGACCGAAGTCCAAGACGGTGAGAGTATGACGCCCTATTGTGTGGTTTAGTGTATATAAATATATAGAGTTTTAAGGAACCAATCCTCAAACTTCCCAGAGCTTTCACGGGTGCAATTGCATGCCCAACCTGTGGACCCCGATCCCACTCCAGGCTGGCGAATGAGAATGGTGGGCACTTATATAGATGACTATGTTGGTAAAGAGTACATCTAGGGTTGCCCACACCATCTTTTAGAATCTACAAAGTTCCAAACCAAGCCTATTTGTCACCGTTAGGGTCAGCGTGATTTGTCAGGCAAACTGTTAGCCTGGACACCGCTCTGGCACGAAAATATGCTAATCTAGCTTAACTCAAAGACTTTAATAATTACAAAACTTTCCCCCCATAAACCCCCCAAACTGAATGTACTAAATAAACAACGTGCCAGACACAAATGTCAACTAAAAATCTTCTAAACTTGCTGACTACTTCTTTCTTCTAATAATCTGTAACAGAAAAGATTAACAAATCCACACACAAATAATTACATATAATATAATCTTACCAATAATTTACGAAGAAAAGTTTTCTAAACCCAAATTATGTAATTCCCAATACTAAAATATAAACTTTAATTTAATGTCTAACTTTCCCGCATGAAACCCATTTAATTAACCCCAACAAAAATTTAAATATTTATTTTCCGAGTTCGGTACGTAAGTATGACCCCAGAGCAACAACCGTCCGCACGTCACGAGTGTCAAAGTGCAAAAGCTTCAATAATTATCTAAATCCCACTACTAAAATATAAAATTCTAATTCAATGTCTAATTTCTCGTAATTTTTAATTTCGAACGTAAGTACGACCCCTGAGCAACAACCGTCCGCACGTCACGAGTGTCAAAGAGAAAAGCTTCCACCCCAAAATGGCGACCTGCTTATATAACATCTCAAGTACTTCATCGCCATCTTCGCCTTCATCGGCGTCTTTGGCCTCAACGCCTTCATTTCGACATGCGCAGTAGCGAGTTGATGTTTTTAAGATTGAATTTAGCGTACATTAATTTGCCATACTTTTCATAACTTTAATTTGATTATTTACGTTATTCTTTTTAAATGTTTAATTATGTTAGTATTTTATTTAAATTGTTAAATTATAAATTATAATTTGTTTGACTATTTTTTTTATAATGAATTTCAAATGGAATGAACTCTTTAACTATGTTATCTTGTCAAATATATAGTAGGTTATGTTTTCTTTTGTCATTACTTAAACTCATACATAACATACTTCCTATTCTGTTAATTTTAATGCTGTTATTTATTGAATAATTAAATCTTTCTGTAATTAACTGGACAGGTGACCTTTTGGCTCGTTACATCCCTGCCTTTAGATTTTTCTTAAAATGACACTATCACTTAAAGTTGGCATTTGAAGAGAAATCTACCTTAAACTAAAATATACCCATAAAATACTTTTAAACTACATTAATTATTCAAATAATTTATCAATACTTAGCCTTTCCTGATCAGAAATTCTGATAATTATGTGGTGTGTTTTTAAACCAATTTGAATTGACAACATAATATGAATACAATTAGCTAACAACAAATGTCCAGACATAAAATTGAAGTCACAATTACCAGATTATCGTATTACCTGTGGAAAACAAGGGTTGTGAATCCTTATTGTTCTATCAACACTAAACCAGTCAAGAACAACAAACCTTTTGTATTTATGATTTGAGTATAATTCCCCGGTTAGGTCGCCCAGAATAAATTATAATCCTTAAAGATAATGTTACAACCGCTCTATTTCCTTCCATCCTATCAACAAATTGCCCCATACTTTGCTATACAATTCAGAACTGGTGAATGTGCAGTGTGCGCATAGATCGGTTTCCTACTAGAAGAGAGATGTTTCGTCAAAATTGCATACAAGCTAACTCTATCATTTCATATTAATTTCTAATATGAAATTTTTAATTTACCCTAACACCAAAGAGTTTTAGATTTCCTTTTAACGAAACATTTGAACATAGTTGTGTCTCCAGGCTAAATCTTGATAAACCTGGCTTGTTGCTTTGGTTTGTGGTCACAACTGAACCCCTTTCTGAAGTAAATTAAACTAATACTTGCATAAAATCACACACTTATTTTCATCACAAAACTTACATTCTCAAAATAAAACTGTCAAATCTCCTCATTAGATTTTCACACTAGCTCAGCTACGAACACAACCATTCTCTAGCCCAAACCATTTTAATTACATAGTTAATTTCAAAACTATAATGATTTCTCCTCAAACCCAACAATAAGTTCATAAAATAACATCGAATTCCCCCGCCCGTTAATATAAAACTGTGACACCTGTCCTGTCCAATCGATTCCGTTCAAAAATACAAATGACTTTTTGTTTAACAAACCTATGACTTCGAACATTTACATACTTTAAGCGCGGTTTTTACGGTATCTCAAATTATTCCATTCAAATGTTGATTCAATTATTTAATTAAAAAATACCAGACTTTTTTTTACACTTACAAATTGATTGATGTATTTATATACTAATGATATGATATCCTAAACCTTTCCTCGTTAGAACCAAAAGTATTCAATTTAAAATGACTAATTTATAAAGATATTTTTGCACTCCGACTCTCTCGTAGTACTACTACCTAAATATATCTTACTCATGTGTAACAAAGTATTTACATACAAACATACATACATTCATACTTACATACAATCATACGTACATACAAATACCACTCGATAATCAAGCATATCGATTAAAATTAAAACTACTTTATACCGATTCTCATATCTCACGCCCATACTATTTTATCTAGTTGATTACAATAGATAGATTCCTACATAGCAACAGTATTACTTTTGTCCCTAATAAACGTATTCCGTTGAATCGCATCTCCATTCCCTATTTTTTTATTTATGACAGTGTCATAATTATGAAGTAGATATCGTTACTCTAAAAGTTAAACAGATTACTATTTTCACATTCATGATGTGATCCCTCCTAAGTAAAAGGTTACCCTATACCTATCTTATACCTAAATACTCTTATGTCAGCATAGACGATTATCCAAATAAGAATTTCCTGCCTTATCCCCTACTGCTCCTTAATCCTGTGCTCCTTTTCAAATTTAATCACTACACCAATCTGTCTGTACCTATCAAATACTACTTCATTACATAGTTAATTTATTATTTAAGTCAGTAATAATGCACAATTTCAACATACCCAGTACATAAATAACTTAACTATCATAGAACTCATAATAAGTCAGCCACTAAATTCATTCTACCTTCTCTATTTTTGTGATTTGGTAATCCAATGGTTCGGTACTTAAAAGAAATGTAAAATTTACTAATTTTATTAGTCATCCTAATAGAGACATCGAATTCTCTAAAATCTATAACTTATAACAAACCTAAACTAAAATTCTCCTACTCGACATAATCGAAAACTTATGACAAAGTCTATGTAGTTCCAATTTACCCATTCCTTGACAGATTCGCTCAATTTTAACTCTCTATTATACACAATGTAGGGTCCTAACTAATAGATGATCACGGCCTTTACAACTCACAAGTGAACGCCAACAATAAAATTTATTTTCATTCATTTAAAATAACTTTCATTGAAACTCGATATAAGTCGATAAAATAAATCGAATGCCAACCTCTAATCGTTACTTTTCATTTTGCGTTTCGTTCTACAAATAACTCTTCCACCAAACTATGACCTATTTTGTTTTATACCCTATAACACTTTATTTTTATTTTTATTACTTATATATTATTTCGATGATTACGGTACTATTTATCTAAGTGACTTAGTAAATATCTCATTTATTTTTTCTTACGACAAACGATATTCACAACAACTAAACGTTCAAACTCGGTAACCTCACCAGTCCAATAACTTTATATAATCTGTTACTTTTAAAAGTTTCAAAACGAAACATCGCCCCGTAATTCGACTATTCTAACCCCTATTTACGTTTGTTTAATCAAAACTATAACGTTTCCTAATATAATAATGTTCTATCTAGAAATATTTTCCATATTTTTGTCTCAGTATCCATCTAGAATATGAAATATTTGTATAATTACGAAACTAAACTACACCGGCTAAAGTTTTTCTAACGTTGGATAAAGCTGATACAAGGTGAGATCATGTTTATATTTGTATTTTTATTATGCGTAAACCAAGGAATAACCTCTCTAATGCTTAAACATAACCTACTATCTAGTGAAACTGCATATTTTAGTGAAACTAATGAAATCCTTTAACCTATTTAGTTGACGCCTTACAAATTTTACCAGTGACATTAATAACTTAAAAAGGGCTGTGAAAGCGTATCCTACATTGTATGTACTTAAAATAAACTGGCATGAAACAATCTAATACAAGTGAATTCCTCTATTTACCTAATTGTTTGATTTTACAAAATGTTTAATGTTGTTATTTTCTTTTTAGCTTGTTACAACATTAGTCAGACAAACTCGGCAAATGAAAAAGTAATTTGGTCTCAAACATCTGAGGACTGTTCACCTGACCTATCTGACCACAGAAATATTATCTTTATTTATTATGTACCTTAGAAGAAAATGAATTCTATTGGCTGGATGTGTCTAGAATTACAGGTAATATATAATGTTTAAAGTACCTATATTCATTTTAAAGCTCATGTTTCTGTCCAAATAGATTTTAAACTTAACTTATTTTATTGAGAATAAATTCTAATTACTTACTGATAAATTAAATTGAATTGTGATTATTGTTATCAACATTGCAACTGAGTGACATCCATCTAAAGACACTAGTTTCCCTCTCAAAAGTATCCTGACATTAGAGCTATTAGTTGAACTAATTAAAACATTTTGACTTTTTCAGCTTTGCAAGAAATACAAAGGACTACTTGTGAATGACCAAAATTGAAGAACGTCAACTTATTGAAAATGAAATGTTTCATTACTAATTAATAGTTATATCTTCCAGAAACTACTCCTAGTGACGCTACTCTAAAATACTGGTTTTAATGGTTATAACTAAGTTTACAAAATTTAATTAAATTTATACTAAAATTGTTTAATCTTGTTATATCATTTCCTGCCTTTGATAAAACAACTTTTAGCTTCAAGTGAACTTACAGAAACTAATAGGATAAAAGACTTTTTAGATATTTGTAAGTGTTTCCTATATTCAGTATAAAATTAGTGGATATTATGCCTTTATTTTGTGTTATTGAATAGCAATAAACCCACTGCAAGATCTTATATAACTCTAGTTACCTGCCTTCAACTATGAAACTGTAAAGTATCTAATTAATGTATGGTTTACAAACCAAAATCTAAGACGATAACTGCTAATACTAAATGAAATATAAAATTTAAATTAAAACAAAGACCTCCATTTTCACAGACAACAATTGGACTTCAAACCGAAGTCACTTACTTGAATTAAATAACTAACCCTAATTTTTTTATGATCCTGGTACGGCCACCAATTGTAACAAACCTAGTCATCCTACGTGGGCTACCTATCTACTGGGTAAAAGGGGTTTATTGCCTTGTGAATCCTGGTCCACGGCAACAATTGTAACCACCCTACACCTCGTTTCGGGGCCTAGCTATCTATAGATCTACCTACCTACATATTTTACTAGCTAACCTAATGTAACTAACTCCGATAGTTAGTATACTACATACCCTGATTTAATTAACTATATTCTTACTTGAAACAACTTAAGATTAATTGAAGATTAAATATGGCTTGTGATCGTCTAACAGATAAAATTGGACCCAATAGTTGTGAACCTACAGTAACCCTAAAATTCTTTAAGTCTTTGTTTTAATTCCTAACATTACCTACCTAATACAATCTGTATTTAACCTATAGAATTAAATTACCTACATATTTAACTACACATACTTTTAAATAATCCTATATAATTCAGAATTTCTAATCACCTCTATAGTTAACCTACTATGAAGAAAAGCAGCTATCGTAGAAAAGTTATAATTATAATGTATGGAAATTATAATCTAGGTAAACTGAAGCATAAAACAATCCCATGTCCATCAAATTATAAGTGTTATGGCCCCTTTTTAGGGGGAATCGGCTCCACCTACGCCGTCGTGATTGCTATCACGCAGACCTTAGTCTGTTCCAATAGTCATCCTCCAGAGACAGGGCAGACTCCTTGCCATATATAGTTAATTATTTTATTTACTGTATGATAAGTCAGTTAGTAGTAAAGTACCAAATTGAGAGGGTTCAAAATGTATTATATTTCAATATTCAATATAATTGATTCTAATGATCTTCAAATAAAATGTATTTATGCTAATTGTAAATTTATTATTACAAAAGTGTCTTTAGCTTATATTGCTTAATTCACTGTATGAGCCATGATCTAGACTCTAGTATCTTTATAGTCTATAATGAGATGTTCAATTTTCACCATGTTTACATGTTTATCTTTTATAGTAAAACAGAGGTAATACAGAAGTCATTTTGTCTTCTAGCTAGATTGAATCCTCATAATAGCTTTCTGTGCTATGTAAGAGTAAATATACAGCTCAAATATAAAGCCACTTAAGTATATTGATATAATAGTTTTATTTCTATTATTGCAATTTATCAAATCTATTCAAAGATCTCATTTTTATATTTCAAAGTTATTTCAAACCAAACTAGATTTATTAGGTATAGATTTTTATCTAAAATGATACTTTCATTTTGTTAGACATGAAACTATTTATGGCTTCAAATTTCAAATAGATAGTTATTTATTAAATAAATACTGAATCTTATATTGTCCCTAATTAAACTTGTCTACTGAAAAGTATTTTATTTGTTCTGAAAATTATTCAATTCATATGATTTGATCTAAGTCAATATGAAGAGAGAATTTAAAAGTATAGTTTTATCTCTATCATAAAATATTTTACCTATTAGGTACCAACTTATCCCCTTAAGTGATCCTAAGAATGTTTTTAAATATGAACTTTATTTAATTACTGATTGCTATCAGTTTTATATTGTACCAAAATTTTTAGTGAATAAAAATAAACATTACCTATTTCCCTATTTGAATAAAATCCTAATTCCCTACTTTCCCTAGTCAAGTGATTCTACCCTAACTCTACTTATAAGGCCTATTCTACAAAGAACTACATCCTAGAGGCTTACCTTATCCTCATAATTAGCTAGTTCCCTAGGTAAACTGTAAAGTTCAGCCGGGTCTGCTGAGAAAGCAACCTAACACCCGTGTGATTGCCACCCCCCTCACACAGACCGAAGTCCAAGACGGTGAGAGTATGACGCCCTATTGTGTGGTTTAGTGTATATAAATATATAGAGTTTTAAGGAACCAATCCTCAAACTTCCCAGAGCTTTCACGGGTGCAATTGCATGCCCAACCTGTGGACCCCGATCCCACTCCAGGCTGGCGAATGAGAATGGTGGGCACTTATATAGATGACTATGTTGGTAAAGAGTACATCTAGGGTTGCCCACACCATCTTTTAGAATCTACAAAGTTCCAAACCAAGCCTATTTGTCACCGTTAGGGTCAGCGTGATTTGTCAGGCAAACTGTTAGCCTGGACACCGCTCTGGCACGAAAATATGCTAATCTAGCTTAACTCAAAGACTTTAATAATTACAAAACTTTCCCCCCATAAACCCCCCAAACTGAATGTACTAAATAAACAACGTGCCAGACACAAATGTCAACTAAAAATCTTCTAAACTTGCTGACTACTTCTTTCTTCTAATAATCTGTAACAGAAAAGATTAACAAATCCACACACAAATAATTACATATAATATAATCTTACCAATAATTTACGAAGAAAAGTTTTCTAAACCCAAATTATGTAATTCCCAATACTAAAATATAAACTTTAATTTAATGTCTAACTTTCCCGCATGAAACCCATTTAATTAACCCCAACAAAAATTTAAATATTTATTTTCCGAGTTCGGTACGTAAGTATGACCCCAGAGCAACAACCGTCCGCACGTCACGAGTGTCAAAGTGCAAAAGCTTCAATACTTATCTAAATCCCACTACTAAAATATAAAATTCTAATTCAATGTCTAATTTCTCGTAATTTTTAATTTCGAACGTAAGTACGACCCCTGAGCAACAACCGTCCGCACGTCACGAGTGTCAAAGAGAAAAGCTTCCACCCCAAAATGGCGACCTGCTTATATAACATCTCAAGTACTTCATCGCCATCTTCGCCTTCATCGGCGTCTTTGGCCTCAACGCCTTCATTTCGACATGCGCAGTAGCGAGTTGATGTTTTTAAGATTGAATTTAGCGTACATTAATTTGCCATACTTTTCATAACTTTAATTTGATTATTTACGTTATTCTTTTTAAATGTTTAATTATGTTAGTATTTTATTTAAATTGTTAAATTATAAATTATAATTTGTTTGACTATTTTTTTTATAATGAATTTCAAATGGAATGAACTCTTTAACTATGTTATCTTGTCAAATATATAGTAGGTTATGTTTTCTTTTGTCATTACTTAAACTCATACATAACATACTTCCTATTCTGTTAATTTTAATGCTGTTATTTATTGAATAATTAAATCTTTCTGTAATTAACTGGACAGGTGACCTTTTGGCTCGTTACACAATCAAATGTGAGTTTATCAGCAAGCCACTAAATTGTGTCGGTTGACGGTGATGTTCTATATTGCCTCATTAGCGGCAGGTTCTAATTGGCATTGAGATTGATTTTGATCGAGGCGCCTCAGATCATAGATGTAGATTCTATGTGGCTTGCGGTTTTCGTCACCTATAAGCACCTGTATTACTTTAATCAAACGACCTCAGGTATGTTCGCTCGCTAACGAGGTTTACGTGGTTGCGAAGCAATATCGACAGATTGAGCATTATTTGTGACAGGGAGACAAGGAAAACAGTGATTTGATGTCACATTACTAATAGGAATTTTGATAAATCATACGAAAGAAGCTGGGTATAAGTATAATTGTAACAATTTGCGGAACCCCTGTTCTATTTAAAGAATTGAAGGTTGGCTGTTCTACGTTGTATTTTGATATAAATTATTTTCTTTGGTTCTTAAATGTACTGTCAAGTAGCATATACATATGTAGGTGAAATTTAGAAATAATTTTAATTGGTGGCGGTTGCGTTTGTAAGTTGCTTTAAGTACGCGGGACAATCAAGGAAAAAAATACGACCAATTAAAATCGGATTTTTCAAAAGGAAACGGAAACAGGGGAAGGGAGTTTAGCAAACATCTGGTTATTGTTTTTAATGGCATTTCTGTACTCATTCTGATAGGTAATTTTTAAATTCATGTTTTCCCTATGTATATACGTAGTAACGTTAACCTCGTTTTCTAGAAAATATCTTTTTAAAACCCGGCTCAAGATCAACTGTCATGAAACGTCGACCCATATCGAAACAAAAACTTATATTTAAGAAGTATAGGTCGTATCTTGCATTATCCTGTTGGGTATGATGACATCATGAAATTTCATCAAAATATGTGGATTAATAAAACTTGATTGTGTTGCGAAGAGCATATACAAATAACTTCTTGGCTATACGAAACCATTAAACTCCCTAGAATGTCAATGCGCAAGGCTTCTGAAGTCGACTTCTTCAAGATCACTTCGAGAGCAAATCAAAGTCGCAGATGCGGAAAAGTTTATTGATTCAAAAGCCCAGTCATATTGTGGGGCTCTCTCTCTTTTAAGTTTTCGCGGTATTTGCAATTCCAAAGTTTTGGATTGGTTTACCTGTCAAATTCACCCATATTTTAATTACATTATCGGCATAACTTTAATGTGAACTCAATAATTGAATTGCGTTCTTGTTATATTTATTATTTAATGCATTTTTTTATCCTACTGTTAATTATGGTTATCACGAAATATATTCTGCTTGCTTCACAACGTTAGTTATATCTAGAAACAATAATAGCCTTACATCCATTGACTCTTGCAACACCCTTTGCAATATTAATATGCCGATATCAAAGATATCTATGTATATATATGTTAGCCACCGACAGGTTATCTAGATAAGTACTTCACCATAGCCGTTGCAACGTGCCAAGTTCTTAACAACTAGCAAAAGAATGGTATTCAAGGCGAGGGTAATACTTTGCTAGTTGATAGTAATCCCATAGTTATTTTTGAAGACCATTCGTGTTTATCACATTTGTGTTGCAGAATCAGAATCAGAATAATCTTTATTCAAGTAGGTTTACAAATAATAAACTCTTTTGAAACGTCATAGTAGCGACTTAGCCTAAATTGACTGCAGGTTCAAATCGCGACCGATCAGAGAAGAACCTGTAAGAAACTCTGTCGGATGTCTTTTTTTTTTTTCGACGTTCGCAACCTTTTGTCGTAAGGACTAAACATTTTATTACAAGCAATTCAGTCCCAAGCATTGTTATCATTAATATAGTCTTTAATACTATAATATGCTTTAGAAATTAGTTTACGCTTAACGTAACTCTTAAATTTATTTACTGATAGTTCAGTAACATTACTTGGGAGCTTATTATAGAACCTAATACAATTACCCATAAAAGAGTTTTTTATTTTATGGAGCCGCGTGAAGGGCACTGCGAGCTTATATTTATTCCTGGTATTAACATTATGTATGTCACAGTTCTTTCTAAATTTAGCGATGTTTTTATGAACATAAATAATGTTTTCATAAATGTATTGACTGTGCATGGTCAATATATTAATTTCTTTAAACTTATCTCTAAGCGAGTCTCTCTGGCCCATCTTGTAGACAGCACGAATAGCCCTCTTCTGCAGAACAAAGATGCTATTTACATCAGCAGCACTACCCCACAGTAAAATACCATATGACATAATACTATGGAAGTAACTAAAATAAACTAATCGAGCGGTATCTAAGTCTATTAATTGCCGAATCTTATTAACTGCAAAAACTGCTGAACTGAGTCTACCCGCCAATCCAGCAAGATGAGGACCCCATTGGAGCTTGGAGTCTAACGTTATACCAAGAAACACTGTATCATTAACTAGGTCTAGTTTGTCATTTTTAATAGTTACAGTAGTTTGACTATTTTTCACATTAGTAGTCATGAACTTTATACATTTCGTCTTTTTTTCATTCAGTAATAAATTATTAACACTAAACCAATCGACTACTTTTGATATAGCATTGTTTACATTGACATTAAACTGCTGTTGTCGTTTAACTTTGAACACAAGTGACGTATCATCAGCAAACAATACTATATCATGGTTGTCCTTTATAAGGTAAGGTAAGTCATTTATGTAGATGAGGAATAAAAATGGACCCAATATTGAGCCCTGTGGTACGCCCATTGAGACCAATGACCCAGGTGATCGTACTCCATTCACGTCTACCCTTTGTATTCTCCCGTATAAGTACGTTTTTATTAAGTTTAGCGCAGTACCTCTAACTCCATAGTGGTGTAGTTTCCTGATCAATGTGTCATGGTTAACGCAATCGAAGGCCTTGGACAAATCACAAAAAATACCTAAAGCATCCTGTGACCCTTCCCAGGCATTAAAAATGTTTTTAATCAACTCAACACCAGCTTCGGTTGTCGAGCGACCCCGAGTAAAACCAAATTGTTTATTGTGTAATAAATTATTATACCGAAAATGTTCCGCTAACTGTGACAAAATCAATTTCTCAAATATTTTACTGAAAGTGGGTAGTATGGATATTGGTCTAAAATTTGTGGGGTCAAAAGTACTACCCGTTTTGAATAATGGAATTATCTTACTATGTTTCATAAGATCAGGAAACTCACCACAATCAACACAGTGATTAAATACGACCATTAAGTCAGATGCTATGATTTCAATTAAGGATTTGAGTACATGGACCGACACTCCCCAAAGGTCACTGGTTTTCTTTATATTGATTGAGTTGAATGCCTTAATTACATCCAAGGCAGTAACGCGCTTGAATTCAAAGTATATACTGCATTCAGGCACGTTATCTTCTAAAAGTACAATGGCAGACGCAGGCGAAGAGTTCAAGCACTTAGTCGTGGACACTGGTATATCGGTAAAAAACTTTTCAAATTCAATTGCGATATCTGGATTGGAATCTATTATTTTACCATCTACTTTTAAACGATAGTCGTTAATGTTCTTTTTTCGGCGACCTGTTTCTTCATTAATTATTTTCCAGGTCGTTTTAATAACATCAGAACTATTCAAGATTTTGTTACTTAAAAAATTTCGCTTAGTTATACGGCAGTCTATCTTGAATTGCTTAGAATACTGTTTGACATGTTCCTTAAACTCCTCACTCGCGTTATACCGCCGTTCCTCATATAGTTGATACAGTATTCTTCTACGCTTATGTAAGTCCGCAGTAGCCCAGTCACTGAAAACCTTTGCACCACCAACCACAACCGATTTGGATGTAAATACTGCGTTAAATTGTTTCATGAATGTGTGAAAGAATGAGTTGTACATGTCATTGGGTCCCTTATCAGTTGTTAGAAAGGGCAAATTATGCACTAGGTTATGTCTCATTCTTTCCACACGGTCTGCAGTTACTGGCACAAAAGTAATTTCTTTTTTTGGAATATTATTCGATACGGACTTGAATTTAATTAATTGACCCAAATGATCCGATTCCAGGTTGCTGATCACACTCTTACCAATAGGAATTATATCAGTAAAAATGTTATCAATACACGTGGCGCTAGTGTTAGTAACTCTAGTTGGCTCCATAAAAGTATGTGTCAGGCCGAAGGATTGGAAAAGATTTATTAATCTTTTGGTTAGTGGACTGTTTTCTAAAATATTTACATTAAAATCTCCACATATAATTGTTTTTTTTCTCGAATAAGATAATTTTATTAGAACAGTTTCCATAATCTTCTCAAAAATTTCGAAATTGCCTAATGGTGGCCTATATACACATACAACTATGAATTGCTCTAACTCTATTGCAGCGAGTTCTAATATTCGTTCAACAGATAAGGACACAATGTCCTTACGGTCTTTAAATTTTAATTTATTGTTTAATATGATTAACGACCCGCCATGTATCGAGCTATTTCTTGTAAATAAACTGCCGACCTGGTGGTTGATAAAATTAAACATAGCTTCGTTACTAGTTAGCCAGTGTTCCGTTATACATAAAATATCAATGCTATTACTATTAAGAAATAACTCGACTTGCAGGTCTTTACTCCTTATACATTGAATATTCTGGTGAACCAGAGTGATATAATTAGATACTTTGCTGCTAAATTTGTCCTTATATTTATAACAAATTTGGTTGCCAGGGTTGAGCTCCTCTGTTGTCTTGTGATTTAATTTAAATGATTGATAGTAATTGGAACATGTTCCAAAAACCTGTCAGGTTGCTGAATAGCAGCAGGAGCCAAATTCTTGGCTGAAATGTCAAAAAAATAGGATAGCGACATAGCTATCTGTTTCTTAAAATAATTAGGCAGGTAAAATTTACCTTTTGTTAAAATATAATAATTGCTAACATAATTGTTAGAGTCAATAATGTCAATTTTTTTATTATATGTACACATGTTATAAAGTGTCACATTTAAATTATGTCTTATGTCATTTTCCAACTGTGACAACTGTTTACAATACGGGAATGTAAACAATATGATTTTTTTCACACTAAGGCTATTCAAAGTTTCAAAAAAATTAATTAGTTTATTTTTGTTTACATTCCCTCTATTTCCTACAAGAATAAGCAAAGTCGTGTCTATATCAATATAGCTGTCCTCTAAAATTTTATTTTGGATATTTTCCAAGCTGCTTAGAGGTAAACAGTTGCTGATCACACTATGTCCCTTAGTGTATGAGTTCAATAATGAGCCCATATTGCTACCAATCTCATCGCAGTACATTATTATGTCAGGTTTGGATGTCAAATTGGTATTACTATTATTATTTAAGTTTTTATGAAAGGAACACTTCTCATCATATTCCTTTTGTGTAGGGACACTGACACACAAACTCTGCTTCAGTCCACCGGGGGCCGGACAGTCACTCTTGTGTTGACAGACACATGTGTGGTCGTCCTCCAGTGACTGAACTAACTCTAAATTATAGTTGAGCTGCCCTATTAGATCATCCATTCCTAAAGAATACTCATCTATAATTTTATTTGAATTTTCCTGCATATTGTGCAATTTTTGTAACGACTCCTCTAAATCCTGAATTTTTAATTGTAACATTTGTGTGTCATTGTCATACTTTAACTTATTATTTTCTAACATAGTGGTATATATATATAATTTATCAACTAACTTTACATTTATTTTACTTAGTATACATTTTCTATAATACAGTTTATTTTGCTTTAACAACCTTCGGGTTTTCCTTATATATCTGTTTATTTTAATATATTTTTTTAGTTTATTCCTGCTACAATTACTTAACCTTGTTGTAGTGGACGTCTCATTAGTTAAGTCTATAGTAACAACAGGAAGGTCAATTGAAGCAGTAACAAACTGCGGGTCATTTTCTACCAATTCATGAAATAATGACTGTGTGTGTACCTCTGCAGTGTCTTGCCTGGCCTCCTGAAGCTCGTAGATCTGTTCATGGGCAATATGCAGCGCTCTCTCCAGGGAGTCGACGTCCTTCAGGGCCTGCTCGTACAGAGTGGTACACTCAGTGAACTTATCTACTGTATGTTGAAGCTCGACCCGTTCCAAGTTCACATCATTATACTTATTTTCAAGTAGAGAGAGTTCCTTTTTTAACCTATCCCTACTGTTTAGAATCTGGATTACTTCTTTCTCATTGTCCTCTCTCTCACTGAGTAATTGAGCACACAATTCCTTGGATTTTTTTAGTTCTAATAACGTTATTTGAAGCTTGTCAGTTTGTTGCTGACGCGCAGCTACAGCAGCTGCCCTTCGAGTCATCATTTTTACAAAGTTTTAGTATAATTAAAGTGGTAAAAACAAGAAATTGTATGCCAAAGGAATGCAAGTTACTTACGTGAATATAGTAACGTAGATCAATGTCCACATTTCAGCTCATTATATAATGTCAACCAACGGCTACCACACAGCAGTATTTATAGTAAATAGTGCTTGGGCAAGCCGACAAATATGAAATGTAGACATCGAGTTCAAATTTATAACCAATAACGGTTACCGAATTGAAATGTTTCGGAACACTATTAGACGTCACTATAGCACTTGAAATAAATCACTAAGCTAAAACTTAACTTATAAACTGTCTGCTTAACAACAGAGAAGCTCACATTAACAATAAATATCATTAAAATATAAATATTTTATAGGGACCTAGTGAAATCAGCTGCTTATCCTTTGACAGCCAGCCTTATGCTATGCCTCGTGTACCTAAGCTTTAATCAGGCTTTAAATTAAAGATAAAAGGTATTTATTTAGTTAGGCACTCGGGCACTTTTCCACGTTAAAAATCTACCAGTGCTTTCCAAAAGGAAACCACTGCTGAGAATAAGAATTAAACCGCAATCGAACCAATTTCATTTACACGGAAAAAACGGCCAATCTGTGAGCAAATAATAAATATTAAATATTCTATGAAATCATTTCATCAACGGGAACCTTAAACATCGTTTGCAAAACAGAAGAGGGCATTTCTAACTCGAAAACGATTTTTTTCCGTCGCAAATACAATTAAGTCATCGATTAAACGTTGTTCTTGCTGATTGTTTCTTTTGTTTGGTTAACGCTCTGTGTTAGAAAATTGTTTATTTGTAGTAAATCATATAATTAATTAATTATTACAGTGGAATAAAACATACATTGAAAATAAATTGGAAATTTACATTCCTATCAAGAGTGCGTAAGGAAAAAACTTAGGACATTTTATTTAAGATTCTTAATTTTCTTTAGTGTTTAATTTCTTTTTTATACGAGTGTGTGTCTTATGGTTAGTGAATAAATGTATTTCTTTCTTTCTTTCTTTTCTTTTATTCTGCACGGTAAAATAACATTGGTTTTGACATGTTGTCGTGTTGTCAACGTTATGATAGCTCTTATTTACTTGATAGTGATGGCGGCCGAGTTAAAAACAATACCATAAAATGTGAAAAGCAATTTGGTTTACCGAGTAGAATAGAGCCCTTGTACAAGAAGTCCTACAAAGTGTTTCGGTTTCGGGTGGAGTCGGTCAGGCTAGCGTGAGAGATATATGAGCGTGTGAGATAGAGCAAGATAGAACTAAAAACCCGAATGTTTTTACGTACTTCGTCTAAAAATCTATTGTTTATGAAAGATCATTTACCTGAGAACGGATCGACCTATTTTGATGTTTTCTTATTTTGTGTGTCAAAACGATGTCTCTATGAAAGAAAATATAAACTCGGACACAAAAAGCACAAATATAAAAAAAAAAACTAAAGTTTTATTAGTACTTTAGACATTTTTAAAGCGTTTAGAAGGTAAGAATAGTCCTTCAATAAAATACATATTTCAAGTGGCGGTTATATTTATTGTGTGACCTTATTTTTTTTCCAGTTATTTCATGCAGCGAAATCCGATTAAGTAGCCAATTAGCTGGGTACTATATATTTAGTCGAATCATTTAATACTCGTTGCATTTTCATCGAAACTTCAAGTACAAATGTCGTTATCATCTAGCTCACAGCCACAATAACCTACTCACTCACGAGTGCCAATAAATCTGTGCATTTACCTACTGTACACAAGCATTCTACTTTTTTTTTCTAAACAACATAAACCCATGAAAGTCGCTGTCTTTTGACCAAGAACAGCGAATGCTCAAAGTTCTATTTCAAGTAACCATTAAACGAAATCCATTCATAATGAGTTTTGAAAATCGACCCTAATAGCAATGTAATTCGAACTTTTATCATAAAGGCAAACAAATTCCTCTATAAGCGAAGAGTTATTGGCGCCCATAGGTAACTGGAATCTTTCGTGAATTTGAATCTCCTGAAAGCTCGAATAGTAATATTTCACGCGTGGAAGCGAGACAACCCGTGTTCTCGGGAATTTAAGGGTGATTAAGAGGTTTTATAGCTGTATCTTTAGCGCCGAGAAGTTGTGAATTGTGTTTTGGTACCAGAACTACTCTAAACTCTGACCGAACAATTCGGCGCCCTTAATTTATTGCCCCGAGTGAAGATGCCCAACCTCAGCCCGCCGCCGAGAAGTAATTCGTGGTTAAATATTTAAATTGAGTGATTGGCCCACGCGAACTTCGTTACAGCTAATAAAGCGTTATTTTCTTATAAAAAGTTAAGTTAAAAAGCAATGTAGATACATATCATAAAATAGGTAAATATCATTGGAAACTATTTACTTCTGTCATGTAAATTAATATTTAAGTGATTGCTTGTTAAAGTGATTTAGTTTGGTGGTTGTAATCATTTTTTTCATAATTTTAAGTAGGTAGGTAGGTACCTATCTTGTGATCTTGCGTCGGTAATTATCTGCCCCTATTAGATAATTTATTAAATAAGCGCAAGTTATTACCGTTATTATTTTGTCTCGCTTATAAATCAGGCTAAACTAGAACGAGGTTTATTCGAGGTCCCCCTTGAACTGTACTGCAATTTGCCGCGTATTTAGCATGGAATGCGACTCCCGGCACGTTCTATTAATTTAAAACATTTAGTTGCAGAACTTATTTAATATCGCGCGAAGAACAAAGTCGCATGAGTTATGAGGATTGTGAAACTAATCAAAGGACTGTCAAAATTAATCCATACAAATTTAGCTCCGGGCGATAACGTTTCTCACCCATATTTTTTTTTCTAATAAATAATTAAATGAAAAGGAAAACGTACAGACCTAGTTTTTTATAATATCTACAATATATTCAAAAATCGTAAAAATTGGACAACGTTCAAGGGAGAAAAATATTATCGCATTTTGTATGGATTTTTTGCTTCACAATCCTCTTAAGTTAACGAGTATTATTGACAGTAGAAGATTTGGTTTATTTTACTACTTTTGTTCGAGTGCATAAATTAATTTCACGCCATGCATAGCAGCAAGTATTTACGAAGGCGTCGGAGTTTAATATCAATTTGGTAGAATGGAAAATTGCGAGGAAAATAACAATATAGAGTCAAGTAAAATAACTCGTGCTTCTTTTTGCCGCTTATTGTTGGCTGTATTAAATCACTCGCAGTAAAATTCACATCAAATTTAATCAAACTTGTAGACGGTTTATTATACTAGGATAAAGATACGACTCTTTATAAACGGTTTACGATAACGAATTCGCCATTTCCTATCTGAATTGCTATATCCTTTTGCGTCTTGTCCACATTTAATTTTATATTTTTCCAGTTGCACACATGGCATTTAAAAATATAAATACAAATACAAAAGATTTATTGCAGGCAACGGGGCCCTTATTTACAAATACCTTACAGGTACATACATATATAAGTAAAACTTACAACAAAGACATCAAATATTACCCTTATATGCTTACGGTAACATACACTTCAAGTAGACATACACTTTTAGCGGTGGTAGGACCCTGTGCAGGGTCCGTCCGGATCGCTACCACCATCTTATCCATTAACCACCCGCCGAGCAACAGTGTCCGCATTGCTGTTCCGATGTGGGGATAAGACAACCGGTGAAATTACTAGCATAGAGGCATTCCATCTTAGTCCTCAGGGTTGGCAAAGCATTTGAGGTTTTAGGATTATAGTCTTGAGAATTCAAATGTCTATGGGTTTCAGATCCCACTACCATCAGGTGGCCTGAGTGCTTGTGTGCCTTCTCCTTAACATAAAAAAGTAGAATCATTATTTATTGGTAATACTCATTCTCATATTCATTTATTCATAAAGTTTAAAAAATACACGTCAAGAGCTTGCACAAATTTATAGAAATAATTAGTTTTTAAGTAGGTGCATAGTAGTAGTAATACTCATTACATGTCATCCTTAATGCTAAAATAATAATTATTTCCGTAAAATACAAGTAGACCTATTACTTACAATGTTCAACAATTGCTACATGTACTTGGAACATTATAGTTTATGAAAATAGAATATGCATAGGGTACTTCCCGTTAAACCCGATAGCTAGCGTTCCCTCCTAATAGGTGTTACTATAAGTAGGGCATAGTTAATATCGCTGCTCTCAACCTCGTGACGTCACGTCATGTTATTAGATCCACGCGCCACGATGCATTACCTCATTGCACTCAACATACACACCGACGTCAACTCTAATCTACATGTATACGGATGAGATGGGTCTGTGAAAGCAGATAATGTAATCTTTGCCACTTTTGCGTTTTATCAAACGGCAGATTTGTCAAAACATCTTTGCACTCGAAGCAACTGTGAGCAGCTATTTAACATCAAATTAAAAATCCTAACACTTATTGTACTTTTTTAATTGTCATGGCTTTTCGTGAAATTGTAGCGGAGAAGAGGTCAGCTATCATAATAATAATGTACTTACGTATTTCGATAGCTAGCACTGAGGCCCCAATACTCTCAGGGCCTCTATTCAACTACGTTATAACGATATCTGCGTTTTAGAATCGTTTATGTCACAGTCGCCATTATTGTAAATAACATAAGAATTATGAAAACGTTGACAATACGGAAACAGGTCAAATACGATATCGTTATTACCGTGTAGAATCCTAGCCCAGTAGGGCTAGACAAGTTGCATTCGACAATCGTTAGCGATTATGTTTCGATTGAAACACATATGGAATTGACGTAAGCCACCGAGATAGTACCACGTGACCATCTCGGTGGCTTACGTCAATTCCATATGTGTTTCAATCGAAACATAATCGCTATCGATTGTCGAATGCATCTTGTCTAACCCCACAGCTCTGTTACTTGGTTCTAAATAGCCTCAGAGGTTGCTTACTAATTGAAGGTTGGTTGTTTGCTAATTGAAATTATGTGTCCTAAATTATATGATATTGTACTGTAAGTGGTACTCAACTTGATATACGTTATACGTAAAGATGTGCCTTGGGATTAATAACTTCGCACTTTCCCAAAAGAGAATCGACGTTAGCCGGATGTCATTAAGCTAAGCCGTAAAGAGGCTTATCTTCAATAAGCACGAAAAGTACTAACAGGTAATAGAAGCAAGTGAGATCAGGTTACGAGTACTTTATTAACTGTACCAAAATAATCCAGGACAATGTGTATAATGGTACAACGTAGTATAAATGCCCGAACGGCCTTCTAACAAATAAACTACCATCACCTTAGTGTTATAAACAACATTTTTTAGCGATCGGTTCTTTATTTCCGCAAGCTTACCTCCCTAACTTAACTCCTTATTTTTTTACGTTCTCCACGACATTAGGATGGGTATTAAATATATTAATTGTTTTGGTAGTGAATGTTGGGTGTGGCAAAGGAAGCATAAAAGTCACTCGTATGTGCGGTGTGAAACTGGGCCACTATTCTACTGCGATATAACGATATCGCGTTTGACGTGTTTTAGAATCGTTTATGTCACATTCGCCATTATTGTAAATGACATAGGAGTTATCAAAACGTGACAATACGGAAACAGGTCAAAGACGATATCGTTATTACCGTGTAGAATCCCAGCCCTGATTTATAGAGTAAGAAATGACAAGATCAGAGAGAAATGTGGACTGAAAGAAGATGTAGTGACTAAAATTGAAAAGGGCATGCCATCATTAACCAAACCATCGAATGGTTTGGTTAATGGGAAATAATGGATGAAAGAAGATTGACGAAAGAGATATATAGTGCGAAAGTGAGTGGTAGGTAGGGTCGGAAGGGCCGCCCTAGGTGTACTTTTTCGAATCACATTGGAGAAATTCTGCAAACCGGCCGAATACATCAACTACATACAACAGCGCCTCTATTCTACTGTGTTATAACGATATCGCGTTATACGTGTTTTAAAATCTTTTATGACCTGTTTACGGTTTACGGTAATAACGATATCGTTTTTGACCTGTTTTCGTATTGTCAACGTTTTGATAACACTTATGTCATTTAAAATAATGGGGACTGTGACATAAACGATTCTTAAACGTGTCAAAACACGATATCGTTTTAACGCACCTGGATAGAGGCCCAGGTGCTTTACTTAAGTATTTAACCTATACGTGGTTCTAACTTATGAGCGATCCCACTGCCGCGTATTTCGTATCCGATGTGGAATTGCGCTCAGTCTCGCACAATTTCATATAGGTCAATATATTTGACTGTTACGCCGACCGCTTCGCTTTACTGTGGTTTCACCCGTTCCATATGTAATCTATAGCGCCTTTCAATATTTGTATTTCACCATACAGGCTTCTATTCCACTTTGTTTATACACCGTGTTTTTTTTGATTTACGATAACTTCGGCATATTGTTAGGTACACGTATAGAAACTACGTGGTACATTAGATTTTAAAATATTGCAAAAAAAAAAAAAAAAAAATGTTTAGAACAAAGTAATTAAATGTTGTGTCTTCAATCATTCTAAAAGGGTCTTTAGAGTTAACTCATAGTTAGTGTCAAATACGTCAAGTCAGCGTGACATACACACACACAAGTAAAGATGACACTTGACAGGTGCACGATCGCTTGACTTGGCGGGAAGTATTGAAAACTCTTTACTCATAATAGGTAATTAAAAGAAAATTGTTAGGTATCAATTAAGAGCCTTTTACATTAGTTTAACGTGATTAACTGATTAATTTTAATAATTGAATATCTTTATAACCGTACGAGTTATCATATGTCTGTCTTCGGGAAATTAGCTTAATTTGACTTGAAGAACGTGCCCTTAAAGTTATCGTAAATCAAAAAAAACACGGTGTATATCGAATTGCTATTTAAAGATACGGTCGATTGTAACCATGATAACGATATGTATTAAGATAAAGTGGAATAGAGACCTAGAGCAACATAAGGGCGGTATCTGAGTCGCGGCTGATCGTCAATTTTGGTTGAATTCTGTAAAAAAATGTATCAGGGGTAATATTTATTTACCGCCGGCATCATTATACTCGTATGAATAGTGCTTAGTGTAAGTGACAAAGGCATCAAGCTCAAACTGACGTTAGAGTAATATATCATAGACACGTCACTTTACATTCCTCCTTCAAGAACCTAGCATACCATTGAGCTTTATGCGACATAACCTACATAACACATAATTTACGATCAAGTTCTGTATTGAAAAGTTTTGAAGAGCCAAGTAAGGGAAGAAAATAAAAGAGAAATTTTGAAACAAAAACAATAACAAAAACAATTAACCGACTCTATAAAATGCGAAAATAACACCTTATCTAATTAACCTAGGTCACTCACACAACACAGGGCCTCTATTCTACTGCGTTGTAACGATATCGCATTTGACGTGTTTTGCAATCGTTTATGTCACAGTCGCCATTATTGTACAAGACATTTATAAGAGTTATCAAAACGTTGACAATACGGAAACATGTCAAATACGATATCGTTATTACCGTGTAGAATCCCAGCCCTAAGTCTCTATTCTACAGTGTAAAACCATATTGCTTTTAACATGTTATTTAACATTAACTCGGTCGCCATTACTGTCAAGTAAATAAGAGCTATCAAAAAGTTGACAATACGATAATACGTCAAAAGCAATAAGGTTTTAATCTTGCGTTTGACAGGGGCAGGAAACGCTTTTGACATGATATCATAATTGTATTTTTAACACGGTTGCTCAAAAAGTGGTACTTTTCGTAGCTGTATATCGTGCGTTAAAATTAATTACATAAATACAAACACACATAAAATTTATTAAGGTAATATAAAAAAAAACAGCTCTCATCAAGATGGCTGAATCTGAATTAGTATTACAAATGATCGGATAGTTGGGCGTTGAAGTGGATTCACATTACACCATGCCGAAACCGGGCCCAGCCCAGCACGGCGCAATGTATTCACATTTATGCATTACCGCTGGTTAATAGAGGATTATATACTTTTTGTTTTTTTAAATATAGGTAATTAAATTATGTGACATATTTTTTTATTTGGGCGAATGGTCACAACCGTTGCCATTTTATTAAGTCTGTATCAATTAAAGGTAAATTTGTCTCTTGTAATAGTTTATTTAGTGATTTATTTTTGATTCTTTGATATTTTTTCGCTAATGTATAAAAAAAGCGGCCAAGTGCGAGTCGGACTCGCCCATGAAGGGTTCCGTAGCAGCAAGTAACATAATATAAAAGTTCGTTGTAGCTTTGATCAATGTTTTTATGACGTATTAAAAAAAAACTACTTACTAGATCTCGTTCAAACCAATTTTCGGTGGAAGTTTGCATGGTAATGTACATCATATATTATTTTTACATTTATCATTCCCTTATTTTAGAAGTTACGGGGGGGGGGACACACATTTTTCCACTTTGGAAGCGTCTCTCGCGCAAACTATTCAGTTTAGAAAAAAATTATAATAGAAACCTCAATATCATTTTTGAATACCTATCCATAGATACCCCACACGTATGAGTTTGATGAAAAAAAAATTTTTGAGTTTCAGTTCTAAGTATGGGGAACCCCAAAAATTTATTGTTTTTTTTCTATTTTTGTATGAAAATCTTAATGCGGTTCACCGAATACATCTACTTACCAAGTTTCCACAGTATAGCTCTTATAGTTACGGAATAAAGTGGCTGTGACATACGGACGGACAGACGGACAGACATGACGAATCTATAAGGGTTCCGTTTTTTGCCATTTGGCTACGGAACCCTAAAAACGTCTTTTGATACACGTGCGGAACTGTCATTTTAACTCGTTCCGTGTCTTGTCCCTCGCTTGCAGCTCGGGCTAAGACGGGACTCATGTAAAATGACATACTTTCCGCACTTGTATCAAAATGTACTATTAACTACGCCGCCATTAGTGTCAAGTAAATAATAGCTATCGTAACGTGAACAATACTAATGTTTATAATTCTTAAACTGACTTAGCACTATGAGAATTATGTTTTCGAAAGATTTTGTAAATCGGTGTAGTAGGTCTCGAGATAATCGCAAAGATACAAATAGGTATATACCCTTATTTATTTATTTTTTTAAACAAAGCAATATGAAATCGATCGCAATCATATCTTAAGCTAAACTGTAAAGCCAGGTTTAGAGTGGCAATAAAAATTGCAGAAGTTTATTGCTGTCTTCCTTTAACTTCAGTTGTAGAGCAAGAAGTACAATTTTGTTATCTTTTTCTTACTTAAATGTTAGAGTAAGACAGCAATAAACATCTGCAATTTTTAATCCCAGTCTAAATGTGGCTTAATATAGGGCACGAATCCAAAAAACAAGTTACAAATACTTTCATTTTGTAGTACGATTCGTGCCTCACCTTATGCCCATCGAATATACTCGTATTATTAAAAACGTTTTCTCGCTTTTGTTTTCAATATGAATTGTCCGATGTGGAATCGCGGTGTCATTTATATTTAAATCAACGCTGTAGTCGCCCGTGGTGCTCGATATTGGTGTTGAAAATCCCGAACGTCGGTCTTGATTGACGCTCGTATCGCCCTCTGCCAAGTTATCAACAACCTGATTTAAATGCTGTTCAAAACTTCACTACACGAATTTCACATTTCATCGAACGATATTGCATAAAAAATCAAACACGGGATTTTATAACTGATTTTGAATGTCTTTTTGACATTTGTACAAGTCGATGAAAGCTTTACACTTTACGTAAATGATGGCTGCCATAGAAAGTAGCTTATCCAGATCTATTGAATTCAGTCCTTATAAAGGGCGTAAAATTCACGCTCGTGTCGAAATCCCAACCTCTTCAATATAACGGTTTACGATCCAATGGCGATAAGAACACTTTACCCACACGATCTTCTATATTCACGATACCTAAAACAACGAGGGAAGTATTCATTGTTCAAAGTTAGTGTTACCTTCGGAAATCGTAGCATCTTCGTAGCGTGTCGTAGCACTTTCGTAGCATTTGAATCATTTTCGTAGCTATGTCACATTTACGCATATAAAAGAGGTAATTATATGTATTTAAACGCTATTGCGCAAATGGAACATAAAAATATAAAAAAAAACAGAGAGAACTTATCCGATTAAGTGACCTCTAGTGAACTATAAAAAAAAAACAATAGGTACGAAAGCACGTACGACAGTAAAAAAGGTTAAGGTATTATAATAAAGACGCATTTCCGACATAGTGATAACCTAAACAAGTATTGATTATAAAAACTCTTGATATGAGGAGGACAAAGCTTATAGAACTGGGGGGTTGCCATGATATGTCTAAGCATAACACAAACAGATACACAAACACAGAGATGCATAAACACACAGATACACATACACACATATACACAGATACACATAAATATACAATTACACATATACACAAACACACAGATACACACATATACACAGATACACATATACATTACAATACAAATACTCTTTATTGAACACCAGAAAAAAATCAGAACACGAAATAGTACATTTCAATCATAGGTATACAACAGGCGGTCTTACCGCTAAATAGCGATCTCTTCCTGGCTACCTTGGATAATGAAATTACTGAGGACACAAATTCATGGCAGGCGGTGTAAACTAATTCGTTTAGAACTCAAACTAAACAACTACTAGAAACAATTAAAGTATTTCAATTATGAAATTAAAACTATTTATACTTAAACACACAGATCCCTAAACACATAAATATAAATTCACTTATATCCAGATTGACATATACACATACCCAGATACACACAGATACACATTAACACATATACACAAACACACAGACACACAAACACTCATACACAGATTCATATATATACAGACACACATATACACAGATACACATACAAAAAAACACACACAGACGCATATGTATACATATTCTCAAACACACAGATAAGCAGGCACACACCTATACACAAACTCACAGATACACACGTTAAACTTTTAACCAGGGATCGTTCCCGGTATTCTGACTACCGGTTTTAAATGAGGTATAACCGGTTATATTATAATTGCATTTCGCTATTTATATCGCTAAAGTTCTAATTAGCGGTATAATGAATACCGGTATTCAAGTATATTATCGGTTTAGTCAATTGAGAACAATACCTCTTTTTGATACTTTACCCCTAAAAACCATAACCAGAATACCTGTCAGTGTCAATATACTCGTTTATTTGTTTCTGTAAATGTTTTCGGTGTTATTACAATAAACTCAGACACGCCTTAGACAAGTCTGAAATTACAATCAATTACAGTCTAATTAACATCTTATTTATCAGGTGCAATGAATAGCGGTATTGAATACAGTTATTTTATACTGTAAATAGTGCATACATAGCGATAAAAACAAAAGCGGAATGACAATAATACCTTTAATACGAATATAGGTATTACTTTTTTAGCGGTAACAATTTGTCAATTTAAATACAGGTATTGAATAAAACCGGTTTTACAATCCCTGCTTTTAACAGCCCTTTGTTTGCTTTGCTGGTTAAAAATTATGATGATCTTTTCAGCGGTCCTAAATAATGATCATATACACGAGTATACCTGCTGATTCAAAACCAAATCACATTGTCGTTAGTTTGAATTATATTTAGAATCAAATTGGTTGACATTATACCCATTACGAGGCTAAAGTTTCGGGCTTGGCTGGGCGGGTTAGTTTACCCTCATTCTAACTCGGGCAGCTTATAGTCGTAACTTATCACCTGATACAATATAATCCACTAATTTGCTACTGTGAAAACTCAGATTAGTTTGTCCGTAAAGCCCTCCATAAGGCTAGAGTTAGTGTGGTATAATCGAGTGGAGGCAGACGGCTCGAAACTTTAGGAGTCAGTCGTCGTTATAGCACTCTACTTCAGGTAACAAAAATACCACTTTATTGGAGGAGGGTCGAGTTCATTGACATTAGAAAAAATATTAAACATTTCAAAGTGTGTAAAAATAAATGTATTAAAATATAGACACGGATACTTTTATTCCTCTTTGTCTCAAAAGCCATCTTATTATCATTGTTAGCTTTATGGTAGCTCTGATTAACTTGGCAGTAGAGGCGGCCGTATTGCATGAATATAATAAATAAATAAATAATTAAATATCAGGGGACAATCTCACACAAATTGTCCTAGTCCCAAACTAAGCTCTAGGCTTGTGCTATGGGTACAAGACAACAATAAACATACTTAAATAAAGAAATACATACTTAAATATATATATATATATATATATATATATATATATATATATATATATATATATATATATATAGAAAACATCCAAGACTCAGGAACAAATATTCGAGCTCATCACACAAATATCTGCCCTTACCGGGATTTGAACCCAGGACCGCTGGCTTCGGAGGCAGGGTCACTCCCAACTAGGCCAACGCGTCGTCAAACGTTTTGAACAAAGTAGAATAAAGGCCCTGAAGAATGAGTTTGCTTTTCTTTGTCATAATTCGTTGACGAGTAAAATGAGCACTTTTCAACGCTTTTACTGTCACCATAAAATAGATAATCTCTACTATAATAACATTACTTATAAGAGAGTAAGTGGGTCAGTATGCCCGTTTTTTACCCTTTCACGGCTTAAACCGGTGGAAAGAATAAGGATACTTTTCCTTTTAGAAAGCTAGATAGTTTACGAGGGAATAATATAAGTATATTTTCTACTTCTGCAAAATGTGGTTACAGAATTATCAAGAAGTCTTTTTAGATTTGTTGGTATTTCTGTAGCTCTGCCTACCCCACTCTGGGAATTAAGGCGTGATGTTATATATGTATGTATGTATTTTGTACTTTAGTATTTGTCGATTGTTTAATACATTTATTTTTACTAACTCGACCAAAGGTTACCTCGAAGAGATCCCTTAATGGAATAAGTTGGCCTTTGCTGTTTTTATTCCTAAAATGTTATAATTTTGAAAAGTAATTGTTTCAGTACAATACAATGTTTGTATGTAACAATACATACATATAACGATTAACGAGTTCTACGCATGCAAAGGCGCGAGCTACAGGTTACATATACTTTTAAGGGATAAGTTCGCCTTTGTACATCTTTTTATTTTTATTCAATGTATTGTTTTGGTTTTTCTTTTATACAATAAAGTGTTTACATACATACATACTTTTAAAACAGCAATTTTAGAACATTATTGTACCATCTAATTCTGTATTCATCACAGAACCTCTTTGGTATTCCAAATCCTAATGACCCACATTACATGTTCTTCCTACTATTTCAACTCCTGCCTCGCAGCAGTGTGCCGTCAAAGTCGGTCATTAGTCTCGCATCCCTGAAAGCTATCACTAACACGCCTTTAAAGCCAGCATTGTAATTCATATGTGCCCCGCTTTCTGGAATTAAAAAGCCTCTTACACCAACCCCAATTCATTTTTAGGAAACACGCGCCTTTTAAGAGATTCGTTTCGAGTAACACTTCGTTCGTGCTATGAATTAGATTGTATAATGCGAATATTAATAAAAAGTGACTTAGTGAAAAGAAAGATTGTTTCAGAGCAGCTGAAATATTAAACAACGTCTTATTCAGTTTCACATCTCTATTTACGGTTTTTAAACACTTAGTTGTGCAATAATTTAACTATGAGCGTATAAATACCGTACTGTTACTACGACATCGTTATGCCCAATTAAGATTTTACTTAGCGTTGCCAACCTGTGTTTATACAAGGGTCTTTAAATTTTCACAAGTGAAATGACGAATTAAATAATAAACGAATTTTGGTTGATGATAACTAGAACCTCATTAAAAATATATGTATACAGTTAAAAAATGTATACAGTTATTAAATGTAACATGTTATAAACAACCATTTTTATTTGTTTTTATATGGGTACAAAAAGGTATAAAAAAGCAGACACGCTCCGTTAAGGACTTTGCAATCGACGTTGACGGGATCCCCTTGGATCGCATAATGTGTTTTAGACTAATACTTTTTCGCATAATTGTTTTCGTATAATTTGCTTTGGCATAATTGTACTGTCGCATAATAATACTTTAGCATACTCCTTTTTTAGCATATTAGGCTATTAGAATAATTTTAGTTGGACTAATTTGTATTTGACTAATACACATTATACATATTATTGTTTGGGCTAATTAATATTAGATACTTAAGGTTAAATTAGGTCATGTTAGGTTAGGTTAGGTAAGTATGATATCCATTTTGTAATGATGCCAATTAATTATTATGACTTTTTGCAATTATGCTATTTGACGTTAGTCTTGATGACAATTATGCTTACTGTATTTATGCTTTTTAATGTTATGCGTAATAATATATGCGTAAAGATGATTATGCACATCATTATTTCGGCTAAATGCAATTATGCGTAACACTATTATTACAAATAATTTTATGCCATCCAATAGAGAACCGATGTTGACAAGTTCAAAAAATCTCACATCTTTTGCACTGAGTTTTTTGAACTTTTCAACGTCGTTTGCAAAGACCTAAATGGAGCGTTCCGGCTTTTTTATGCCTTTTTGTACCCATTACAGTCGTCTTCCTTCCTAAGTAACTCTGTCCGAATACTCCACAGTAGAGTAACTCTGTTGACAAGTCCGAGCCGCGAGCTGGCGTCGTCGCTCGGGAGCGCTCCGGCTGTATCGCTCATTCGAGATCTCCACTCGGGTACGATGAAAATGAAGCTCCCGCTTTGCCGTCGCTGTACACAATATTTTAAAGCTAAGTATATTAAACTGGCCACGCTAGTGTTGGGCAATATTAGATAAACCGCTTGGCGGTATTTTATGAACGCACGTGTAGTAAATTCTAAACTTGTGTTTTTGCAATCTATTGTTCATCAGATCACAGTTGATCGTAATGACAACTACCACGAGTATTTCTCTAGAGAAACATATGCCGGGCATTAAGTAATTAAAAATCAAATGAACACGATGGCTTAATTCATTTATCAAGAGATTTGACACCTCTTAAAGTATATTTTATGCTGCCAAAAATGTGCTACGTTTGAAGACCATTATTTTGAGACCAAAGTTTTTAATATGTCAATCAAAAATTTAGCACCCTTTGAAGTACTTATTAAACCCAAGATCAATCAGCGTTCTCTACGAGTAAGTCGAGCACGTCTGGGATTAATTGATTAAATAAATAAGATAAACTTTATCTAGACATATAATAGGTAACAAAAAGGAAATGTCCGATGGACCTTAAAGCTGAATGAACCTGTATCGTCTAACCCAGCGAGTTAGTTTATAAAACACTAGAGCGAGATACAAAAGAACTACGAACAAACAGTATATAATACGAATAAATAAAAAGAAGAAAATCGTTTATTTGGTGCAAAACGATAAGTAGGATCCTAGACTCATATACATTGCATTCTTAAGACTACAATCTTAAAACTGCAATAAGACTGTGGTCTTAGGTTCGCACTTGAAAGGTTACATTGATTAGCCACCATGCGGAGACTTGTCGTCGGCAATATATAGTTTTCATAATAATTCTTACTTTCCTATGTTAGTCTGTAAGTCTTCCTAAAAGAAATAAACCAAGAGGAATACGGTTGAAATTAATTTGGTAGTGGCGTCAAACTAAACTAAGGTCCGAATGTAATCAAACCATAGTCAGAGGTAATTAGTCTGACACGAGGGAGTTTGAGGGATTATCTATAGCTAAACCAGAGTCTATTCTGTCTATTAGTAGCAAGATAGATAGATTGTACAGAGAGCACTTACTTCATACAACGTGGTGTAATATTCTATGTTGTCTGCTGAGAGTTCTATGTTGGTTTCGTAGGTATTCTAATTACTTCTAAACCCGGTCCGCTCTAGCACAGCCTGACCAGCGAAGATGATCTCCACTTTCAAACGTTGTAAGGATATTGTAAGTTAAAATATAAAGTACGACGTTGTACTTTTCGCTGTTAAGCTTGCAGTTTAAAATTCTGAACTAATTCCGCATGATACTTGCGGGTTACGTAAGTATACTCATAGAACAGTGAACCGCACAACTATAGCTCCACTGCTGGTCAATACGGTTCTTGAAACTTCCTGACGTGAACGAGTCGGAGTCCCCAATGGGGCGCAGTTTAATGAGAAGACTTCACGCGTGTTGTCATATTACTCGACTAGACGACACGCTAGGTCCTGAGTTCAAATCCCGGTAAGGGCAAATATTTGTGTGATGAGCATGAGTATTTGTTCCCGAGTCTTGGATGTTTTCTATGTATTTAAGTATGTATTTCTCTATATAAGTATATTTATCGTTGTCTAGTACCCATAGTACGAGCCTAGAGCTTAGTTTGGGACTAGGTCAATTTGTGTGACATTGTCCCGTGATATTATTACTCGGCAGGTACGAGAATATGCCGTGTACTTTACAGTGTTTTTATATCATAGGACTCTTATATTTACATAAATATACATCAAAACACTTATTTATTCTTTTTACACTCTCTGTCAGTAAACATTTTAAAAGCCTAAGGCCTTCTACGCCTGAGATACAAGAGCATCCTAGTTCAGGCATGTAATTTTTAAGTCTCTTTGTTTTTGTTAAGTACATAGTTATACATTGTAAAAAAGTGCTTTGAATAAAGATTTATTATTATTATTATTATTATTACATTTGTTATGCCAGGGAGTGTAAAAGCGATAAATAGTCTACTTTTAATACTTACTGTGATTTTACTATACTAGAAATATATTCCATATTCGATATTCTAGACTAGAAAGATTTAATAAGATCGACATATCGTCACTACTTTGAAAAAATCTCGTATCTCATAAATCTTGATGCACGATTTTAAACTTAATTAGGAAAAGAATAAAGTTTAATTTCGTACATCACAAATTTTTGAGATACGATTCGAGGTTTTTTTAAAGTAGTGACGATATACTGGCTAAACTCCTAACAACTACTAACTCACTAACCTTTGATAAAGTGAAGGTATATTGAATGTGTATACAACATGAGTTACCTTTTATACGTATCAATATTTATGTTAGTAACAATTTTTTTTTTCTAGATTTTCTAGATTTTGACGACACGCTAGCCTAGTTGGGAGTGACCCTGCCTCCGAAGCCGGCTGTCCCGGGTTCAAATCCCGGTAAGGGCAAATATTTGTGTGATGAGTTCGAGTATTTGTTCCTGAGTCTTGGATGTTTTCTATGTATTTAAGTATATATTTCTCTATCTAAGTATTTTTATCGTTGTCTAGTACCCATAGTACAAGTCTAGAGCTTAGTTTGGGACTAGGTCAATTTGTGTGACATTGTCCTGTGTTTTATTTATTTATTTATTTTATTTAGATACTTTTTTGTAGTTTTCATGTACATACCTGGTTCGTATACTTACTGAGTTTAAATTTTATGTAAACTTTGTAAATCCGCGATCTTCTCGACGTCACATCTTTCTCTTCTTTTTTTCAAACGTCCGAGGATTGGAAGATTTTTTAAAGGATAGTGTAATAAAATACATATTTTATATCATTTTTAGGGTTCCATAGCCAAATGGCAAAAATCGGAAACCTTGTGGATTCGTCATGTCTGTCTGTCTGTCTGTCTGTCCGTTCGTATGTCACCGCCACTATAAGAACTATACTGTTGAAACATGGTAAGTAGATGTATTTTGTGAACCTTATTAAGATTTTCACACAAAAATAGAAAAAAAAACATAAATTCTTGGAGTACTTAGAACTGAAACTAAAAAATATTTTTTCATCAAACCCATACGTGTAAGGTGTCTATGGATAGGTCTTTAAAAATGATATTGAGGTTTCAAATATCATTTTTTTCTAAAGTAAATAGTTTGCGCGAGAGACACTTCCAAAGTGGTAAAAGGTGTGTCCCCCCGCTAAAACTTCTAAAATAATAGAATGATAAAACTAAAAAAAAAATGGTGTACCATGCAAAATTCCACCAAAATTAGTTTGAACGAGTAGTAGCAAGTAGTTAGTTTTTAATACGTCACAAATCGTCTTGCTGCTACGGAACCCTTCATAGGCGAGTCCGATTCGCACTTGGCCGCGTTTTTCCTATAATAACAAAAAGCTCGCCTAAGTTATAATAACACGCATCTCCACAAAAAATTACATGCAGACTCTATAGGTAGGTTTAATGTTAATTGCAGTGAAGATTTCGTTCTAACATAAATATATAACATAAACATATTCGTTTTGTCGCGCTCAGCGACCACTAGACTAAATAGGCTATGCTTATTTTACCCAATACTGTATGCACATCTATCAAATGTATATTAGTATCACTGCAGACTGTACGTAAGCTTTGTCTCCAGTGCGAGGTAATTAATCAGCCGGAGTAACCTGCAGCTCGGCGGCGATAGCCTCCCGGCGCGGATCAAAAGGAGTGAGAGCCGTCAAAGCCCGGGAGCCCGAGGGAAGCAGTCGACTAGCAACGACTGTAATAAATACATCTACCTAGCAATAGCGCTACGATGGCTTCCTCTTGTTGCGGCGGCAAGTGTATCAAGCGTTAAAATTAAATTGCAATAGCAACGTGTTTCCTGCAATATTTCGTAATATTTAGTTGCATTGCAACGGTTAAAGTCATATGTCCTATATATATGTACCTACCAGGAATATGCAAGCGGCCAAGTGCGGTTTAGATCCTCGCTTTGTGGATTTTGTACCGTCACACAATTTGATTGTTTTTAATTTGTATGTTTCTTTGTTTTTGTTATTTTATTGTACATTCAGTGCGTGGCTGACTCAAATTTGGCCGCGAGCCTTTCTCAAAAAAATCAAGAACAAAAAAACTTTAGTAAATGAGCCTTTCATGGGGACTCCCGTATTATTATTATTTTATAGGTTGTTAGGAGATCTGCCGTTATAACACCATATTTTATAAAACCATCAACTGGGTTATAATATTACGATATGGCATTTTTTGGATATGGATCCTCGAAAATCAAAAAAGGGTTACCCTCTAATACTTTTTTAATCTGCGTTACGCGTGTTGCGATGTAAACACGGTTAATATATCAGGCGATATTTATAAAAATAATCTGTGTAAAAATATACCTAGCTGGAATGTATGGAATAAAGAAAAGTAAATGTGTTTGTACTAAATTAAATTTGTTTGTATGCGTCGTCACTAGGGTAGCATAATATTAGCGTTAAGACTTAAGAATATAATTTAAAACTTTAAAAAGGTGTTAGTAGTGTTAGTACCGCATTTTAAGTACCTATTTACCTAAACGTAATTATTTAGATAAATTTAAATAAAAACGAAAAAAATATTCAGTATATTGGACACATCAGGGGATTTTTACACGCCGGTAGTATTTTATTTTTTATTTTAATATTATTATTATGGCAATGGGAAGGCACACGAGCACTCACCACCTGATGAATGGAGTAGTAGTATGGAGTGAATTTACCAGCGCTTAGGACAAGACCACCATTGCAGAAAAGAACCGCCACAAGAAACTGTATCAATAAAATAAAATACAATTTTAAAAGTAAGTAACATCCCAAGGGAAAAAAGTAAGTAATAAATAATGATAATTACACTGATATTAACTAGTATGAATACGAAATATCTTTGTCTAGGTAAATGGGCGTTTTTCAAAATAAGTGTAAATTGCTATTTCGTCACGAAAGTTAGCCATACATTTAGATACGTTAATTGTCGTGACGAAATGAAAAAGTAAAAGTTTCTTAACATTTGTCCTCAAAGATGTACACTTTTTTGAAAACCGTCCGAAAGGTACCTAATTGGAATCTTTATGGAGGATCTCTTTTGCACGAAAAAGTGCTACAACAAAGAGCTAGCCTAGAGCCTAAGTCAAAGATTAAGAATCGCAGGTGTATTAGGCGCAAGAGTAAGGAATTAAAGCAGCATTACGACGTTATCCCTTTATCCGGCGGATTGATCCTGTCGGAGCGCGCCCGGTTAATCCTCTTATTTCTATTATACGTAGAATGAGATCTGTTAAAATTACCAAAAAAAGCCATACAACTAATACCACAAATAAATCTGGAGTTAGTTCTTACCCCGCAAAAATCTTTACAAAAAGTTAAGTCATTTATTCTTTGCAATCACTAAATAAAGAGAGCAAAGATGGGCCTTTATGACAACACAGATTGTAGAATGTGCGGCGAAGAGGTGGAATCAATGGAACACTTACTGTGTGAATATGATGCCCTCGCCGGAGTAACAATGAAAATCCTTGGCTGTGGCTACCCAGAACCAAGCGATTTCAAGGCACTGCCATTGCACTCCACTACCCGCTTTCTGGAAGGAATCGAGGCTGTGTTGGATAGGCGCTTATAAAAGAGGGGTAATTAGCTTACTGGGCCGCTATTCTAACTACTAGGTTAAATTGATATTGCCTTTGACGTGTTTTGGTAATTTTTAGATCGGCTGCCATTACTGTCAAGTTAATAATATTTATCTAAACGTTAACAATATGGAAACATGTCAAAGGCAATTTCGTTTTGAGCCAGTAGAATAGAGGCCCTGGGGGGTTATTATGACCTAGTTATGCGTAAAGGACCGAGCTATGGTGGTTATACAGCTCTGATCTTTTCTCTAAGCGTAAACAGAACTGCACAGTTATGTCATAATAACTCCCCAGTTCTGATCTTAATACAAACTTGGTGTTCTACATTACTTCGCTACTACAAAAACAGGAGTACTGGACGGCGGTCGCAGAATTGGCTGTAATCTGACGATTTTCTAGCTATTCTCGCTGCGGACTGTCTCCATTTAAAATGCGTTTGTAGCGGCTGCTACTGAAGATTACCGCGTGTCCGAATTTCTTGCTGGTGGATATCGTATTTCAACGATTCCCCGGGGTAACGCTGTAATTTCGCCTCGATGGATTGTAATTTGATAATACTGTCTTACATGATTATTACGGTATTTTTGCCACTTTTTTACATAGTGGTAGTAAGCGTACTTGTACTATTAACACGAGTGGAACAACTGGCCTATACTGATTCTCTTAATAAAATTAAACTCATACACTTCAGAGCAACGAAAATGGCTCGTGTGTATTTACTAGTAGCGACTTAAAGTTATATGGATGATCGCTTAAAAAACCAAACCGGCCTCTATTGTTTTGTTTTAAACCATGTTGTAATGTAATAATACTGGGGCCTAATTCTACACGGGCTAAACCTTATGGCTTTTGACCTGTTATCGTATTGTATTGATTTTGCTATTCAAAGCGTTTAGCGGTACCTCGCTTTCTTATCGTTCATCGTTTGTAAAATGCTTTTAAGTGTCAAAATGACAGATATTGTTTGACTCAACGGCCCTTAGCGTTATTGCTTTCGAGAGTGAACGGTATCGTAACGCTATCGCTATTCAAAATGTACCGAGGAAGCTCAATGGTATTGCATTTTATTTGCGATATCGTTGAATAAACAATATGTTTTATTCTAAATGTTATCGTTTCTAAACGGTATCGTTACTGAGGGGATTTTAACTGCCAAAATGCTGGATTTAAACAATATAATTACTAGAAATATTTTTGACGTGTTGCATCATATCGCAAAAGGACTTCAAACGTCAATGAAAAGTGAGTGGATTATTTAATTTAATAGCTAAGATAATATGTGTTTTTATAAAGTGCTTTTCATACGTTATCATAATAAGACAATCTAAAAGTATCTGCCTAATATTAGAGATAAAGTAAAAACTTGAGTTTTGTTGCAGATGGCTTTTCTAGCACTTAAATTGGATGTGCTTGAGATGGAGCATATGGAGGTGAAACGACGGAGGAAAGAGGGACAGAGATTGCTTCGGCGACACATTTGTGCAACTCAGCTCCTGGATACAGAGTTCGTAGCCACTTATCGGCTGACCAAGGCGATGGCTGCGGACCTTATTCAGGAGCTGAGTCCTTTCCTCCCGAGTTCTCGCGGTGATTTAAATTTTGAACGCAAAGTAAGTGCCCGGAATAAGCTATTAATGCATGCTAGCAAAATAGTCAAATTTTAGAGCAATGCTAACATTTGTTATATTTTTCAGATTTTAATCGGTCTGAGCTTTTTGGCATCTGGCTCAGACCAGAGAAGCGTGGGCCAAATTGCCACCCACGCTTTCTCGCAGCCGTCGGCTTCAAGGGCCATTCAACAGGTGGTTGAGGCCCTGAACCACCCAAATATTACAAAAAAATACATTAAATTTCCTGGTTCTCGGCAGGAGCGGAATGTATTGAAAAACCGGTAAATAACCGTATTTATATCAATTATTTATGTACTGGTGATAAATTGATGTTATAAGTTATCAATCACTATACATTATAATATAATATCATGATACTTATGCATATTTATTTATTAGTAAGCAATACTACTTATTTGTTTGCATTTCCCAGATTTTTCACCGAGTTCGGACTGCCGGGAGTAGTTGGCTGCGTGGACGGCACCCACATAGCCATCTTAAGGCCTGCCCAGGGGGAGGAGAACTTTTTTAACAGGAAACATTTTCACTCCCTGAATGTTGAAATTGTAAGTGAGATTGTATTTTTTTCGCGTATAATTCAAATAAATATACTATAAGCGTCGGACTCGTGATCATACCATTTTGTCACAAATTATGATAAACTATAATAAAAATCAGTAAAGACTATTTACGTTTGATTTTGATTATTAATTAAATTTGTACATAATGTGGTTACAGAATTACCAACAAGTCTTTTTGGAGTTGTGGGTATTTCTGTAGCTCTGCCTACCTCACTCTGGGAATGAAGGCGTGAGGGTGTGTATAGTATATGTATGTAAATAAATATGAATATAAAGTTTCTAATCACTTTCACGTTTATGTTGTTAAAATAACCGTCGTTATAGATCTGTGACGCGGACCTCAATATAATCAGCGTAGACGCCAGCCACGGTGGGTCAACCCACGATAGCGCGGTGTGGAGTAACCATCCCCTTAATGCCTACCTCCAGTCACTATACGCGGGAGGAGAGTCAGTGTGGCTACTAGGTAAGTAGCAAGTAGTTAAGCTGCCGTTCAATCATTGAATATTCACCAATTTCATTAATTAATTACTATCTTTGTTGTTTGATTCAAAGTCCTAATGTGTTTTTTCGAACTTCTCAAGTTATGGGCATTGTATAGCTAAACATTGTTATAAGTGTTATAAGTATTATATGATACAAATGTCTCCTTTAATACTATTACTAAATAAATAAATATAAGGTTGAACAACATTATTTCAAAATTATATTATATCCCATGTAGACAATTTATTTCTTTGAATATTTAAAATAAAGTCAATTTCTAAACATAATCTTATTCATTTTTTGTATTTAACTTTTACAACATTGACAACTCTCCTCAACGCCGAATGTCTTCTACGAAACGTAATCACAGAAAAGTCAGCCCTTATGTGTGCGGCGGCTAGAATATATTTCTTACAAACAAGTTAGGTTTGCATTGCCTTAAAAGTAATGGTAATATTTTTTTATTTTAAAAAAATAATTTTAAAAAGTCAGTTCCACTCAAAAAAAATACTAGATTGTTTCAAAAATGACAGCCAACGACAACGCAGACAGTTTTTTTTTTTAATTTGAAACCTAATGGCAATGGCCTCTTATTCTGTTCTTCCAAAAAAAGAGTTAATTGTTCCTTTATTAAATAAATATAATAAATTCTGGCATTGGTTTTATTTCAGGGGACTCTGGTTACCCACAGCGCGAAACATTAATGACGCCCATCGTCAATGCTGACCCCGGTACTGCTGAAGCTCGCTATACCGAGACGCACGTGCGAGCTCGCAATTGCGTGGAGCGTTGCTTGGGCGTGCTGAAAGCGCGCTGGCGTTGCCTGTCGAGCTCGCGGAGGCTGCACTACGCGCCAATAAAGTGCGCTAAAATTATTAACGCTTGTGTCGTGCTACATAACATTGCGCACAAATGCAATTTACCGTTGCCACAGCTTGACCCAGAGCGCGAGCTGGAAGAACAAAGAATTTTGGCAGAGTTGGAAGCAAGGCAAGAGAGTGCGGAAATGTTAGCCATAACCCATTCTCAGCGCCGGGTCAGCGCAGATCTCGTGAAAGGCCGTATAGCACGTGCGGCTCTCATCCAAAATCTATCTCAATGATAAAATTTTAGTTTTCATTTACAGGACTGGCCTTTCACAGACTTTTTTACCGTTTTCCTTTTAAGAGCGTGTTCCTGAGTTAATTTGGTGTTAAAAATATTGTATAGACTCGGTTCGATTCCGTCTAGTTTTGTCATTTAGCCATTTTTGTGAAAAAAACTTGTTTAGAAAACTTAGGGGCAACAGACTCTTATTATAATTGTGATGTTGCCACTTTTAAGCCAATTAACGTTATCTATACCCATATCACAAGTCAAAAATCAAATTAAAGTCGCACGCCAAAGTCATCCATAATTTCTACAGATATGGTTTATATTTGTCTGCAACGTGCCCTGAACTTATTGCCTTATAATACGACACTCACAAGATTGAATGAAAATGACAATTATGCTAGTGTCATCGTCAATGTTTACATGTCAACCGATTGTAAAATTAATATTTTCTTGCAAAAAAAAAGACGACAATTATGGAAAATGAAAGGCATATCTACGCAGAATGGACGTATAATATTAATTATGTTTATAAAATGCCCCGAAGGAATTGTGGGCAAACGCGTATACCTACAAATTGACCCCATACAATAACATTCGGCATCGCGGCGGACCGAATAAGCGACCGACGACGTAACCGCGATGAACTTGATAGGTAGCTTTGTTCAAGACTGGAGGGAGAGTCCGAGATGATTATAACTAGAAACGGAGATACGCTTAATATTGCCTAGCGCCACACATGACCACGAATATGCAGGACTGCGATACAACGTACATACACCCGGATGATTAGAACTAGAACTTCATTGAGTTATAAAGTTACCGTGAAATACCTACTTTATTGGAACATTGTAGTAAGAGACCTATACGAATCGTTTTGTGAACAAAACGTTTTACTTACCATAATCGGTGGTTGCAATATTTATTGGGCTTCAGGTTACCAAAATGTAAATCGGTGTAAAATAATAACTAGATTTAATTTCTTATCTTATTAATTAATTAGTATTAGTAATATGTCATCATAATAAAGTTACACATACCTACGAATCTATTTTTTTATCAAGCTAGGGCGGTGCTCAAATGAAGTAATGTGCTACAGGACACACTGACTTATAGAAATCATTAACCCGAAACTCAAACGCGGCGCACAGTATAAATCCGCTTTGAATCAAAGTCTACATACTTAGATTCTCCTACAGTGGCACACGAGATGCTAAGCACGGATTGACGCCAAAGACACATCCCCCGTACCAGCCCTATTGAACCCATGGCGAAGTCACGTCGCCTGGGTCAATCAGTTATACTTGTTCGTAATGCTCTCGTATGAATTCCACTGTGGGCGTATTTATATCTTTTTTAAAACGAAGCGATTTTTTACCCCACGTGCGTAGCTCGACCGTGCGCTGCAGTAGAGAGTGCCCACGCAGCATAAGGCACGCGGCTAGCATATACCTACTTATTACTTAGTCCAGTCTCTAGGAACTTTCTGTAGGCCTTTACTTTGTTAATGATGAAGCAAAGATTTTTGATAGATGCTGTTACGGCATAGAGTCCTAATAAAAAGTTGCCAAAATTGACTCATTTTGAAATAATTCCTTAACAATGGACTTCATGACAAAAAATCTCGACAATACCAGGGTGTGGCCAGAATGTTTTTGTTTAAAAACGCAGTAATTAAGTTTTCCGTTATGGATGGAAAAAGTTACGAGTGAAGAACTGTCAAATAGGGCATTAATCATTAATTATAGGAACTCTTTTTGATACCTTTGAATACAAATAAATATCCTACAATCATACATAATAAAGATACATTACTGGGATTACAGGTCTCAAAAGATAATTGAAATGTTATGACAAAAAGTTACATTGTTTACTCTTAAGTCGCAATGGACGTGCATTTGTACCTAAACATGTTTTGTAACATATTTTGTTAGTTTTTTGGCGCAGCGGACACACCTTTAAGATAAGAGTCTCCCTTCTGGGAAAGTTGTCTATTAGCATTTGATAGGATCTCTAATGGTTCTCTAGGTATCCACAAAAAGGATCGTATTGTTATCTTTCTGCATTTAACCTTTTCAACGCCTTACGTCAAATACAAATGCGTCACTCATACGTTAAACAAGTATTAAAAGTTATGCAAAATTTAACTTAATCCAAATGAAATAACGTCTCTTTCCTTTCGAGGCAGTCGTCCAACTGCTTTGTCCAACTGATCAATAATTTCCATTTGAATATCTAATTATCAGGCTCGTCGCGCGGAGCTCCTTTTTCTAGGTGGTTTGGCCCTTCGGGTCTGCTGAAGAACTAACATAGCCTAAACCTACCTCATATTTACGATGCTGTACCTGTGACAACTATAAGTGTCGGTGGCGTCACAGGCACGACAGCTCATGACTACTTCAGGCCTCATTGGCGTTGAAAGGGTGTGAAAGATAGAGAGTAAATTAGATAATATATTATTGTATCATAATATATTTTAGTTGATTTGCCCCCTTATTCCACTTCGCTTCCAAGCTTTCGATCCCATGGGATCGTTGTAGATACATTTTTATTTCCTCTTGGCTCACATATTTATAGGATTGAAAAACACTTGCGTTTTTCATGGTGACACGCTTCCACTTGAATCCCATAATTATACGATAGGATCGAAATGTATACTTGTTTCGTAGTTTTGGTTGCCATAGGATCCTAGGACACAATATTAAAGGCAATGTATGTATGTATATGTGTTTGTGTGTGTGTGTGCGCGCGCGCGTGTGCGTGCACTACCTATGTCTGTGCGCGCTTGTGAGGGATCGTTCTAAAATTATCATATCTCTTAGCTGTTATGTCCAAATATCCCATGGGATCATGATGTAAAAAAATGCCTTTTGGCTCCTCTATCCTAATATCCTATGGCATAATGAGGGCCGTTTTCTTGTGGTCCTACTATTTTTGTCCTACTGACTTTCGACGGAGCCCCGCCCAGGGCGGGGCTCCTACTTCTAGGTGGTTTTGCCCTTCGGGCATCTGAAGATACCTAACGAACCTGACCTACCTACTTTTACAACCATAATTAGTATTTAGTGATCAAATCTAGGTTCACTTTTTGACTAGTAGGACAAATTAGTAGGACTACGAGAAAACGAGCATAGTTAATTCCTCTCGGCTCCTGTATCCTACGCTCCTATGGGATCGGGGATAAGAATTTCCTATAGGCTCCCACGTCTACTAAGACGTAGGATCATGAGATAACAAATTCCTCTTGACTCCTGTATCCTACGCTCCCATGGGGTCCTGTGATAATAATTTCCTATGTATGTATTATTGATAGGGTCTGTTAATATGACTCCCAAAATACTACTCTCCATGGCTATCTGACAAACCTTGAGGGCAGAATTCTGATTTTTTTTCAAATTCCTTGGTAAGTATTGGCACAAAACCGTCGCATTGGCATCGCCACTTCGGAGCCACGAGCAGCGTGAGTGCAAAGCAAGTGTGCTTGTCGAGACAAGTCGCGGAGTAAATTCAAACTAATTTTTTTTTTTTTGACGACACTTTGGTCTATTTGGGAGTGACCCTGCCTCCGAAGCCAGCGGTCCCGGGTTCAAATCCCGGTAAGAGCAGATATTTGTGTGATGAGCATGAGTAGGTATTTGTTTCCGAGTCTTGGATGTTTTATATGTATTTAAGTATTTATTTCTCTATCTCAGTATGTTTATCGTTGTCTGGTACCCATAGCACAGGCCTAGAGCTTAGATTGGGACTAGGTCAATTTGTGTGACATTGTCCCGTGATATTTATTTATTTTATTTATTTATTTATTTGTAGTGGACTGTCGTATTATCGACATTTTCGCATCACTACGGGTATGACTTTCATAATTATCTCTGACGTAACATGCGGTCTGAAAAATAAGACGGCGGCGAACAAACTATAGTCCGTTATTGAGATAAGACATCATAGTGTAGTCGGGCTCAAAGTGTCATCGATAAAATCGAATCGATCAACGACAACTTCACTACGTCGATAACGACAAATAAACAATCGATATGGTTTTAATAATGTATTTGAAATAAAGTAAGATTCTTCTTAAATAAATTACGTCATTCGCTATGCGAACGAACATTTGATTACGTTCAAAATACTCTTCGGCCAGCTATTAATTTCTGCTTGACATAGAAGTTTTCATTCAAATTCAAATTATTTATTTGTCAAACATAGATATACTCGTATACAGTTAGAATAAAATCATTTTACAATATACCTCCAGCTGTGTTTTGCCGTTAGGCGTACAAATATAAATGTTAACTTAATACATCTTTAGATGCTTAAGATAACATTGAGATAAAGTTAGTAAGTGCCAGTTAAAGTTAGTATAAAGTACCTACTCGGAAAGGAATCAATCATACGAATGATTTCATTACATTACTAGCGTCCTAAAAAATCGATATTAGTAATTTGCACTAGTCAGGTTTATACCACGTAAAATATATACAAACATTAAAAAATACCGTATTTTTTTGATTCAGTACTGAATTTTTTTAGTCTACCCACTTGCTTAATGTTTTTTAACATCATGTCATAAAAAAGTAGTTGCATAGGTAGGTACTAGGCACTCGCGGGCATGTTGTTCACCGTCTGTAAAAAAATATCTTGCATTAATATAACAATCTCGCGATGGTATGTGACGCTATCTGTTAGCTGCTTTTTTACGTCTTTTTTTTGGACTGCTTTCGTAAAAGCGACAGCCGCGGCCTCTATAGCAGCTGCGGCTGCCCTTATTGCCCCGGCCGTTTCCAGCTGCGCAGCAACCAGCGCCTCCACGGCGGCAGCCATCCTGACGGTAGCCGCTGCGGAATCTGCAGCGCTTCGCATATTCCCACGTTCTGTCTCCACCCTTGCTTGCTCTATTTCTAAAATATGTCGTCGCGCTGTGTCAAGGGTGCTGGGTAATGGTGTGCCTATCAAATAGTTAGAAAAAATATAATACACAGTTGGAATTTTAATCATGTATAACACACTCGAGAGCAAAAATTTCGGGTCGCTAGCGTTGATATCAATATCTGAAAAATGAATATGGCTAGCCTAATAAAATAAATTGGACTTTAAAGCCCATTTGATGTTACTTAAATAAAACGCATTACATTAATTACTGAATGTTAAAAAAAAACAAGTTACTTAAATACTCAAGTGGCCCAAATCAAAAATAAATACAATTTGATTTAAAACTTAAAGTAAATAGCATTCCGAATTAAAATGCAAATAAGACTCGTTTTGATTTGGGGCGCTTTTTATTTTAGCAAATGATATAAGGAAATGGTATCCACTTGCTTGCAAAAACAAAATTGAATATAATTAACAATTTATACAATTATCTAATTTTGTCACAATGCATTTTTCAGCTCGCGAAGCGTCATTGAAGGAGGTACTCGTTGTCTTACACGTCATCCAAGCTCGTCCCAGGCAAATAATATATATATATATAAACCAATTACGATTATGCCAAGGCATTTGACAGCATACAGCATAACGGAATATGGCAAGCTTTAAAGAGCAGGGAATACCGAAAAAATATATCCGTATAATCTGGGCGATCTACAACAACAACAGCACCGCCAGAATCAAGCTAGAAAAGGAAGGGAGAAATTCTAAACTAAGTAGAGGAGTCAAACAGGGGATCCTCTTTCTCCAAAATTGTTTAATGCCACATTGGAAAGCATATTTCGCAGATTAAACTCGATTGAAAAAGGTATTAGGATAAATGGTGAATAGCTGAACAACTTGAGATTGGCTGAAGATTTGGTAATACTTGCTGAAGATCCAAATACACTTGAAACCATGATTAACAACCTTGCAATAGAGAGTAGAAAGCTGGGATTAACCATGAATCTATCAAAAACTAAAATACTAACGAACAGCTGTAGGAAACCGCCCATAAATGTTGGAAACATCACAATAGAATATATAGGGGAATTAATATCTATGCAGGAGGATATGTATAAGAAAATAGAAATATTATTATTATAATCAAGAAATTTTAGTGGTGGTAGGACCCTGTGCAGGGTCCGTCCGGATCGCTACCACCATCTTATCCATTAACCACCCGCCAAGCAACAGTGTTCGCATTGTTGTGTTCCGGTGTGGGGATAAGACAACCGGTGAAATTACTAGCATAGAGGCATTCCATCTTAGTCCTCAGGGTTGGCAACGCATTTGAGGTCTTAGGATTATAGTCTTGAGAATTCAAAGGTCTATGGGTCTCAGATTCCACTTACCATCAGGTGGCCTGAGTGCTCGGGTGCCTTCTCCTTAACATAAAAAAAAAAAAAAAAAAATGACATTGCATGATATGTAAATTAAATCAGCAATAAAAAATATATTATACATTTTATAAAAGATCTAAGTACACTTTTCAAAAACGTTTTTTTTAAATGTCATTATTTAACATTAGCCAATAAGTTTTAATACTTGTGATTAAGGAGTATAAAGTTGTCTATAAGGATCAATTTATTTCACTTAGCTAGGTTTATTCGTTTACTAAAATTATGATTTAGTCTAGTGACCCGAAATTTTTGCTCCCGAGTGTAGGATTTAAAATTATGTACCTACATCTGCGTCTCCTGGTGCTTCTTAAAAGTGGCACAGCGCGACTCGGTGACGGACTCGGAGGGGGCATATTTTGAGAACGAGCGGGTGGTGTCGGAGACAGAATGGCGTGAGCTGGTGCGAAGGTTGGTGGCGGCATGCCGCCAGTTGAAGGAGGGGTAGGAAGAAGTAAAGCACGTGAGGGAGTCGGCAGCGGCAAAGAGAGAGCGGCACCGGTCGGAGGCCGCACAGTTTCAACAGGGCATTCAGGCACATTTCCCGTGTCACTATTCCATGCTAATGGCGTCGATCGAGCCGTGGACGCATTCCCCAGCATAGAGACCGAGTCAGGGAGCGAGAATGATTCGGAAAACACGCTGAAATGGGAACATAATATTGCCATACGTCAAAATTCAAATAATAACTACAACCATAGAGTACAGTGAACAGTGTTCTAAGTAAAATTCTTTAATTTTATCAATTTGTCGGTGTATGTAAAATTTATGCCAAATAACAACTTCCTAGTACAGTCTAGGTCATAAATATGTATACACGTTAATACCTTGTCACTTTAATCGCTGTGACAATTTCATATGGCAGTTTAAACATGACGTTAAATAGACAAGGTACTAAAGTGTATACATATTTATAACCTTGACTGTACTAAGAGTCTAGAGCTAAGCTATAGATGGATAGACGGACGGACGGCCAGACGGACGGACGTGGCGAAACTATAGGGATTCCTAGTTTGACTACGGAACACTAAAAGGATCCCGTACTATTCTTGTAATGGGCCCCGTTGACACAGTTTGGTTAGGAAACCCCTAAAATCATAATAATTATAATATTAAAAACATTACCGCCAAGCATCAGTGTTCGCATTATTGTGTTCCGGTGTGGGGATACGACAGTCAACCGATGGAAATTACCTTACTAGCATAGAAGCATTCCATGTAAGCTCATGGGTTGGCTACGCATTTGCAGTCTTTAGATTGTAGTCTTGAACATGCAAACGTCTATGGGTCTCAGATCCCACTTACCATCAGGTGGCCTATGTGCTTGTATACCTTCTCAATTCAATAAATAAATAGATTTAATTAGTGGTCTCTGCCTACCCAACCCTACCCTGGGAACGGGGGGGGTTTTATGTTTGTATGTATGTATGTATTTATTTAATTATGATAATAACTGGCATAATAGTTTTGTAACATTTATAGTTTGGTCTAATACACGTTCGTCAGATTCCTTTTTCGTCAGAATAAATTATAGCCCGTTTTTTTTCGGACGAAAACGGACTTTCGAGCAGATTCCGCTATCGTCAGAATAAACACATATTACCTGATACGCGGATGACCATAGAATACGTAGGTAGGTTTAGGTTATGTTAGTTTTGCAGCAGGCCCGGAGGGCCAAACCATCCAGAAATAGGAGCTCCGCGTAAGCGGAGCTCCGTCGACACTGCCTAATATTAAATAATATAATGTAACAAATAAATAAATTATAAAAATTAACCAAAGTTTTTTCTGTCCAAAAAGTAATTCCGTTTTCGTCCGAAAAAAAACAGGCTATAATTTATTCTAACGAAAAAGGAATCTGACCAATGTGCACTAGATCTATAGTTTCTGAGAAAACAACAGTGTGACATACATATGTACATACAGACAGACAAATAGACAGACAAGACGGACATGGCAAATCTATAAGGATTCCTAGTTAGATTTTGGATCCCTAAAAATACCACATACACACTTCATACACACCACTACACACACATACACCACCACTGGCATCTGGCGTCACTGGAAGTAAATTTAAACCTATTTCAATCGTCAGATTGACTTGACATTCGGCAAACTTATGCAATTCCAATGATATGATAATACAATAATATGGTACCATCGAACTGGTATGATGACGGAAGTCCAAGAGGAACTCCTCATTGACTCATAGTAGATCTTTCCAGTTTAGCTTTCTTTTGATAGTGAATTTATTATAAGTACAGTCAGCAATGTGTTATTAAAAAAAATGTAGTACAACTTTTCTGGAACCTTAAGCTACCCGGTATTGGGTTTCCTAAGACATCAATTTCCTACTAAAGCACAATCGTAATCGTTCACTAAAGACAATTATAATTAAGTAGCCGTTACCCGCGACTCGGTGGAATCCTTGGCTGATATATTGTTATAGGTAATTTAATTCGTCACATCCCAACCGCTTAACGGAGTAGCGTGGAGTTACAGTAGACACTCAACTGATTATGTACCGCCGGGGATGCGGCGGCCGTAGATTAATATAGCGGTAGATGGCGACGAATGGTGTATCTGTTGCGTAGAAGCTTGTATTATCTGTGGCTTTAGTAATAAACAATTCTCAATGTTAGATTTCAAACATAAGAAAAAGGAAACTTTTCAAACTAGGCATTATTTCTTACTTCACATGGCTGTTTTGAATAGTCTTTTTGAATTTCTAGCAAAAAAATGTTTGTCCTTCAGGTGCTATTTCACTTTGTCCTAAATCATATCGTTTATAAATATTAACGTTATGGAAGCTTTTATTTCCTTGATGGTAGCAGACTAGAAATTTTCGTCAAAAAGCGTATATCTCATACCAATCCATGTCCACGACGAACTCAGGAGGTGCCTCAGGTACAGCCTAAAATAACATTATCAATAAATAAATCGTAATACGTACGTATTAGAGAAACCCTATCTAAGTCTACAACAAGCCGCACCGCGAATTATCGCAGCGCTTCTATTTCTACCGATCCTAACGCAGGACTGAGGTGTTAATATTCTATGTTATTCATCAATTTCTGCGTTAACAACAAACAATTATCATCATATGCTTCTTTATTACCATGCTTTGGCCTATAGTCGGGTTAAAATCCGGTTAACGACAGAAATTTGTGTGATGAGCACGAGTATTTATTCCTGAGTCTTGGATGTTTTCTCTATATAAGTAAGTTTATCGTTGTCTAGTACCCATAGTATAAGCCTAGAGCTCAGTTTGGGACTAGGTCAATTGTTGCTATGTCCTTCTCTGAGACTCAACATACTCTAAACTGATGACGCATAACGAGGTAACATACAGACAGACACACTTAAGCATTAATAATATAAATAAGGATGGATCATCATCATCACAATCTTTTTTAGCACATTTTAAAACCATATTCATGTTAACAACAAGCTATGCATTCTGAATATGAAGGTGTTTTAAAAATGTTATACCTAAGTGAATTGGTACATAATATGTACTTTAACAGTTAATGCTTTAATAGATTTTGCGCGCGCTTAGTAGTCATTCATAGCTATTCCATCAAGCTGTAAAAAAATCAAGGTAAAAATTAGCTATGTCTTACTCTATGCTGAAGTCTATCTGTATGCCAAATTTCATCCCGATCCATTTAGCCGTTCTGGTGCGATTGAGTAACTAAAAACCATCCTAACTTTCACATTTATAATATTATAAGCTTTTGCCCGCGACTCCATCCTCGTAGATGTTGTTTATCTCCCTCGGGAACTGTAGAATTTTCCACGATAAGATCTATCCCATGTCCTTCCCTGTGACTAAAACTATCTCCATACCCAATTTCATCTAAATCGGTTCTGCAGTTTAAGTGTGAAGAGGTAACAAACAGACAAACAGACTTATAGATTAGTAGGGTAGGATAAATAAATTATATGTTTTAAAAAACTAAAAACTGTCTTCGAAAAGCAAGAAGTTAGAGATCAAACTGTTACGTTGTCCCACATCTCAATGAATCATCATCAGTTCTTCTTCACGGAGTGATACTTTTTGAATGCTTATGCTAGATTTGTCACTGAAAATACTAAAATCGCTATATGTATTGCTATAATATTTGAGTTGCCTTGATTTCTCCAAGATCCCATCATCAGATGATGAATTGCTAAAAATGGGACCAACTTGAAAGTTAAACAACTTGAACAATAAATATTTTTTCTAGTTGTTCCAACGGTATTTCAGTCATCGCCCATCGGAGAACAAACATTAAAAAAACCCGACGAATTGAGAACCTACTTTTTATGAAGTCGATTTACCAATTATTCTTTGACCAAATAAAAATAGATTTTTATCAAATTATACATACATACATAACATCACGCCTTCATTCCCAGATTGGGGTAGGCAGAGCTACAGAAACACCAACAACACTAAAAAGACTTGTTTATAATTCTGTAACTACATTTTGCACAATCAGGCAAAGAAATTTTTATTTTTATTAAATTATAGATCTTGAAATTAAAGGTTTAGGAAGATATTGCTAAGTAATTGTCCAACTCTTACCTCTAAGTTTAGGCCTGGATCTACCCTGACACCAGGAAGGGGCTCTCCAAACGTGTCCCCCAGCAGTGCCAAAACCCTTATATCAATGTCGGTAAGGCTTTTGGCCTGAGGGCGCCCACCCCCGGTGCCCGTATGGTCTGTCCTCAACACACGCCGTTTTTTTTTAAGTTTATTTTTATAATCGCTCCAATACTTAAAATATAAAAGAAAAAATATTGCATTTAATAAATGTCACAAAAAAACTAAAAACCGTCTTCAAAAGGCAAGAAATTACTTCTTTTAAATTGATAGGTAATGTCAGTCCAACTGAATTCGGTTAAAAATATAGTGGGACGCCGACTTCAGTTGGACTGACCAACTTTCATGTTAAAAGAAGTAATTTCTTGCCTTTTGAAGACAATTTTTAGTTTTTTTTTAACATTTTATTTATTTCTTACGCATTAGTCATCATAATAATACTGTTACGTTGTCTCACATTCCAATTAATAAGAAACGAGCAACGCTGCAGGAAATTCATAGTCATATGTTTAAACCATTTGAATGTGATTCGTGATAGTCGCTCAACTATCTTAATCAAGACATCTTATCGCCACACTTGAAATAAGTACCGTTGAGGAGTTCCGGGGGCCATCAGTAGTCTTCATCATCAGTTCTACTTCACCAAATGATACTTTTTGAATGCAAATGCTAGACTGCTTCACTGAAAATACTAACATTAGTAGTTAACTCGATGTCTCCAAGATCCCATCATCAGATCTTGAAGTGCTGAGAATGGGACTAACTAAAAAGTATACCCATTCAAACAAAAGTTCAAGTAATCGGGTAACATATATTTAAAAAAACCCGTCGAATTGACCTCTTATTTTTTTTAAGTCGGCTCTAAATAGAATTAATAAAAATCTTACTGAGCTCCACCCTTTAGAACTTTTTGTTGCTCCATCCCCTAGTGCGTTGAGGATGGCGGCAACAGTCTCCCAGTGCCGGGAAGTCTTGTGGCGGCCAGAAGTGGATTGTAAAATCCCAGCAGCAAGGTCGCGGTTCTGCTCTAGATACTCTATGAGCAGTTCGAGCTGTTCATAGGATACACGCTGCCTGCGCCTAGCTGCAGTTTCGTTCGGATTCCTAAAACATTTCACAGAATTTAATAAATCTACCAGTTGAGCATTTTTGGGCAAATATAGTAAAATTGTTATAATATATTTATTCAATAACAAAATACTTACATTTTGCGAAACTGCGGTCACAGAGAAAATTGTCGTTTGTCAGTTCATGACAACGTCAAATCAAAAAAATAAATATTCTCTCTTTTTAAATTATTCTTATTGTTTTCCACAGACAGTGTTTTCTAAGTAAATCTATTTAGTAGTCTACGCCGTTAGTTTATCATTTTTCTCCTCGAGACAATAGATTTTATTGTACCCAAAGAAATGCACCTACCATCTTATTCACTAAGCTACTCCCAAGCTGCAGTGGTTGCACTGTTGTGTTCCGGCGCGGGAATAGACAACCAATCAAAAAGGTTAACAATTATGAGTTATACATAGGTTGGCAACGTGTAATTGCAATCTTGAGACGATTACATACATACATTTCCATATTATAAGGCCAGCGAGAAACGCTACAAATTATAGCTCGGTATCGGTGTACCAGAATCTCATAACAAAAAGGAAAATTACAATTTATATCTAGAAGTAATAGGGATTTAAGGGTTTTGATACTAAAGTTTTTTTGGAACTATTCCATTTTCCGGGATGATATTTTTAATCTCTATGTGTCGGCTTTAACTAGCTACTATGCTGTGACGACGGAACAAACCATGGCGTTACCTACCTTTCAAACCGGACTTTGCAGCTGCATTTTAGCGCGTTTTTAATTAATATGTACAGGCTTGCAACCTGTCACTAATACACTGGTAAACATCTTAGCCTGAGAGTGCAAAGTCTGGTTACAGATTTATCAATAAGCCTTGTTAGACTGGGTGGTATTTCTGTAGCTCTGCCTATCCCACTGTGGGAATGAAGATGTGATGTTATGTATTCTAGAGGGATCTCAGCTATGTAGGTTCATACTTGTTTTATTTTTTATTTTCCTCTTTTCTTCAGATCATGATGATCGTACCACCCCAGCTACGATTCATCGTGTGGTGGCACCCACGGAATTAAATAGCACCACATTATTAAGAACTCCAAACTAACTGTTACGTGCCTAACATCAAAGCCAAGTTGATGCACATAATGTTCCTGCAAATGTTCAACGGAACATAGAGTATCAATATTAATTAGTTGGCTTTACTTACCAGTCAAATGAAATGAAAAACACGAGAAAATACCAAATATTATTTGATATAGCACCCTGCAATTCTCCCACCTCTTGACCTCTCAACCTCTTTTTGACAAACTATAAATACTCTATGCCTTCTTAAAACTGCTTAAAAATATTATGGTACTTTTTACATTATCATAACGAGAGGACGCAATATAAATGCGATATGAAAGTTGAATAACGATAAACCATACGCATTGCCTAATATCGCATATTGAACAATATTGTACTAAGACATCGTATTTTGTCGGTTAAGCTCGTATCTGTCTTGCTTTCTTACGTAGCTAATTGATGGGTCCTCCGACAGAGAGAACAAGATCAATACGAACTTCACCGACCAAAATACGATGTCGTATAGATATTTACTTCGTAAAATAACGATCAATCGTTTGACTTTTAGTCATTTGGCATGCGTTTGGCATTTAATACATTTCAACTAAAAATTCAAAATAAAGATTCAAAATAATAAAGAAGAATTTAAAGGATGTGAATATAAATCAGCAATTTATTTATTAACAGTCATAAAACCACCAAACCAAACCATCTGCAGCAAGAAGTTATGACACTCCGCTACGTCCTAAATGAAGAACTAAGAGAAAAGGAAATAAAGGAAAGTTTGTCAGTAATAAAAAGATCAAGTACTAACTACCTAGTCCCCTATGGATCTCTTTGAGCATGTTTATAGTGAGACTAGAGGACATGAGAGGCGAACTAAATTCAAGGATACAACAATAACCAAGTATTAACCAACATTGAGAGCAGTTCAGCCTTAAAGAATAGTATCCGAGGACAAGGGCATATAATGTAGGGGAAAGCACTAAATAGATTCGCTGATCTACTAATATACCTTCCAGAAAAGTCGAAGCTAGGAAGTGGAATTTTAGGTAGTGCAGGCCGTACTAATAAAAGAGTATTATTTTCGTTGAAAAGGATGATGTTGTAGAAGCCTACAAATATTGCAAAATCGAGCAATATTCGTTTGCAACTTACATTACCTAATAATAGGATAAAATACTTGAAATCTCAACACATAATTTCTTATCATCACTGTTGTTGTCGTTGGGTTCATCAAGGTTGTCGCGTCTCATATAATTTTCGATAAACTGGAATGTGGAATTTTGAAATTATTTATTTTTTATTATATTTATATTTATATCCAACATTTTGAATTTGGAGTCTGAACTGTGATGTAAGTAATTAAGCGTGTAATCTGTTATTTTGAGATTCTAGTTAATTAAGAATTTGCGAAGGTTAAATAGTATTATTTTGATATAGGTAAGCCTTTATAAAAATGAATTTATAACATTTGCGTATTAAAATACTAGACAAACGTAAACTGTATTTTTAATAAACTACTTACCCTTACACTTCGGTTCGCCATGTCCATATAACTAGTATGTCACTAGTTTTTTTATAGCCAGCCAAAACTATGAATACTTTAAATCAAAAAAACGTTTCCTTTTCCGCAGAGTTACGAAAATTTGCTATACTTTAGGGGTATCTCAGACAAAACTCCTGTAGCAAGTGCAAGCATATTACTAACGAGAAGGATTTAATCTGCTTCGTTTATTGAATTTGAGATACTGCTATTTAGCGTTGAGATTAGTATATTTAAATGTATGAGTAATATTCGTAATTTAGCAGAAAATTAACGTTTCATAATTTAAATAATTAACTAGGTACTAACTTTCTAAGAAATGTCCTTTTCAGGTGGTTAAAATTGTACACTTACTGAAAATCTAAGAAAAACAAATTAGCCAATATTTTGTACTAATTTTTGATTTTACATATATTGAAAACGGAACGAGTTAATAAAAGCCGTATTTACATTTAAACGATAAAATATATTTATTTCGTAAGTAGGCCGCACGGGCACTTTTACATATCAAAATATTACTAGCACTTTCCAAAAGGAGACCACTGCTGTGAAGAAACGCCGCATCAAACCCAACAGTCAGATTTTTCTGATGTATTGTGTCGTTACGCGTCAAACAGTATCGGCTTCATATATTTAATATTGTTACGTTCAGTGCTGGCTTGTGCAAATCAGACTAGAGTGCACGCGCCAATAGTGTTTGACGCGTCACGACACAACACATTAGACAAATGTGAACCGAGCTTGATACAAAATATCGTAAGAAAGCGCATTACACATCATCCCGTCATATAGACGTGAACAGTAGCCACCACGACACAAAACATTAGACAAATGTGAATGCGGATTTAATCGCCTCTAAAACGTCCCTGAAAACGGGGGTAAGATCTAAAAGATAAGGGACCATCAGGTACCATTTGACTACTTTCTTGGAAATGCAGGAGGTCACCTACTGTGGCTCCTCTTATGGTGCATCCTTAGAGCTGTTATCAAATCATTAATTTGAGCTTTCAATAATGGCTTGGTTACTTCTGTAGTTTTTAAAGATACAATGTGTGTATTAATTGATAAGAGAAAGTATTGGAAAACTACAATCACGTTAAAAATACACATACATACATAACATCACGCCTTCATTCCCAGAGAGGGGTAGGCAGAGCTACAGAATTACCAACAACTCTAAAAAAAACTTGTTGATAATTCTATAACCACATTTTGCAAAATCAGGCTAAGATGTTTACCAGTGTATTAGTGACAGGTTGCAAGCCCATCGCCTAACAGTACTACAAGCCTTTATTCCCTTAGTCGCCTCTTACGACATCCACGGGAAGACATGGAGTGGTACTATTCTAATCCGGAACCCACACGGATTAATAAATAATTTTAATAGTTAAAAATAATTTACAATAATATTGTGATTGTTTTTCATTAACTTTAATAACGAAGATAAAACAATCAAAAACAGATAAAGTTTTATTCATTTATTTTAATCTTACAGTTCCTACACAAATGTGGCACAGCCATGAATGCCATGATACTCGTATAATTGTCATTGCCTTACTAGCACACTACTTCCACTTTTAGTTTATAATTTGTCATTTATTGGATAATAATTCAGGCGAAATCCTCAATACTGCTATTGCAAACTCCAAATGCCATCTGGTGTCTGCAAATAAAAAAAAACACAAGTACATTAGAATTATTTATAATGAATTATCTAGTTGATAGAAGTCCCCTTATCGACTCTGAGACCTATTAAAACTTGATAGTAAAGGCGGCCATAACAAAATATGACTGAGAAAGTGATAGGAAAGGTGGAATAAAGGCCCTAGAAGTGTGTCACCATAATTCACCACAATATTGAAATTCCTTCACATAACATATTACCTCATTTAAATAGGTCTTAATCCATCGCTGCCATGGGATTCACAACCAATATCGCTACCGCCTGTTGTTGGGTGCGCTACGCATCTATAACAGAGGCTAGTTAATTATAGCTTCTGCAGTTCTTATTATTCTTATTTGTCAGGCTTCAAAAGTCCATCCACGGTGTATCCAAATTGCTGTGCCTATCAAATTAAAAACATGCATTAAAACCAATTCACACACATGACTCAAGAGTGACAATAAGAAGAGTCAGTAAGAGCCTCCAAAAAAACAATAAGACAGTAAGAAGAAGTTATAAAAATCTGCCAATTTATTGTAATCCAATATGTTAGTTAAACCAACTCAAGATTAAGTAAATGAAAGGTACTTACATGGAGGTGAGCTTGCCAAGAAGTCGTTGGCAAAAAAGCACCACATTTTATGCGTATTTGTTCACGTAAAAACCGTTTCACACGTCTTAGTTGCTTTGATTGCGAACCAAACAATAACGAAGTAATGTTATTTTTTAAGTTCAGTGATTAATTATCTATTTATTATTGAAATAAATCAGTTAAAATAATAAATTAAAGTTACACAAAAAATATAAACTTATCAAAATGTCATCAGCTGTCAACATACCCTTTAAATCTGTAGCTGTCACTGGCAAAAAATACCAATACAACTTTATTTTCTTTCCTATGTTTACTGTTTTAAAATAATGCAATTAATTGGTTATTAATTGGATTTACGCTCTCATTCCATTTTTTTTCTCATAAATCAATATTATAATGTAACTGTTTTTTCCGCCTGAAGATTATTTTTTTGAGCGAGCAACACACATCAATACGTTACATCTAGCGAACCTTGATCAAACCTTAAAGAAGCGGTAACAATACGATAGCCAGGCAAAGCAATACGAAAAGACTACGATATGAAAGCATTATACGATAGGGAAACGATATTGTATAGTATCGCAAAACGAACGATTTGATTACGATAAACCACTGAGCGGTGTAGAATAGAGGCCCAGGTCGACACGCTATAAACGCTACGAGCACAACCTCCATACCACTTTAGACCAAAACAGAACCTTTATTAAACCACTTTAGCGCTACACAGCTCCTACTTCCTCCTCTAATTGGAACGATGCAGAACTAATGGTTTAACAGTGTTGATTAATATTAATTGTTATGACGAAGCTTTCTTTCCCTGACCTTTTTATATCTCGGCCGAGTTCAACCTTTGACGGCATTAGTAAACGTTGACCTTTATCTTTTCAGTGTCCAAGTCAATTACCGAGATAGACAGGTATTTTGTTAAATTATGGTTGCTTCATTTTACTTGCTAAAATGACAAATATCCAATAAATTTACTGGAAGTAAGTAATAAAAGTAAAAAACAAAAAAAAAAACATAGCAGCGTTTCAACCATTGTCTGACACTATAGTTTATAATTAGAATATAACACGGTTTTCAACCCCTTTCGCGTATCATTAAATTTGAACAGCCAAAGGGGATGTTAGCACGTACGTAAACACAAAACCGAGGCTCAGAAACGTCAGCCATTATCCCAGCGGCCCCCACAGGGAAATTAGCCCAACTATTCGCGAGTGCCCAACAGCTGGGCACCTTCGAGTATTTCCCACTGCAACTTCCCCGGGCTGTAATGACTTGGCCGTTTTAACCCTGTTTTATGAGTTATGGAAAGTGTAAACGTGTTGGGAACGAGTTTATCCGCGCAGAACTAACTATTATCATGTTTATTACCAGATGCTCGCAACATTTTTTTAACTTAAAGGCCCGCAACGGCTATATTAGTGGTGATCACTTTCCATTGCCTTCTTGAATTTATAAAAACAGGGCAAAAGCATTACAGACCATGCTCAGTGTTCCGAAGCCGGTCCTACAAAGACAAAAGCTATCTCGAAAAATAGTGCTTTCATTATGATATTTTTAGATTTTAAGTGCTTGTAGTTTTGGCTGTAGGGTAGGGGGCTGGGCGAGACACGCAACTCTACCTTAAATTACACTTTGTGAGTTCAATGTAACCTAAACTGTTTCCGAAATCTTACAATTGATAATAACATGTACAGTCAAGGACTTTAATTGTTATTTCACTATGTTTCCCTGTCATAACATCTATTCATAATTTGACATCGTCAAATCACATGAAAGGAAGCTAAAATTAATGGGTAACGCTGTCATTAAGACAGGGTTCTATAATGGCATAACAATTCAAATCCTTGACCGTATAACTATGCCAACTTACAAGACCAAGAAAGACGGACAGACACGCATAGCGAACCTATAAGGGTTCCTAGTTTTACACTTGTTCAAGTAATACGACAGCCATAGATTATCATGTAACATGTGCTATAAATTTAAAGTCTTTCCAGAAAAAAAAACTATCCTTGTACTTTAATTTACGAAAACACCTTTATTATTTTCATCCTACTCGTATTTGGAACGAAAAATAAGTACTTCAGACACACAGGTCACACGAAATCAGTAAAACCTTTCCATAACTGTAAACAGGAATGGGTTTTCGTCGTGTCTCGGTTGAACCACTTTAACAATTACGATGAATTTTACCTGTTTCAGTTTCAGGAAAAAATAAAAAACCATTTTCAACGAGAAATAAAAATATATTCAGACAAATACTGCTTGTGTTTGACATTGTACTAAAAAACTGCGTGCAAAGGGCAACATCTAATGCAAATTAAAAACAGTTTTTACAAGGGCCGTACTATCAACATTTAATAGAAGATTTTTTATGACATTTAGAAGAAGAAAGTAGTGAAGGAAGTGTTTTCGGACATGCTAATGCTATAGAGAAATAAATACTTAAATACATAGAAAACATCCAAGACTTAGGAACAAATACTTGCAATCATCACACAAATATCTGCCCTTAACAGGATGTGAACCCGGGACCACCAGCTTCGATGGCAGGGTCACTATTAACTAGGCCAATGTGTCGTCAAAAGTATTGTTTGTGTATTATATAAATATACCTATTTATATATTTTTTTAAATGTTAAGCGACCATTTAGATTTAATTTAGTTTTTAACACTATTCTGTTAAACACGTGGTTGACTGAAGTCCGCTATTTGTACATCTTTCATTTATTTGTGTTGTGCAAAGAAGGTTAAATATATAGTTATCTCAGTTGGCATTACATGTTTTGGACTTCCTAATTAAAAGCTCTCTGCATGCTAAAACTCCTAACTGAGAGAAATTTCAGACGAGTGGCGGTAATGACAAGCATTGTCGACAGCGTTAAAGCGAGACGCCCTGCGCCATGGTGATACTCGCCGCGACGCGTTACAAAAGGGGTTTTGTTCCGGGCGCTAACAACGGGCGGGCAAAGGCCGTCTCCAACGTTACGTAATAGGCTTCATTCTGAAGCGACCTGCCACGGTTGAAAACATTACCGTTTATAAGCGACTTGCTTCTGCCACAGTATAAACAGTAGCCCATCTTCCAACAAAGATATATCGCACGCTTGCATGTGTGCGTCGACCGTACGCGCCTTGAGCCACTACAAGCAAACTTAAAGGAACAATACGGATATGATTTAGCATTTAGCCAAACAATAGTGGGCCGAGCACGGTGCCACGGGACTTAGTGTCAAATGACGTCAAACGGTAACTAGTGTCAAATCTAATATATAAAATTCTCGTGTCACAGTGTTAGTTACCATACTCCTCCGACACCGCTCGACCGATTTTTATGACTTTTTTGAAAGAAAGAAAGAAAAAATATTTATTACCACAATACAAAAAAAATCATAATAATATACAAATAAACTAAAAAAAAGGAAAGCAATGACATGTGGTAAAAGGAGCGGACTCAGCAGATGCTGCGCATCCGAGCGTAAGCGCGGGAGTTGGCAGCGCTGGTTTTCAGTCCGCTCCTGTTGTCTCATGCTAGCGATACAGTTCTGCCGTAGTTGGCGAGTTTTCTACTGCTACTCATTATTATTAATTTAAAAACATGAAGAAACAAGAAAAAAAAAAAACAATGTTGTAAAAAAAAAAAAAACACAAAGAAAATGGAAAATACGCTAAACATTTTTTGTGCAAATAAAATAAACTAATGAATAAATAGGTACGAGTATGTATGTATATCGAAAATAACATTGAATTTGAGGAAATCTAAACTTACTGCTTGATCTTTAACTGTGTGTCAATGAGTTGAGCTTTTAGATGGCGTTTAAACGATAGCTGGGACATATTCATACGGAGAGGGGGAGGTAAATCGTTCCATATTTTAGACGCAGCAAATTTGAATCCTCCCCTAAAACCTTTGGTACGATGCCTGGGAATCACGGCCTTATTTAACGCTTGTGCCCGAGTGTTCCAACTATGCGCATTTCTGACCCACTTTATTTTGTCAGCTAGATATACTGGACGATTAGTGTGTACTATTTATGCATATTCAGTAGGTCTGAGAATCGGCTACTGTCTATTTTTCATACCCCTAAGTGACATGAAAGAAAAAAAAAAACAGCGGGCAAAGCAGCTGGCGGGTCGCTAGTATTATTATGAAATTATTAAAATGACAGCCACCCGGGGATTAAGTTGGTATTAAAAGGACTCAAATCACACTAAACAAACTTTTATTTTAAACCTTGATTCTTTATAATTACGTTGGAATATGGAATAGACGAATTAAAGACCCTATGTCAAAAATTGTCCCGTGGCAGCGTGTTCGGCCCTCAGGGTATATTGGGTCCTTTTACATTTTTGCTGCAGATTTTTTTTTAATTAATTCTCTCACTAATTTAATTATTAACGTAATAAATAATAATCGCATCCTCAAATCTCGTATAGCTGGGAAAGTGGCCGAAGTGTCAGGAACAATTAAACTTAGTTAGCGGGTTATTCGTGTTGTAGTTGCAGTTATGTGATTTCAGTCCGTTTGGGTTAAATTAGTCATGACGAAGCATAGCACGGTGTGGAACTTCGTTACAGTTGGAATAATAGTGTCGTATTGTAGATTTGTTGACCCGAGAATTGTGTATAAGTAATAATACCTAGTGTCATGATGATACACAATCATTTATTTTTTAATAATGCATAGATAATAGGTACATACCTTCTTTATTAAAAAGTTACTAACCACTTCTTATCTTCGATTAAAATCATTACAGCGAAACTAATATGCACTGTATTTCTATTTAGTGTCTTTAAAAAATAAATTTACGAGGATAACTTTCATGTTTATCTGTCATAACAAAAAAAAATAGAATACACATAACTTTTAGACGTGATAACGTCTTATAAATCGATGAACGCCGGCTGCATGCATGAAAAAGCATGACTCATTGTCACGTTCTGCCTGAGCCGCGCGAGCAAGCCTAAGCGTTCAGCTTATCAATGTTTTCTTATGACGTTATCACGTAAAATAATCGTCCGTAAACCGACCTTACAGACAACACTTTTTATTCTTAATATATAGCAGAAGCAGACAGCCATACATTTAAATGCAAACCCACAGTCCACAACTCATTCATATTCATGGAATACAAATGATCGTTGTCCCATAGCACCTGCATCGCATGCTGGCTGGTACGAGGGAAATATTGTAATTTGGAATATTTATTTAATCCCATAAATACCTGTAACGGGACAGCTTTTAGATCCCTGGTAGCTTTGGTCTTACCTGAAAAGATAACAAATGTTATTAAGTTGAAATTAAAAACAAACAATATGAAACTATATTTATGTTACGCGACATATTTTTACTAATGGGTTTTATTACTAAGTTATAATTTTATTTTCCTGCTTTTTGTACACTTACCTACTCAATGCAAAGCCTCTAATTTTTTTATAACTTAAAAGAATAAATTTGCCATCTTACGTCTTTCTTTCATTTCCATCATGTTATTAAGCGCAAGCTTCTTATTTTCTTTTTACAATAACGTTTTACATACATACATAATTACTGAAAAATGTGGGTGATATGAATGCAATATAAGTATATAAAATTAAAAATAACGATATACATTTGGAGAGTAAAATCGCCTTTCCAGTCAGAATTAATGTCGACATTTTTTGTAGTACTTCCGAAAACTTGCACATTAAATAAAGATTATAATGATTATGTATAGCAAAACGCATAGAACGCTAAAGTTGTAGGCGTTTTCGGTAACACTCTTCTACGGTTCATAAGAAGCATCCTTTACGGCAATAACAGAACTGTTTGGATTCAAATCACTGTTTATGTACATGCATTATCGAAGCAAATCTGTTTTGAATATTCGCAATATTGCCGCCATTCAGGACATAATGACCGTAAAAGGCTATTTCATGCCGAAACTCCAGAGATTTAACCAAAAACAACCCGACCCGGTTATCGGTTAAATTGTGTACTTGGGAGGAACGGTATGGTAAACAATAAACGGTGTTATTTGTTATTTGTTGCATTAGGGGCCTTAGCAGAGCCAAATTGTTTAAAAAAAGGTCACTAAGCACTCAATGACCTGTCTGAAAATGAGTAATTACTTAAATATGTCACAAATATTTTTTAAACTATGGATGGTTGAAATTTAAAATGTATGAACCAGATATTCTGAAAATGAATGTCTGACTTATAGCATGCATATATTGCTTAAAAACTTTCTTCGTTTAATGGCTGTTAAATAGGTATGTATGTGAACATAGTATAAGTTAATGATTATTATTTGTGTAGCAAATATTCTTAATACAGTCAACGTCATAAGTAGCTGATCTTTTTTATCGCATTGACACATTTGACAATCTTGTTTGACATTGCTTGCTGTAAAGCTACAAGGTACAAACGTAAATGTTTAGTTTTGTAACTTTTGTAATCTTTTTTTTTCAAGGAATGACTTTGAATATTTTTTCATAAAAAGTCATTTTCGGATATGATTTTCTTTTTAAAAATCTATACTATCCCATTAAAGGAATATATCGAACCCTCAAAAATGAATGAATGTGTGGAATGTGTCGTTTATGACGCATGCCAGTAAAATTATGCTACACATCATAAACGCCAGGCTATCACCTTTTGTCAATCACCAGATACCGAGTGAACAATCTGGTTTTGTAGCTGGAAGAGGCACTCGTGAATAAATTTTGAATGTACGCATTCTCATTGAGAAATGTCGCGAATTCAACAAGCCTCTGGTTTTGTGCTTTATAGACTACGCCAAGGCGTTTGACTGTGTGCAATGGAGTACTATGTTTAATGTTCTTGTGGACATGAGCGTGCCTCAACACCTTACTTTTCTGATCCAGAATTTGTACCTGAATGGCTCAAGCTTCGTGAAACTGGAAAATCAGAATTCCAAAATTTTCCACACTGAACGAGGTGTACGCCAAGGATGCATACTGTCACCCAAGTTATTCAACTTGTACGGCGAATATATAATGAGGAAAGTTCTTGATGGGTGGGATGGTGGAGTATCAGTTGGTGGTCGCAAGGTCAGCAATCTGAGATACGCAGACGATACAACCATAGTTGCGTCGAGTGAGATGGAAATGGCAACTCTTCTGAAGAAAATTGAAGTTGAGAGTGCTAATCTCGGTCTTAAGATCAACCATAATAAAACGAAGATAATGGTGGTAGACAGAGCACAATTACTTCCAGTCACCGTCGCACTCAACGGGTATGAAAAGGTCAACGAGTTTGTGTATCTTGGGTCGCTGATAACTAATGAGGGTGGCTGCACTGAGGAAATCCGCCGCAGGGCCGGTATGGCCAAAAGTGCCATGGCTAACCTAGACAGAATCTGGAAAAACCGTGGTATTCGTCGTGCAACTAAGGTGCGTCTGGTTCGAGCGTTGGTATTCTCAATATTTACGTACGGTGCCGAAGCTTGGAGCTTACGGAGTCGCGATAACAGTAAGATCGATGCTTTTGAAATGTGGTGTTGGCGAAGGTTGCTCCGCGTACCTTGGACTGCCATGCGAACAAACGAGTCGATCCTTAAAGAGCTCAACATTACGACGCGACTCTCCTCCATATGCCAGAAACGAGCCTTGAGCTTCTTCGGACATATTATGCGGTCCTCTAAGCATCATTTAGAGCAGCAAATTATTGTCGGGCAAATGGACGGAAGGCGTGCTCAAGGACGGGCACCTACAAGATGGTCTGACCCATTGAAGAAGGCGGTGGGCGGCAGCATGCACCGAGCGATCCACACTGCTTACGACCGCGCTGAGTGGAAAACCCTAACATGTGGTCGCGATCCTCAGCATTGAGGGAACGATGAAGAAGAAGAGATCGAACCCTTATAGTTTCACCATGTCCATCTGTGGTCTGTCTGTCCGTTTGTCCGCTATTTATCTCAGAGACTATTAGTTCTACAGAGCTGTAATTTGGAATAGTCTCTTTTAAATAAAATGTATAAGTGTATGGTATTATCAATTTTTAAATTTTGGGGGCCATTTAAGAAATATTGAACTCGAAAAGTGAAATTTTCGCAAGAGTTGCACTGAAAAAAGGGATCACAATACTTCCATGAAAAACTACAAACTAAATAAAGTAAGCCTGAAATATTTTATACTTAGGAAAGGCCATGGTACTTTGACGGTCGAAGTAACAATTCAAATCAAATTAACGTTAGCTACATACATCTCTTTCTCTCAATTTAGTCTAGACTGTAATGACGAGTGAAAGAAATGGAACATTCGAAGTTCCGAATTCAGCGTACGTGGGAAGCAGCCGCGAGATAACTAAGCTGTCACCGGAGTACGCAAGATCTAAAAGGGTCGTCGTACTAAAAATCAATGACGTAAAAGGGTATTCACAAGTTGATCTAGAATAGACATCGCATTTATCACGGCAACATGTTAGCGATGAAACTCGGGTTAAACAGGGGTGTTATAAGTTGATGTCTATCTGTGTCGGAGACATCATATTAACAAAGACATCACATAAACCGGAACCTGAGGATTACCCTGCTTTGTCCAACTAATTTATTTTATTTAGATATTTTTTTATAACACTTATATTTCGATTGCGGTAAATTATTGTAATTTGTGTTTAAATATTATACAGTATTATTTACTTCCTGAAGGCCTTTCTAACTTGTATGTATTTTTAATTGAATATTTTCCTTCGATACTCGTTTATACAATATTTATTATTTTCATTATTAACCGTTATAACAATTATTAACCAAAACTCAAATGTTGTAACGCACTCGCAGATTCCTAGGTTCTGACAGAATAACAGCGTTGTGATTGCTCCGCAGTCGCAGCACAAGCTGAGTCAGACCCTTTTCATCCACACACATTGCTGGCTCCTTTTACCTACAAATTCACTATAAATTGGTGAAATAACTATTTTTGTTTTAGCTTTATTTGGTGTTTATTTTTTGCTATGTGTGTGCTGACTATATTTTTTTCTTTCTTTCTTTCTATATTTCTAAAACTCATAGTCTGGTCCCGCCGCGGTTTTTATGGCATCTGTGACCCATAAACATTTGAATTCTCAAAGCTAAATATTGCAATTGTAAGCCGTAGTTATTAGCTAAGGTAGGGGTTGCAATATATCAGGGGTATCGGGGGGGTTCTATCTTTACTTATTCCTAAAGTAATGTGGAGCTAAGCTGGTAGGTTGGTAGTGATTCTACCTACGAAGGCAACGGCCCTGGGTATGATTGACGGCAAATATTTCTGTGATTAGCTCGAGATCTTGGATGTTCTCTATGTATATGAGTATGTTTATCGTTGTCTTGTACTATACAAGCCTAGAGCTTAGTTTGGGACTAGGTAAATGGGTGTAAGATTGTCAGGGGACAATCTTACACCATGTAAGTATGTATTTATTTATGTGACTCCTTTGAATATTTTACGAATTATCATTCCTCAATTCAAGTTATATCTGTATTAAAATAAAAAAATTACACCTATTTTATAAAAGTATTCAAAAAATCTAAGGTTCGAGTTTCAATGTGTTAGAAAAATTTGGTATTTAGGTGCCTATACTTTACCAATATCAGCTCCTTGAAAAAATATATTTTAATGTTTGTATGTTGTCATTTATGTACAATCCCGCGTCGATCCACTGACCCAATTAAAATCTAATCCTTGCACCGAGTTACTCGCATCACAAACTCGTTTTAAGTAGCAATTCGCTTGTTTATTCATAGGATTGTCGCAACATCCATCCGTTTCCCATTATCCCTTAATCACAAATGACCAAGCCCGTGTACCTACTTCCCTACATGACCCACAAATTTCAAGTTACTTGTTTGTAATTATTACAATTGTATAAGATAAATTCTCAAACTCTTTAATGAAATGGCACGATTTATCCTTTCGGACGCCTTGTGACGGATGTGGGACATTTTTTTTGATATCTTTTGTATTTTATTTTCTAACCTTTTTATGGTTTAAATCGAAATCTTTAGAGACTAGAACGTGGATATTTGTTTTTATCCAACGTTCGAAGGGTTAAAGAATCCTTTATTAAGTAGTTGAAGTTACAGAAACATCCATACGTCAGAGAAAAAGTTTAATTAAAATGATCATAGTTCTTCCAACAGTAGATATATTATGCATGCCTGGTGCAATGGTAATTTGCTCATAATCCTTTAATGCCACCCCCCCTCACAAAACTATGTGTAGGTCTCGGAATTCTGCAACCGTCTTCTCCTTTTTTGTTTTTGGTGCTTACACACGATGCACAAAGCTGGAGCAAATAAAGGCGCGGACTATTCGCAGGAGACGTACTTATACTCAAGCTTGATGCTCCAGTTATAAAGTCAAAGTCAAAGTCAATTCCTCAAATAGGCAAAATATAATGACCGTCAATGACCACGTTATATGGGTTAGACAAAACAAAATCATAAATCTCTACCCCGAGAAGAACAGGCGTAAGAAGGCAAGACATTAAAAAAACAAATACATAGATTTACAATATCATAGTAGATTAGTTTAGATTACTCATGCAGGATGTTCTCACCGCCAAACATCTCTATCCGTGACATAATCGTTTACTGTATATACTCGGGTTTTTTTTATGACATTTACAAAGTCGCTGGACACGCAAGTTTCTTAAACCATTAGTTATATGGTGCATATAAACTGCGCAAGTGCCTCAATATGCACAAGTTACTAGCATCGTATACAAGCACCAGGGGCTGCCGTGAAAGTAAATAACTCTCAACTCTCCATAGGCAACAATCTCACGACCCGGCCGATCGATCCAACACGTCGTTAACAACTCGGAACACAAAGAACTACGAACTACCCGCGACCAATTATTCAAAATTGGCTGACGGCAATTAGATATACTAACGATACGTACACGCGTTACTTTGTCTAGGAGACTTGTACAAACAGTACGAGGTTAATATTGCGAAGTAACAAACTACATACAAATTAGGGAAAAATGGGTATAGCTAAGTTTTATCCTTGATGTGTTTTTACACGTTAAAAATTAGTTGTTATTGACGTGTTATGTTATTATTTTTAACTCGGCCGCCATTGCTGTCTAGTAAATACGAGCTATCCAAAACGCTGACAATACGATAACATGTCAAAGGCAATAATATATGATTTTACCAAATTAAATAGAGGCTCAGGAAAGTATATTAATTTACCACTCAAACAATAACGCTTTATAAAGGACCACAAACTGACTGCGCCAGTGTAAAATTCTATGAAGGATTTTATAAAAAGCGATAGTCTCTACGAGTATTCTGTCTAATACGGTGAATTGACTTGCCAATATCGGCCGACGGATTCTTAAGTCTGTGGTGTCTTTAATTTTATCATAACCAATAGAATTAGGTAGGTACTTTTATCACAAGCAATAGAATTAGGTAGGTCTTTTATCACAACCAATGGAATTAGGTAGGTACTTTTATCATAACCAATAGAATTACGTACGTACTTTTATCATAACCAATCAAATAAGTTAGGTACTTTTATCACAACCAATAGAGTTAAGTAGGTATTTTTATCATAATAAATAGAATTAAGTCGTTGTTTTTCCTTTAAAATACGAAATATGATTTGTTTCATGGTATTTATTAAATTTGACACATGTAACATAAAATTTATTTATTTTTTATTTATTCTCGTATAAAGCTAGATTTAAATAATTTTGCAAACAGTTAAATCAGCAACCTGTAGCAAAAGCGGTAAAACTTTTTATGCGTCCAACACGAATCTTCCAATTCATTGCCCATCAAGTTTACTGCCTCTTACTGCTTCTAGGGCGTGTACTGCAGCAACCCCTATCCTTATCTGCCCCGAGGTCTATTATGCCGTACACTACGATCCGCCATTTGCGCAATACACGGTCCATGTGAACAGTGTGAGTTGTTCATTTATGTATCGGTTGATTCATCGGCTCGGTTGTTAAATGCTGAGTTACACGGATTTTGTTAAATGGAATATGACTTTTAAACCAGTCATACACAATTAGGTTTCTGAGCGGTCCCCAAATGCTTTATTTAAAGATAAACTATTGGTTTCACATAATGTTTGCATTCTTAACAGGCTTGAAACTTATTACAACGGAAGCATATAGATATTTTAGAATCCTTAGTTTTACTTGTAAAAAAATGTTGTACGTGATGTAGACATAAAAGCAAATGCTAACCGAGTTTCGATGAGGGGTCTTAAATAAATATAGTTTGTAGATTTGATTAAATTTAACATAGATAATCAGATGATTAATCAATTAAAATGAATTATTTAACCATTACTTATATTTTGAAAAAATTAGATATAAAGAGTTAATAAAGATACAATAGGTATTTAACTAAAAAGAAACATATTAGAAAAAGAGAGACGTTAAGATTAATTTTTTTAGGCCTAGTCTTTTTACGCCAAACTCGTTATTCTACTTCTGCGATGCAAAATTACTGAAATTATGAATATTCTATAATTGTTATATTTTTATCTAATCACGAAACATTAGTGCTCTACGAGTACAATGCGTTCAAACCGTAGGAAATGACCAATTATACCCTGAAACTTTCTTGTCTGTGTTTAGTAATGTTAGTATCGATTTTTGTAAGGTTATGTTATGACTATGAGTTTAAACTTGGAACGGCTGTCCGAACTCAAGGGGTTGTCTATTCTAGTATCCATTGATATAAAAACAGTTTTCCTACTCCTGTACTTTTATCTGTCATTTATATAGTCACGAACACTAATATAAGAATATAGATAATATGTCCGCAGAACATTCCGTAGAAAACTCTATCTAGTCTATTCCCCTTAACAGCACTTGTGCTTTTTTGAGCCAAAACGACATGCCTAGCTGCCAAAGCTTACACCTAGGATAATTTGACCAATCAAAATACTTCACCAAATTAATCCACCAATCACAATACACGTTGACTGTCAATCGAAACAAATCGTTTTTTAGTCCCTATTTCACAAGTTAAATCGATTGTGCCACTTAAAAAAAAAAAAAAACGAATGTTTTCGAATGTTTCCCGCTCGTTTGTTGTTCTGTGCTTCGTTCGTTCGTATTCTAACCTAGGTATATTAATAAAATTTTGTTAATTAATTTTGCATTTCATTTGAAACCTAGTCGTAGAAAAAGTATTGTATGCAACGGTGTATAACTAAGTCAAAAAATACTCGTGGCGTCTTGCTTTACGATGTTCGCCTGCGGCTCACATCGTAACCACACCACTCGTCTTTTTTGACCTCTCTAATACAACTGTTGCATAAACTACTATATCGATACGAAATATCAATTCCGTTTTTTTTAAAGTATAAACTGAACGAAGTTTGATCTCGAGTGACTTGAAAAATTTTGTCTATATTTTTTTTTAAACATTCGTCTTGACGGAGGATCGAGTTGCCGCCATTATTGTTGTGTGTGTTTGTTGGTTTTTGCTGTTACGAAGGTAGGATTGGAAAAGTAGTTTGTGTGTAGATAAAGTAGTGTATGCAACTGTATATAATTAGGCCTTAAAACACTCGTGTGATCTTATTATGAAATCGTATTGTAAGGCCTCTCATTATGCATCAGTTGCATAAAATACTATTGTATCCGTTAAATATGTAAAATAACGATGAATAGTCATGTAAATTCAAATAATTCAAGGCAGCTAGATTATATCATTGACTTGATAATCCTATGTCTTCACGTTACAAAGTTGTCATCTTAGAGAAAATTAGTTTACAACCCGAGCGACATTCTGTCTTCCGAGTATTTACTGAATATAAATAACATTATTTCCGATGGTTTCCTACATTGTTATGGTATTGTTGCTTCCTTAATTTTCCTTTTTAAAAAAAAAGCAATATAACTATTTTGTTAAGGCATACATACATTAAATCACGCCTGTTTCCTAGGGAGGTAGGCAGATACCACTTCTTTCTTACTTACGATCCTGAAAAATATATTTTGCTCCTTCCACAATCATACATTGAATCCTGCATCAATGGTCTTCCGGTAACCTTCGGGGAGGGAAGATGGCCGATTGAAAGATGTCCGGCTTTAGCTTTTGATGTATTCTGTTTACTGATTTTCTTTACACACTTGACATTGGCGAAATCACTGCGGAATATCGCGGTGGACCGCCATTCATTAAAAAATAAAAAGAAGAAGAACCATGCATGCACGTTTAGATAATCTATCTTATGTATATATTTGTGACTAACTGACAGATAATAAACAGCCTTAACCACTGGACCTAGAGAGTTAAAATTTCGAGACAATATTCCGGTGTCCTAGCATTAAGAAAGTTTGTTTTCGAAAATCTGCTCCTAACGTTAATGAACGAGGAAATAACACGGCGCCTGCGACTGTGATAAAATATTGTAGCAATTGTCGCGGCGGTAATATTTGTCGATATGTTCGAGCTCCGAAAACAATTCTGATATTCTTGGTAAGTATTCAAAATGAAACGTGTAAGAAACATTTCAGGACGTATATAAATAAAGACGCAAGTTTTATAAACAGTTGTTTGCAAATATCTCGTATACGTAATATAGCTTCTAGTGCAGGTGGCAGGGTCCATCCGGATCGCTATCACTATCTTACCCATTAACCTACCTTCAAGCAGTAGTGTTCGCATTGTTGTGGTCCGGTGTGGGGATAAGACAACCGGTGAAATTACTAGCATAGAGGCATTCCATCTTAGTCCTCAGGGTTGACAACGCATTTGAGGTCATAGGATTGCAGTCTTAAGATAGTCTTGGGAATTCAAATGTCTATGGGTCTGAAATTCCACTTACCATCAGCCCCCTTTACTATACTGACAATGACAGGTGACAGGTGACATTTCAGTGTACATGGTGCAGCTTATATGAAACCCAGTGATGTATCAGCCTTGCAATGTACCGAATTGTCACCTGTCACGTGTCATTACCAAGATGGTGAAATACGGGGGCAGGTGGCCTGAGTGCTAGTGTGCCTTCTCCTTATCATAAAAAATACCTAATAATATTTGAGGTCGATCGTACAAAGTCGCGGGCGACCCCTTGTGTTCAAGTAAGACCCAGCTAGCTGTGGCGAAGGTATCTTAATAACTCAAGTAACTTTTCTGAGAACTCTTGGCTTTCCCCTTAACGGTTCCTTTATCTAACTACTGCAGCCTGCAAATAGCAAATAGCAAGTTGCTCGCATGGTCAAGTTGTTTACAGACGACGTCTCGTTAAACAATGCTAGCATCCGTTTCTTGAAACTTACTTGAACAAGTACTTGGTCCACATAGTGAGTAATCTTGTAGGAATACATTGTGTTGGTTTCGAGAACTTGGGCCTAGACGCCTTTAATCGTAAGTATATTACATCTTACAATTAATATATTTAACAGTATCTCGATCACGAACTTTTACCTTTAACATTTTAACCGAGAAAATGTGTTTGACCATTAGTTTACTGCAAGTTGACATTGACGTTGACTTTCGTAGCGTCATCGAACAGTAAATATGAAGTTTACGTAAAATAATGTATGAAATCGTGAGTCTATTTAAGTGTTTACGAATAGATCAACCGGTTTTCGAATAGTAAAGGCGATTCAGAAACTTGGCGTACGATCAAAAAAGAGATCAAAGATGTTTATTCAGTAAGTAGGTAGCACGGGTACTTTTATAATTTTAAATTCTACCAGCGCTAAGAGGAAACCACTGCTGAAAATAAATGCCGCAGAAAATTCAACAGTCAGTCAGTCACTTCATAGATCATAGACTTAGTTTAGCTTAGTTTAGTTTATTTATTCATCAATGTAATATTACACTATAAATTGCATTGAATGTCGAAAAATACGAAATTATATTGAGATTGTCAACATAAATAATCAAAACCACAATAATTAAATATCTAGGTCACTAATCCGATGTCAATCAATATACAGTGTGTTACCGGCATGGGGGCTTTAAATGTAGGTATCGATTCTACACCTCAAATGGAACTCCTTTTGTTCTACGACTTTAAAAAATGAGGTATTTTTTTTTTCATACAAAATAAATTAATTCACTGATTTTACTAGTAAAGTTTGAAAGTTTGATCACCTATAACTTACTGTAAATTAAGTTATATTCTAAGTCGTAGAACAAAAGATGTAGCATTTGAGGAGTAGCATCGATACCTACATTTAAAGCCCTCATGCCGGTAACACACTGTACATAGATAATAAATGTCAATACAATAATAATTTAACAATTTACGTTCCGTATTGAATATATCCACGGAGTACAATGGATTGTCCAATAAAATTATCTTATGTATTACTCCGTATGGATTTGCCTCTAGGACAATAAATCTGGACCACTCTAGGTGTTTTTTTTTTAGATTGCGTAATTATGGCTTGGATTTTTTTTATTATGTGACATGTTAGTTCACACGACCCATATAAATCAATGCGTATGATTGAAATATCACATTTATCATGAAAATTGCGCTTGAGCCACGGAACCAAAAGTATTTAGCAAAATTACCCATTATAATCAAATAGTTTTTTTTTAATTCATAACGGAGATATAGCGGTATTGCATAGGTACAACCAAATATCGCATACCAACAATTAATCTCTTTAGGGGTAGTGTTAACTAGGTCAAAACTTTTTCATTGAATTGAGACCTTCCTCCTTTATTAAGGCGGTTGAAAAGCGGTCACGATCGAGCTAAGGTTCATAGGGATAGTTAGATTTATACCTATCATTCACGAACGTCAGATTATTCAAGATTTAGGTAACTCTTGACATACTCATAATATAACCTACGACAAGACTGGAGAACAAGAAAAAGAATAAAGCAAAGTTGACAATCTACCAAATGATGAACATAAACGGATGACAGATCGCGTCGACTACTTATCATCTCCATACGTTTCGAGTCGATAGAAAAAGGAAACGTAAGCAGCGTTTGTTGAATGGCAAATCCTATAGGCGCCCTAGCCAAGATGCAAACGCTCCTAACGTTTTTCTTTTCTATCGCTCAAAATGTATGGGATGACAGTGGACCACGTGCTTTAGCGAAACGCACGAGAATGTCATCCCATACATTTTGAGCAATTGAAAAGAAAAACGTTAGGAGCGTTTGCATCTTGGCTAGGGCCCAGATTACGTAAAGTGGTAATAATATGACATACATACAACCTAATCTTAAATATTATCTTAATTTCAACTTATTTATTGAGTTTTGATCGATTTTTATTTTGTTCATATAGGTTTGAATTGTTCTTTTACTATTTGCACGACACGTTGACCTAGTTGGGAGTGACTTTTCCTCCGTAGCTAGCGGTAATGGGTTCAAATCCCGGTAAGGGCAGATATTTGTGTGATGAGCGCGAATATTTGTTCCTGAGTCTTGGATGTTTTCTATATATATTTAAGTATGTATTTCTCTATGAAAGTATGTTTCTCGTAGTCTAGTACCCACATTACAAGCCTAGAGCTTAGTTTGGGACTAGGTCAATTTGTGTGAGATTGTCCCCTGTTATTTATATTTATTTATTACGTCTTAAAACTCATAATCATATAATTAATTTTTAAAAAGACACTATGTTTGTGATATTATGTTACTACAAACAGAGTAAGATTTCCTCTGCTAAGTAAATGGAATTCGTACAGCATTCATGTTTCAATTCGAAGCAGCTTTAGTGTAAAAGATTCAGGTATTTAATTGATACATGGGATACTAAAGCTAAGAAATGTACTGCTTGCGGTCATTCACTTCAAATTGGTTCGACAGCTTTGTTTTACGCCCGCTTCAATTACGTACGCGACCTGTATCCATTTATTTCTCCCCTTTCCGACCTTTAAAAGACTCGTATGGATTGCTAATTACATTTACCGGAACCCTTTTCCACGAGCCGTCACTCCAGTTAAAACGACAATTCGATACAGAAAATGTATACAACCTATCCATGTATTACAACTAAAAGCATACTTAAATTTATAATAAAACTAGCGACCCGCCCTCGCTCGCTCCGGATTAAAGTATTATACATATATACCTTCCTCTTCAATCACTCTATCTATTAAAAAAAAACTCATCAAAATCCGTTGCGTAGTTTTAAAGATTTAAGCATACATAGGGATATAGGGACAGAAAAAGCGTCTGTTTTATACTATGTAGTGACATACACCTTATAAATGTACAGATATTTCAATATTGTTAATAATCTTCTAGGAAGTCCATACACAAAAAAACGAACCTTCAGCATTTGTTAACAAAACATGAACCACCATTTATTAATTACTAGCGACCCGCCAGCAGCTTCGCCCACTGCAACTTTTCTTTCTTGATATTTATTTTTTTATTTTTGTAAAGATTTTTTTTTATATTAAAATTATCCTATGTTACTTCTAGTACCTCCCAGAATATGTGTACAAAGTTTCATGATGATTCGTCAAGTAGTTTTTGCGTGAAAGCGTAACAAACGTCCACGCTTTCACATTTATAATATTAGTAAGGATTACAGTTGTAAAGTAAAGTAAATCTTTTCGCTGCCGGCACCTATGCCAACTTAACTGGCTTTTACTTTTTTTGGCCTACATAATCTCGGATCGCTCACCGCCACCGAAGAACCAATTCTGGGCGATCGATAACCGATATCTTACTTAAAATCGGTGGCTTACAGACCCGCCCGGGGGCGATCGCAATCCCGATGGAGAGCCCACGGGCGATGGCGTTGATTGATTCAGTGTTACCTCTTTCAATTTCTCCTTGAAAACATGCAAAATAATATAATGCTGAATCATAAAATGCCTTAAACTAAAACCGTAAAACGTCATCTGAGAGAGCATGAAACCTTATCTTTCTCGTAGTGCTTGATATAAATGGTGCTCATAAAATAGGGCATGAATAACACATATGCTCTCAACGAGGTCTATTTACGGAATGAGGCACGCGACAATTATTTATAAGTAGTGCCGACATGCATCATGACTCGCCGAGCCTCCCTTGCCTTACCATATATTCATGTGTGTATAGTAAATGAGCGGAACTGGGGCAAGTCAGAACGATTTGGATAAAAAATAACGATTCAATGTGTAAACCGATAAATAACGCTTCAGTGTTTATTTTAGGTCATGAGTCAGTAAGTTTTCTCGGTATATTATATGGATCGATTCGACCTTCACTAACCTATCATCAGCTTGTCGTTTTCGTTATTTAAAAGGTTTTGTAATGACATATAATTCCATGGCCCAGCTTAAGTTTTTTGGAATTATTCATTTAAATACGTGTTATTGGAATAAGGAACAAAAATTATATAAGTAGGTAACTTATTTAGCTCCCTATTTCACCATGAAATAGGGGGCAGGTGTGCACACAAACTACTACTTTGTAAAAGCATTTCTTTGACTGCTACAAAAGTAGTCTAATTTGGACTCCTTATAAAAAAGTAAGGCAAGTGAAAATTTATTTCAGACGCCAAGATAAGAAAATATTATTTTCTGTAGGGCCATCCAATTATGGAGAGCTGTGCGCGATAGAAAAACGCTCTTCAACGTATAAAAGGCGTGGTAGAAACCGTTGGATCAAACATTATGCTACTTATATTACAAATTGTAGTTCCAACATTGCTTTATTCATCTTAGCTTGTTAGATCTGATTATGATTTTTATTCAGCTCCTTTTGTACTATGAAACATTTGCAAAGATCAAGTACTTAGCGAAAGTAATTTATTTCTGTTGAAAGTTGCGTCGCGCGAACACTAGCGAAGTTTCAAAAGCGATTCCGTAAATCCCAATATCAGGTGGGGCCGGCGCTGCACAAAGTTGCCAACTTGTTATCTGCAGTCGCTGCCCGACGTTCTGCTCTCGGCTTTAATAGTTTTCGATGTCCTGTTCAAACACTCCCTCTACCTCCGTCGGCGATGGCGGCCACGATTATTACAAGTTTAATTATTTCTCCGCCACCGAGCAACTAAAGTCTGACATTGTCTGTGACTCACCTGCAACTGCGTGCTTGTTTCTATTAACGAGTTAAACAGCAAAGATAAATGCACGCTGCAAGAAAACACTTCCTCGACTCTTATTGCAGCTGTCTACGAGTTGAAATAAGTCTCAGTGAGTTCTAGGCGTGCGTACCTCGTGCTAGCTGAGCTCAAACTGATGTTCAGAGCGGAATTATCCCCATTCAGCACCAGCTTTATATACCCCGTGAATGCCGGTACAGAAGATCATTTACGAAGGCATGCAAGCGCTTTTCACGAGCCTCGTAGGTGATTGTATTTGCAGCCAATAAATGGGACGTCACGTAGCTTGGGATCTTTGAATGGATAAATGAAATCCAAAGAACGGAAGCCATTGGAAGAGCGAAGCATCTGAAGCCGCCTTTTCTTTGGCGTGTAATGAGAAATACTTCTTAATACTTTGATGAAAACAGAGATCCGTTATCGCTCATGGTTTTCAGATCTAATATGTAAATTGAAAACATTTTACGAAAATTGTGCCTGCAACTTCGATGGATAAAGGTATTTAGTTTCGCTCCCAATCTGCTGCACTCAATAGTGTAATAAATTGTGCTGAGAAGCTAAGACTCGGAAAGTTTTGTTTTCTTCTCGTCTATAATAATTTATCGTCTTATAAATCGTAGCTACATAGATGATGATGATGGGTGGAGACGCGCGACCAGGCGCAGGCGCAGGCATTCAATCGATTTTACGGTTTGCGCAGGTACGTTACTTCTTATCTTACTAAGCTGACTTGAGAAATGAAACACTTTAGTGGAAAATACTAAAATGATATCGTGATGTGCTCTTTTTAATCTTGACAAAACAAAAACAGTAAAGGCAAAGCAAAATCTATTTTATATGTTGAACATAAATCAACATTACATACATAGTAATGTGCAATGCAAGTTTCGATACAACGTATATTAGGATAACATAACTAGCAAGCTGTCTCACCCGTCACGTCTCATGGTGACAAATTTAAGCAGTTTAATCCATCGGCATCCCCGGGGCTTGCTTGAACATGACGGATGCAGCTAAGGCAACCGGACTGTCCTAATTTAATAATCCAGTGGAAGCCATTTCGGTCCGATATCGCATTCACCGTCCCTTTGCCTAGGTCAGTCCCCTGGTGCCACATCTTTTGTTTTATACTGAGCTTGCATACTGTAAAAACGTGCGGGCTCAATTCAAGAAAACTTTTTTATCGTTGTAGGTAGAAAATTCGTTTTGGAAACGCTAGAGCTGTAGGTACCTACATGACAATATTATAAACATCTTTTTGAATTTTAGTAATTTCGACAAACGCCACATAACCAAATAAGTGTTTTTAAATATTGTGAAACTCTTTGTCTAGTGGTGGCTGTCCTCAGACATCGACAGGCTTTTGAGCTACCGCCCCTTTTTTTTCTCAAGCTCTCTGGAAAGTGTTATGAAAGAGAAGGATAAATGTATACACGAAACAATTGTTTGAATTTTTTCATAAGATATGAAGTTCAAAAAGTCATAGTTCAGACCCTCTGCAAATCACTTTATACAGAATCACGTCACAGGAATGACGTTTCAGGTGTTGTTCCATGTTTAAAATATACGAACGGAGGATGCCGAAAAAAACAATCTAAGCCTTTAAAGAAGTTTTAAAATTTTAACAAGTTTTTATTCTATATAAAATCTTAATAAACAGGTTAATAAATAAATAAATAAAACTTAGTGTTGCGTTTTATATGCTATTTTTACTTTTTCTCCTAAATCGTATCAATTCTGTTATTCATGTATGTTCCCTATGTATACGCAATCTTTGCATTGCTTATGCTCTATTCATTATTATATCAATTGAATAACGTGCCAGTATTGAAAATTATTTCCTAAAAAATATAGTTGTTTTCTGAGCGTTGCACATGACCCTGGTGGTGAATAGAGCTAGAAGAATCTCAACCGGAAAGTATTAAGATAATTTATATTGAAAAGAAAGAAAGAAAAAACATTTATTCGTGACAAACAGACAAACAAAAGAGTTGCTAAGATATCTCAGGTCATTCACTTAGTGCAAGGAAAATATGAGACAAATGCTTTGCTTGTCAACTTTGGTGACACGAGCAAGCTGCACTTCCCACATGTAAATTTCAAGGCGGTTCTGCACTTGATCCATGATTGAACATTGTCTTCGCCAGTTTAGATACGGTGCAAAAATGCATTTCAGCCTAACAAAGCTAAACCTGAGGTTTCTGCTAAGTTTGTACGCCTTCATTCCCAGAATGGGCAGGAACAGCTACAGAAACAACTTTTTATAACTCTTAAAAAAGGTAAACAGAAAAGGTTAAAAGGTAAGTAAGGTACTCCGTGTGGTTGCCGGGTTAGAATAGTGCCACTCCATGTCTTCCCGTGGATGTCGTAAGAGGCGACTAAGGGAATAAAGGCTTGTAGTACTGTTAGGCGATGGGCTTGCAACCTGTCACTAATAAACTGGTAAACATCTTAGCCTACTTGTACAAAATGAGGTTACAAAATAATCAACAAGTCTATTTAGAGTTGTTGGTGTTTCTGTAGCTCTGACTACCCCACTCTGGGAATGAAGGCGTTATGGTATATATGTATGTATGTAAAAAAGGTAAACTAAATACACTGTCATAGATAACCCAAAAAGTGTCACACTAATAAAGCCAATCCAAAAACAAAAGATTTTAATCACACAATAAATAAAAAAGAAAAAGAAAACCTTTCAGTCCATAAACGAAAACAGAACGGGATGAGGGTATTCGAGCAGGAATAAATTGATTATGACGTATACATACAAATCAAATCGCGGCGACGGCGCGCGACAGCGCGAGAGCTACAAACAATTTTTGTCGTACATAACTCTTGAGAAATCGTAATAAGCCATTAGTTATGCGAGAACGTATGTGGCCCGCTCAGGAAGCGAGACTTCAAGTATTAAGAGGCGAGATTTCATAGCTATTATCTGTAGGAAAACCTAGACTTCCCAAGTACATTTCCAATTCTGTTGATAAATGTGGTAAAGTGATAAACATATTACACATGATACCCTGTTCTTTATTCATTTCATTTCAACCTAAGTACATAAAGGAACGATAATACCAAGATGGGGATAAATAGAGAATTGTCTATACAAAAGGAAGGATTACTGCCTTTAATAAAGAAAAGTAAAACTTTACTCAAAATTATGTCTTGTCTTGCAACAATTTCGTATACTAATGGAAAATCTTTCTAAAACCGACTAAATTAGCACAGCTAACGCTTCTAACTCACGCCCTTGCATTCTCTGACAAAGGGATCGCACAAACGAACTGTGACGCGCTGCGGGTAAAAACTTTACGTTACAGCAAAATTTTCTTTCCTTTACAATTCTTTTTGTCTTCCCCATTTTCCCTCGCTACGCAAAATACAGGCATAAAGTCTGTAAAACGAAAATTGAGGCTCTTGATAACCGACAGAATCTCTTTCTTTGGTTATTCAAAGGCAAATTTATCTTTTATGTTGTTTTGTATACGTTAGATGTTAACTAGTCGATGACAAGAATAACATCTTCACGTTCAGGGTCTATGTATGATATTGCCTAAACAATAATGATGCCGAACGTTTCCTGTGTTGTTACTTTTGTCCTTTATATTATTTTCTATAAAAAGGAATCGGGGTAGGACACAAGACACAACAATAAATATGGCAATGCTTATCACAATGAACATACCTGTCACTTTTTTATACATTTTGTTACCAGCCTTAAGCACTCTTGAAATCTGATGAGATTTTGAATTTCAACTATTTGGAGATTTCATTAGTGGAATAGTAGCCCGTTAGTTTGTTATAAGAACGATCCAGCACTTCAATTGTTGAGCCACTGTACCACGCTGTTGCAGAATACTATAGGACCCAGTCATAATAACAGCGTCACTATGAAGGGGACGTTCTGTGGTGGATCAACAATTAAAGTTGTTGATCTTACCGTATCATTAGTAAACACAAACGGTTTCTCGTTTTTTTATTAGTATATGATGTATTAATTAATACAAGGTGGTTCCATACTGATTTTGCCAATATTAAGTCATTAAATAAAATAAATCAGAAGACATTTTCAATCGACCAGCTCCCTGACGATTTGCGAATCATCTAATCATTTTAGGTCTTGTTACTATGCCTAACCAAAACACTTGTCTGTAATGTCCGTAAGTATTAACATCACCATTGGTTACCTTATTTGTAATTCGCTCTGCTTAAACCGTTCCCACAATCACCACAAACCAGTCACACAAACAATTCATTGCTCTCAACCTCAATACCTATTTTCCTTTTCAGCTAAAGTTAAATTGTATTATTACAATTTGCTGATTGTTCGTGCTCCCGTTCGTAGTGGAGGACGTAAAACTGAGGATTCCATTCTCCGAGCTGGCAGCTCATTACACGCCTCTTCGCAATAGGGAGAAAAGTGGAAACTTCCGAGAGCGAAAATTACGTGGAAGTTCTTACTCTTTTCAAACCGGCTACCCACACACGTTTTCAAGGCAGAGCGGAAATGACTGACGAAGCGTTGACTTGTGAAAATTTAATTCGGTCGTAAAAGTGCCGGAGACCGTAAAACGAAATAGTTGGTATGAAAGCCGCGGATAAAAATCCACAGAAATTAATGTTTTTAGCCCCTGCATCAGGATTTCATAATATTTCATTATTAACAAATAGCGTACAAAAATATTACAGTTACACAGATTAATGAGATTTTACTCTTATCCAAACCAAGATACAGTGGTGCCTACACTAGGTACAGCCTGTATTGTAGGTTACCAATTGCCAGTTGAGTTGCCAAAATGATGCAAAATTAAGACAAAGATAAAGAAACATGTTTGATAATTACTGAAGAAATATAAAAAAGTATAAGATGTAAAAAAGGCAATTTGTGTGTTGTAAGCATTTAGTAGTACACATTATTATTTCTAACTGCATTATATCGGTTTGAGAGTGTGTAGTGTACCTAGTTACGTGTGTGAACGTGAGTATATACAAGATATGTATGTGTGTGTATTTGTGTTTGTGTGTGTACTAATAAAATAAATCCACCAAATATGCCACAACGGGCGCTACGTATCACCGTACTCCGACAGTAATAAGTTTAAAGTAAACTATTCCGTATATAATTATGTAGTTTGATTACCTGTGTATAGAATTCGTTGATGTATTATGTCTTAAGAGTTAGCTGCGAGGTAATTAATAGAATTTACTTAACTGCAAAATTCATTCATTTAAAACCCCATTTCATTGCTTTGACTGGGAAATCTCGAACTCAGCATCTATTAAAATTAATGCAATGAACTCGTTATAATGGATCCTACCCAGTACTACGAGAACTCGAGCAGAAAAGCTTTGTATTTCCATATCATAATAGTGAAGTTAACCGACCGAAGTATTTCTTGCTTGATAAGTCATTTAAGAGAAGGTAGGAATGCTTCTTTATTAGAAATGTTCACAAACAAAGTGTTACGCTAATTTGAGTTAATAACGCTAGGGTTAAAACGTCACGTCAGTATAAACCATATGTCTGTTTTAGGAGTTTTGATACCGAGTGTAATGGAACTATATATTTTATATACATCTATCCCTTCCACTGACCGTAAACTGAACTCATAGCGAGGTCATGAGAACCCCACGAGAGTCGGGGAGCTACTCGTCTCTAATGCAACAACATTACCTTCGAAAATGACGCCGATAAGATGTGCTGGCTTTACTCGATATCTAATATCTACCCTTTTCAGCGTAATTTGGTATTCAATTTTGACCGGTTAGCAAAAGTCCACGAACTTCAATGAATCTTACCTACGTCAGCAAATCTCCAACGAGTTTCTGTGCTTTGACATTAGAGAATGGCTTTACAGCGAAAAGTGAGCGAGTTTCAGCTGCGACGGTGAAAGAACATAATATAAATTTATTAACTTGCCCTACAACACCACAAAACCTTATTCCTCAGCCTTGTTGCCCTTAGTGTATCTAATACATGTATATAATACTTTATTAAACACAATAGACCTGGGCTGGGATTCTACACGGTAATAACGATATCGTATTTGACGTGTTTCCGTATTGTCAACGTTTTGATAACTCTTATGTCATTTACAATAATGGCGACAGTGACATAAACGAATCTAAAACACGACAAACACGATATCGTTATTTATAGTTAATCAAAACAAAGTACACAGTGGGGTTTTGCAAAAACTTTTGTACTATAAAAATTACAAGATTTTGCGCCAGATATAATTACTCGTATACGTACGAGTAAATAAATAAACAAGCAGAAGTCGAGACGAGGAACTGTGTATGTTATTGTAAGTAATAGCAGTTATAGGGCAAAGTATCGCCGAGTAACGCGGCACCCATCAAAGCATGTAATAGGTAATTTTCCTTGCCCGTAAAGGTTTCACCTTCAGCTTTTCACGTTTGCACGTAAAAACGTCAATTTTTAAACACAATGTTTAGTGTAATGTTAGGCGGGAGTGATGAGTTCATTCGGGTCACGTTTTTGTTCTGGAAAGGGGAAACAAATGCAAGTACATGGCGAATTGGCCGGGGCAGTCGGACACATACATACTAATGTGTATATGAGGACGGACACCTTTGTTTTGGAACTCGTATTTTGATGCCGGATTTATTTGGGATTTTAGGGAATCGGAACAGTATTTCGATATAATATTATAATATGGTGGTAATATAGGGTTGTTTTATTTCTTTTTTGTAAAATTTAGAAACAAAACAGTAATACGTAGGTCGTTCTTAATGTTTGGATGTAATAACAAAGGAAGACCAATTTGCAACGGCCATTCTCTATCTATGCCTTTTATTACTTGTTTATTATACCTACATAGAAATAAGCACCTAATTAAAAAATGTACGTGAGATTATTTGTAATTCATTCATTTGTTCTACTTTTGTAAGACCTCATTTTTATTATTCAATGCAAATAAATACTAAATTTCGTCGGTGAAACTCCAATACCACCTAACTAACAAATTGAACAACTTGCAAAATACTCCTTAACATTTAAGTCAGTAAGGCACATTTTGCAACTGATTTAATTTGTTAGTTACGCGGTATTGTTGTTTCATCGACGATTTGTGATTCACTTTCAAAAAGCAAACATAGCTAACAAAGCCCGATGGCTCACTCCATCACCATTACTATGCCGTATAGAAGAGTTATGGTGTGTCGAGTGTTACCCGGCCTGAGTGCAGCCCCCTATTTCACCATCTTGACAATGACACGTGACAGGCGACAATTCGGTATACAATGCAAAGTTAACACGCTGATACATCCCTAGGTTTCATATAAGCTGTGCCATGTACACTGAAATGTCACTTGTCACCGGTCATTGTCAGGATGGTGAAATATGGGGCTGGACTATTCCTATAAATAAAGGTAGGTTACGAGAATTCATTTTTCGTGGGTACTTATTTAGACTAGTCTAATACTAGCTACATAAAAAGTTCTGTGTTGTGTAAGAACAGTACTTCAAAGATTTCACTCTGAATTTAAGTAGTACATTATTGAAGCGGCTGGCAAGCAAGCGGTTGCTGGACGAGAGTGAGCGGAGGCACTCATTTACGATTCTAGCAACCGCTTCTTACAGCCGAGGCTTGTGTAGTACTTTTCTCAAATAAATATACTTATTTAAGGCAGAGAAGAAAGTAATGAATTTTATCCCTACCTTGCCGGCATAGGCCTGCAAAAGGTGGTAGACGTAGTAGAAGCGAAAGTAGGGTTGCGCGAAATATTAATGTGAAGCTTGGTCTTCAGTTTGTACCTCCTCCAATTTTGTTATCACTACATAATATAAAACAAAGTCGCTTTTTCTGTCCCTATATCCCTATGTATGCTTAAATCTTTAAAACTACGCAACGGATTTTGATGGGGTTTTTTTTAATAGATAGAGGGATTGAAGAGGAAGGTTTATATGTATAATACTTTAATCCGGAGCAAAGCGAGGGCGGGTCGCTAGTTATCTATATTATAATGCGCACGTAGCAAGAGCACGTTAATCCCTAAAAATATGAGCATGATAATTAAAGCTTTCTTATTTTTGTTTCTGAAACGGTGGAACTCATTTCAGTTTTACGTAGTTTCAACATTCCTGTGTTTTTAGTAAAACCTCGGTATACAAAGTACATCATTAACGTTTCATAATAAGGTTCAATTTCCAAAGTTACGTGTCCCGGATGTAGAATGCCAAGTTCCAGAAGCACAAAGCCTTAAGCCCGGCTTAGCGCGTCGCTGCGGACCCCTGATTAACTATCTATTCGTGGAATCCCGGGTTTTTTCATGCTGACTGCGTTTTGGGGTCGGTTTTATGAAGTCTAAATAGGCAACTTTAGGAGTATTTAACGGAGAAAATTATTTATGAAAGTGTTTTTGACTTATATTTTTGTAAAGGCTTAAATATTTGTTTAACTTGTACACAAGAACACAAGGGTACAAAAATTGTATAATATGTAATCGTTTAACAAGTACGAGCAAGACAAGCTTCCAGTATAACAGGGATGTATTTTTTTTGGTTGGGCAACCATTTGTAAAATTGGTAGATTATCATAGATGTAATAAAAAATTAAATATATAATTTAATGTAAAACGGAAATATTATAAATTGTGCGTATGTTCATACAAACTTACTTAAAGCCTTTTATTACTTTTATTTTTCTTTCTTAACATACACAGTTTTGCTTCCTGAGGACCTCGGAACATAAACAAATTCAGTTCAGAACCAATTTCGTAAGGAGTACGTAAACTTAATCAGTTTTTTATTAAATCCAACAAGAATTTCAGTAGGAATCAATAGTTTTGCATTTGATCTCCGTCTGAATTGAAAGTGCATTATAAATTTATATCTTCACTACATAAAGTATACAGTATGTTTTTGTTTGGTGGACAATAAAGTGTTTTGTATTGTATTGTATAAAACAAAGTCGCTGCCCGCTGTCTGTCTGTCCATATGTATGCTTAGGTCTTTAAAACTACGCAACGGATTTTAATGCAGCTATTTTAATAGATAGAGTGATTCATGAGGAGGGATTATATGTATTATACTTTAACCCGGAGCGAAGCGAGGGCGGGTCGCTAGTTGGTAATAAATGGTTTAATCACCGACACTCTTTTCATAGAATGATTAATTTTTTGATGGTCACAGGTCCAACCTAAAAAACGTAACCCATGCTTAAGATAACGTTAAAATAATGTGGTTTCAGCAGAAATTAGCTTTTGATGAAATTAAATCCGATGAAATGAGTGTCGGTGATTCAACGGGATCCCGTAATTAATAGAACTATTCCATAAATCTATTTTAATGTTATTGTGGCGTATTGGCTTCGTTTCAGTGTAATGAACATTTATACTTGAAATGACAGGAGGTTGTTATCGGCGGCGATACATCACGGGAGGCCTCGACTTTACGTCCGCGTGGGCGGAGGCTTATTTATATCTTGCTATTTGTAAGCAACGATGGTGCCGTTTAAATAGGATTATTTTTAGCAGGTACGTTATTGGAAACCAATTCCATTTTTTACTATCTTCTCTCTCTTCTTCTTCAGCCTGTTGCCACCCAATGCTGAGTATAGGCCTCTTCCATTGCACTCCATTTTCTACGGTCTTGGGTCTTCCGTATCCAGTCTTTACCGGCTATTTTGACCAGATCGTCGGTCCATCTCATGGGCTGCCTGCCCACATTTCGGCGCCCAGAACGGGGTCTCTATTCAAGGACTTTTTTGCCCCATCTTCCATCCTGTCTACGGCATATGTGACCCGCCCACTTCCACTTCCTCGAAGCTATAATCTTAACGATGTCGACTAGTTTGGTTTTACTCCGGATAACTGTGTTCCTTATTCGATCACAGAGAGAGACTCCCAACATAGCTCGTTCCATAGCTCTCTGTGTTACTTGCAGCTTGTCTATGATCTGCCGCGTGAGCGTCCATGTTTCAGCCCCATACACCATAACGGGCAGGACACAATTCTCGAACGTTCTGCGCTTGAGGTTCATCGGTACATCTCCCTTACATCAGCCAGTTTACCAAACGCAGCCCAGCCCAGGCGGGAACGGCGCTCTATCTCTTAATCCCGACTATCTTTATTCAGACTTTACTTACTATCACTCGATACCAAAATAGTTCAATATAGATACTTAGTTTTACTTATGTTTTATTGTTCTTTAACATTTATTATGTATTTGCCGTTTCAAAGTTGACTGCAAACTGCTTTTTCATTGCTTATAAGTATAAATAAATATCAAGAGACGATTCTAGACAGTAAATTGACCTAGTCTCAAACTACGTTTGTAATATGGGGCAATAAATATAGTTGAATATATATACATATATCTACTTCATAAACGTCTATAAGATTATGGCCCTTAAGGTTATGTATATCTACCTGAATAGGCACCTAAGCCGTGCCCTTTGCAACTTCTTCGGAGTCACGCAAGCCTGTATAAGCACGCAAACGGCTCCTACAGCTTATACTTCCCTGGTAATTTATTCCAGGCAAAATCTTTGTAAACTTAGAAAAAAGGGAATCACTGAATATTATTTAACCAATATTCAACGTCATAAGTGTGAGATATAATGGTGGATACTCCGAGGTTCAATAGAGGAGGTCAAAAGTTCTTAAAATACCTAACTGATCGCACAATCAGTTAACACCACAGCGAGAGAGTTTGGGTCAGCATTTAGATTTCCTTGCATTTATTGCTATTTTTGATGTTTTTTCTGAACATACACATTCCGGCGTTAACAACTGATTCAATCAGTTGGGTATCCTAGGCACTCTGGAAATAGTGTATCGAAGCTCGGGGTATCCATCATCAGATTTCATTAAAAGCATCCCTGGCGACCTGACCCGTATTATTTGAACGCGAGTGTAAATGATGTTTGCATAATATAAGCCCTAAAATATCCAATAAAAAAAATAATAAATCGATAAAAACACCTGAAAAAATGGTGATCCCTACTATCACAGCTCATAAATGTCAACCGTTCCACCCGATTTTTATAAAACCTGGCTAAGATCCTGATTAAACTGGGTTTATATTGAAATACCGTGTCAGAATCAGTCTATCCGTATGAGTGCTACGATGCAACAGACAGACACACAGTACACACATAAACACATTGAACTTATTAGACCCCTTTTTTGCGTTGGGGGTTAATTAAAATGTAGTCCTACCTTAGTACCCTAACAACAATAAGGTCGTGTTAGGTCGATAAGTACCGAATTGCAACTTGTTTTCTTTAAACGCTCTTATATGAAATAATTATTCTATTGAAAATAACGTTAATACTTTTATTACCACAATAAACAAGAATACAAATGGTTGTATTCTTGTTTATTGTGGTAATAAAAGTATTAACGTAGAATTTAATTGTTCGAATTGTTTTAGGTTGAATTTAAGTTCTTAGTTCCATAACTAAGAACTTAAATTCAATCTAAAACAATTCTAAAAAATATCAGGGGACAATCTCGCACAAATTGAACTAGTTCCAAAGTAAACTCTGGGCTTGTACTATGGGTACTAGACAACGATAAACATACTTATATAGAGAAAAATAATACATAGAAAATATGCAAGACTCAGGAACAAACAATCGCGCTCATCAGACAAATATCTATTCTTACCGGGATTTGAACCCAGGACCGCTGGCTTCGGAAGCAGGGTCACTCCCAACCAGGTTAACGTGTCGTAAAATTATTATAGCAACGCTTAACGTGTCGGTTTTTATCGACTCAAAATGTACGGAGTTGACATAAGTATTTAAGCGGTCGAGCGATCTGTCACTAGCTTAAGTCAATCCTCATTTTGAGAAAAACGTTAGGAGCGTTTGCATCTTGGCTAGGGCCCTAGAACTAGCGTCTAGCGAAATTTAAATATCTTTTACTACATACAATTTTCTAATCAACCAACTTTAATTAACGTCTTTAATCTGCAGTAGGTTTAAAATAAAACGATACATACAACAATGTTGCCACTGTTACAGCCACTACCCGAGGGCTCGGTGCCTTACAATATGGTAATCGTTGCGGTGTAAAATATGGCGGCCATTAATCTTCATAACAACGTCTATGCCAAGTGCGGCTGAAGCCTCGAGTTCAACCGCCGACTTTGTCGCCACTTCATGATAAATTCACATTGGACTACTTTGATCCTTATCAGCTAACTAATATAAAATACTTGGTTAGGTTAGGTTAGGAGTGGTTTTAGATGGCAGGCTGCTCCCTCTAATCTCGTGCGAGAACGGGAGGAGAGTCCGTCATAACCCTCCAAGAAGCATATGAATGGACCTCTCCGTAAAAAAAAGGGTCCGGTTAGGTTAAGCTTTAAAAAAGATGAAACACTATTTACGGTAAAACTAGTGGTGGTAGGACCCTGTGCAGGGTCCGTCGGGATCGCTACCACCATCTTATCCATTAACCACCCGCCAAGCAACAGTGTTCGCTTTGCTGTGTTCCGGTGTGGGGATAAGACAACCGGTAAAATTACTAGCATAGAGACATTCCATCTTAGTCCTCAGGGTTAGCAACGCATTTGTGGTCTTAGGATTATAGTCTTGAGAATTCTAATGTCTATGGGTCTCAGATTCAACTTACCATCAGGTGGCCTGAGTGCTCGTGTGCCTTCTCTTTAACATAAAAAAAAATAAAAAAATGTAGCGGTACCGGGTTCAGATCCCTGCTCACGGTAAGCGTAAATATTTATGTGATGAGTTTCGGATGATGATTATGTAATTAAGTGTACGTATTTCTCTACGTAAGCATGTAGATCTTTATTTGGGGATATGTTCATTAACATGTTGATCCTACTAACATGAAAAAATTATATCACATTTACAATAGAAGTGTTCTTCTAAATATTTAGAGACAACATTTTTACTGTACTTTATTTTATAATTTTGTCGTTAATAATAACCACAACAATAAATCAATTGAAAAACGTCCCTCGGTAGCGCGTAAACTTCACATTTAACTTTAGCCTTATCGATAATATAAAAATGAATCGCAAAATGTGTTGGTAAGCGCATAACTCAACAACGCCTGGACCAATTTTACCAATTCTTTTTTTAAATGTTCGTTAAAGTCCAAGGATGGTTTTAACGGTGAGAAAAATTCGAATAATTTCCGGGAAAGTCAGAAATTTCCAGTGGGGCGAAGCCGCTAGCGGGCCGCTAGTTAGTAATAACGTAAAGAAAGCCATTTAAAAAGTCCCTAGAAGCTCGTTAGCCAGCCATTTTCCTTCTGACTCCTATTCAACTGTCGAACTATATTAGAAACACACATATCTTCCTATGGCACATAACGTATCGAAAACACCACAAAATGCCTGCCACGCCGCAATATCTGGGGCATACGCGTATTTTCCTTATTTTCCCGCGCGCCGTTATTTTTCCTTAGTACGTACCTACGTATATTATGACATACGTAGTAACTTTACATGTATACCGATGTAGCGGGTTTATCGCTGCATAAACCTTGTGTATAGTCCCGGTCCCCGTATATGAAGCAACATACCACGACAAAGTCGCCGTCTGGAATTATAATAAGGGCATCTCTTGTAGTTCGCGCTACAAGACAAGTTATGGGGAGATACGCGAACTTATTAGCAGTGAACCTCTGAACCCGACTACTGTAATAGGAGGGTAATGTTTTTGTTGTATGTATGTGCATGTATGTATGTAAACACTTTATTGTATTACAATAATTACGTTACACCATACATAACATTACGTCTTCATTTTTAGAGTGGGGTACTTAGGCAGAGCTACAGAAATACAAACACTCTAAAAAGACATGTTTATAATTCCGTAACCACATTTTGCAAAATTAGGCCAAGTGTAAATTAGTGTATTAGTGACAGGTTGCAAGCCCATCGCCTAACAGTACTAAGAGCCCTTTTTCCCTTAAGACATTGAGTGGCACTATTCCAACCCGGCAACCATACGGAAAAAACATTGCATTACACCAATAATTAAAATTACAGAAAAGTCGTAATAAGGTGATCATACCTCTCTAAGGGATCTCTTCCAGTTAACCTTTGAGCGAGAGAGAAAAAATAAATATGGTCAATAAATATAATCGAGAGGAAACAATAAAACCACTAACTTTTACTAAAGCTACACGATACATAACATGTATAAATAAGCTGATAAATATATAGGTAATTATTCAAAATACATGTTACTATAAATAGGTATACAAAATAATAGTAAATAAATGTATACTTTCGAACATACATAAATAAAATACATAAATATTAATAATTAGGGAAAGTCAAAAGAAGGAACGTTTACAAATGAGGAGATGAGTCGAGGCAGTACCTTCTTAATTTTTTAAAGAAGCTATCGATTGTGATCGCCTTGTGTCAGCTGGTAACCCATAGCCTTAAAGAAAGCACGGAAAATAATTCTTTATTCTCTTTTAGAGCTGAACCGATGAATGGATTTCGATAAACGAGTCTCAACATTGCGAGTGTCACTGTGTACTGAAATTAAAAGAAATTATCAAGATAGCGAACTTAAAAGTATAAGCAATACTATAAACACCAATTGACTCGCGAGCGAGTGATACAAGTAAAGGAAAAGAAAGTAAGAAAATGAACATTTTATTCGTGATAAACAGACAAACTAAAATAAACAGTGTAAAGCTCGTTCGCTTAGATAGTGTCGTCGCCTTTCTATCGCCGCCTTGGCACGTGCCGCCTTTGTCAAAGGATGCCGCCGCGCAAACAAAGATTGCGAGCGGTGTACCCGCAAGAGAATTTGGCAGTTTACATCGATTTAAAAAATTCGTATTTTATTACAATAACCACAGGCACGTGCGGGTGTAGCGACACTATCTAAGCGAATGGACTATACTGACATAGCCAAAAGACCTTGTCACGAAATAGATCCAACTCAGCGTTATGCTCGCATCAAAGCCAGCGCTAGTCTTCCATTGGAGCTATCCAGTCTAACAACGACAGATTATTCATACATAGCATACACACTCAACTTAATTAAACAAATACCCGCAATGTACGTAAGTAAGCAACAAACTCGCTTCAGTACACACAGTATTAGGAGCACATTTTAGCACCTTGTCACTTTAATGTATTGTAGTGAGAGTGATTTGAATTTAAAATATGAATAGCTGCGACAGGGTATTAAAGTATACTGCTACTTATGAGTTTGACCGTTCCATACACACTTCAAAGCCCGAAGTTACGTTAAAGCCATATTATTCTCTCGATTTGGCCATTAATGCCGAACATTGTTATAAGACTTATGCTGCCGTAATAACAAAGAAGGAAGCTAACTGCATGGTAATAGTATAAGCATTTTAAATTCAAACCGGTTAACAATAGGGAATAGAATGCTTCGCCTACTACATTGCACTTTGCATGCATTGCGCTTTGTTTTGTACTACTTACTCGTTACCACTTCGCTTTCTTATTTTCCTCAATCACCCAAAAGTTAGCTGGAAGAGATCTTTTAAAGGGAGTTCACCTTTGTACGTTCCTATTCTGGGAATATTAATAATAATAATATCACAGGACAATGTCACACAAATCGAATTAATTGATTGAGTCCCAAACTAAGCTCTAGGCTTGTACTATGGGTACTAGACAACGATAAACTAACTTATATAAAGAAATATATACTTAAATACATAGAAAACACCCAAGACTCATTAATAAATACTTGTGCACATCACACAAATATCTGCCCCTACTGGGATTTGAACCCAAGACCAGGCTTCGAAGGCAGGGTCACTCCCAACCAGGTTAACGTGTCGTAAAATTATTATAGCAAACGCTTAACGTTTCCGTTTTCTATCGACTCGAAATGTACGGAGTTGACATAAGTATTTAAGTGGTCCAGCGATCTATCACTAGCTTATGTCAATCCTCATTTTGATGATTTTCGAAAATTGCTTATTCCTGCCGACCTATCAGTTTAAGATTAGGACTAGCGTCTAGTGGAGTTTTTAAATATCTTTTAGTACATACAATACCTAGCTTCGAAGGCAGGGTCACTCCAACTAGACTAGCGTGTCGTGTATTGTATTTGAATTTCTGCTTCTAGTACATACAATAAAGTGTTTACATACATTAACATTGCAGTTAGCCGCCTTGTTTGGTATTACGGCAGAATTGCGCTGTATTATACTTGTAGCATGGATTTATATTTAGACGTTTACATTTGTAAATTTTGTTACATTTGTTTACACATGTATATTTTGTTACATGGCGACAACATCAAATCATGCAGTCGAGTTATTTCAGCTTTCCTTTTGTTATTAAACCTTAAACCGAAATATCACAAGTCACAGTAGAGTTTCAACCTCACATACAATTCGATTCTATTTAAAGATTTCATTTGGAAACATTTATTATTTTATTAATAAGGTCACTATAATTCTAAAGATGCGGTATCATAAGTCCTCTCTACTATCAGAACCCGTTGCCAGTGACCAGTATTACAACATTCAATTTGGTATCTACTAAAACACTCGTGTGATCTTATTACGACACTCGCCTTCGGTTTCATAAAACCGCACTCGTGTTTTAAGACTCCTCATTATGTATCAGTTACATAAACTACTATTGGCTGTGATATCAAAGTAGTCCACATATTCTAACTTTGTACGTGTGCAAGCATAGTTTGCAAGAAACTCCATACATATAAAGCAGTTCTGACTTTCGTGAGATGTGTAGTGTACAAATGAATAGTCTCCGTGGAGATGCCAAGTAAAATACAAACCACTAGAAATATAGAGCAGGCTTCCTAAGTCTACAGGCAATTAAATATAAATACTTATTTTATTGTAAGTCTTTAACATGTTTTTGTTACAAAACTCAATACGTAGGCCTCTACTCTACAGGGTAAAAACCACGTAACAAAATGCCCTTGCGGGCCTTTGACGTGTTATCGTATTGTTAACGTTTTAATATTTCTTTTTTACTTAACAATACTGGCAGCCGAGTTAAAAATAACACCATAACACGTCAAAAACAATAATGTTTTACCGTGTTGGTAAGAACAAGTTCATTCATATTTTACTCACAAACTAAAATAAAATGCGTTAAAAAAACATTTCGATCATATTCGTCACGAGAAGACTAAAGACGTGGGTATCATTAGAGCCCAATTATTTTGCTCTAAAATTAAAGCATCACATTGACGACACGGTGGCCTAGCTGGAAGTGACCCTGCCTCCGAAGCCAGCGGTCCTGGGTTCAAATCCTGGTAAGGGCAGATATTTATGTGATGAGCGCGAATATTTGTTCCTGAGTCTTGGATGTTTTCTATATATTTAAGTATGTATTTTTCTATAAAAGTATGTTTATCGTTGTCTAGTACCCATAGTACAAGCCTAGAGCTTAATTTCGGACTAGATCAATTTGTGTGAGATCGTCCCCTGATATTTATTTATTTATCAATTTGCTAGCGGCTACACGTTACAATTAATGGAGTAATATGTAACAATTAAATGATGAGACCCGTGTAACTGAGCCCAGGTTCATTACAAAGACGAGCGCAACTCGTGGGTTGCGGCGCACGTACGGTATCTAATGAGATTCAGAGTACGGGGTAAAGGAAAAACAAATTAAGTCGCTCAGGGGCATGCCGGCTCGATCTCAAACCTAATTGTTTTTATCACGGGATTTATCTGTTCGCAGATTTTTTAAATGGCGTGGGAATAAAGGCTTTCCGATTGCGATGTGATGGAGCGAATAAATCACCTGTATTTTTGCGATAGAATTTAAATGTTGCAAGTGACTGAAAATTTTATGATTTGTTTTGTTAACATAAATTAGGATAAACGTTGTAGATCTAATTGTGAGTGTATTATTATTTGAATTGCTTTTCACCTTTCGAACATTTTGGAAGTTGCTAAAGAACATAATATTTTATAATAATATAGTATGTAACCATATGTATTATTGTCAAATTGTCTTTATATAATGCCATAGCAAGAATCGGCGCGAAAGCTAAACGGAGTAAGAAATAAAATCAAAAGAAAAGCCTTGGTTATTGTTTTAAATGAACCACACCCCGTTAAATATTCATCCAAACGAGGTGCGACGTCGCTGTTAAAAGCATCTTCGTAAATGTGCCTGTAAACTTCTCCAGTATAAACCTTTTATATAAAATTATCTCACGGAAAAGCATTTTAGAACTCTGTACGGAAGCAACAAATAAATATGTTACCCGTCGCCATAAGCCATCTAATTAAACATAATTATCCTCCAGCCATTTCAACATTTTACTTTGTAATTTTTGTAGTAAATTACAATGTGAAGACAAAAGATAATACTCGCTGAGGTAGACTTTACTGCTATAAAAAGGAATGGAAAAGTTCCTGAAGCAGCCTTGCCTGAGACATATCACGTGACAAAACGTTATTCTACGTCATTTACTATCGCTGTGTCATCGCATTACAGTGCCATAAAGAAGATGGCACCCTTTAGAGATAATAGAATAGGTATGGAATCGTTTTTACCATAAGGCATTTCCGGATTTTATAAAATCATAATAATTACAACAGGATTTGAACTTTTTTGACATTTAAAAAAAAACCTGTTGCAAGTATTCTTTTGTTTTTTTACGATATCATCGGTTGTCTATTGATTTAGTTAATACATTTATAAATGAGAACACTTTCACTATGTTTATGTAATCTTTAATAAAGTAATTAGATGGATAACTGTCACTGGCCTTCTATGTAACTAATACTATGTAGTACGTTAACGGCTGTTGTTGTCCTGAAAACCAATCAATAAATAAATAAATTCCTCTTTCAATGAAAATTCTTTCACTTTTTACCGTAAGATATTATAGCTATCATTTCCGAGATCGTAATTTACTTAAAAACTTCTTTGTCTAATAACTAATAACCGAGATCGCTTACCAGAATCCCTACAAAGGTATACGAGTACATGGCATATCAATTTACAAAGTTATCACGGTTAATGTAGCAAGAGGATCCGCCTGCAGGATGGCTTCCACGTCGCTTGAGCTCTTCACCGTCCCGGTGAGCACTAAGGCTTTCATTAAATTAGTTAATCCATTATCTATACTACAACAAGTCTCCGCTGATATTCGGTATGTAGGTACCGTACCACCGTACCTAGATAGATTTCATTTATTGTTAGCTCAATTTTATTTTCAAATGTATTCAGGGTCTCTATTATCTATACCTACTAATATTATAAAGAGGAAAGATTTGTTTGTTTGTTTCTTTCGAATAGGCTCCGTAACTACTAGACCGATTTGAAAAATTCTTTTACCATTAGAAGCCGACATTATCCCTGATAAACATAGGATACTTTTTATCCAGTGATTTAAGAGGAAGGTTTAAATAATATATTATAACTTAAACCCGAAGCGAAGCGAGGGCGGGTCGCTATACTAAGTAAAGCTATATTGCCTTGTACTTGTTATCGTATAGTTTTAAACTCGGCCGCCATTACTTAACGTGTCAAAGGCAATATGGTTTTTCCCAGTAGAATCTCGGCCCATGTCAAACAATTTTGTAATTGAATTTCGCCAACTTTTATATCATAATTCTCAATCAATTATTTGTTGATTCTATCCTGATAGAAATTAGATTTATCGCCGAATATTCCAAATGGAAAAAGCATAAAATTCGATTCATCAAATGCTGACAGCGCTCTTCGAGAAACCGTTTCTTTCCAATTGTTTTCCTGGAGAGCAATAAAATATTAATTTGCTTTTTACTTTTACAGGGTCTTCTATACAATATGAAACCGTCGAACTATTTACGTCATTAAATGAGAAATGTATAGCTTAATTCGAGAGGAATTAATGAGGATGAGACATTTTGTCGTAGTATGTTTAATTGTTTCGTTGTAATAACACATCGTCGGCCATTACAGATCTTTTAACAAAGTTCAATTTTGTGTACCTCACCTTCCTGTTTAGATTGTTTTCTTGTTTTATAGGAAGGGGGAGGGAGCAAGCGAGCATGCGGAGGATGGGAAGTGATTAAAGTGGATAAGGATTTTTTGCCCGATCATACTGTGCGACGGTTGAAAGGCAAAACGCTTCAAGCGACATTTTTTGAAAAGTCACAATAATGTGATTACAATGAATTAGTAAAATCTGCTGATTCCAAATATACCTGTAACTCAATATCACACATTTTGTCGCTTGAAACGCTATGCCTTTCAACCATCGTGTGGTTTATTGCAAACCATTTTAAATTCAAACAACTACATAAGTCGTCGCTCCGCAACTGAACATGAACGGCTAGCACTAGTGGTATTTTCTCGCTTGTCTGTCAGTGCATTTCTATCGTTACAGACTAGATAGAAAGGGAGATCCAAGCGACAAACAAGTCATAGACCAAAAGTGCTCGTCCATCTGAGAGTGGACATGCAAGTTTCACTAGCTGGAGAAACCTCACAAAATAATCGGCCAAATCGGACTCGCACGCAAATGGCTCCATACGATTCTTGTACGTAGGGCCAGTAATATTTTTTTATTTGTTTTTAGAGCGATATAGAAATACAAACTGTAAAAATTGCTTCTGTCTACCCATCATGGTTCATGAGCTACAGTCAGCTTAAAGACCTAAAAAAGATAAGAAGGATGACTTGAAAAATTTGAATTTGGGCATGAATTAATATTTTTAGTAGTAGAGACGACACGCTAGCCTAGTTGGTAGTGATCCTGCCTTCGAAGCTAGGGGGTTTCAAATCCCGGTAAGGGCAGATATTTGTGTGATGAACACGAGTATTTGTTCCTGAGTCTTGGATGTTTTCTATGTATTTAAGTATATATTTCTATACAACGTGTTACAAAATAATCCGTAAAAAAGAAATTACGAAAGTAGTGTACCCTAGTATACTGTATACCTAAGATACTCAACTGACGTTATTTAATAAGGGTTGACACTACTTTTGTAATTTCTTTTTTACGGATTATTTTGTAACACGTTGTATATAAGTAAGTTTATCGTTGTCTAGCCATAGTACAAGCCTAGAGCTTAGTTTGGGACTAGAACAATTTGTGTGACATTGTCTTGTGATTTATTTATTTATATTATCACTGGTTACACATCGAAGCAACTCAGCACCTACTTAACTCACCTACTTTTAAAACTGTAGACACGTAGCAGATTAAATTTAGTATACAGAAACTGGTATAAAACAAAAAGTTTCACCCCAAACCCGGCTCAGCGAGTATATTTACAACGCGGGTGGACGTGGCTCGGCTCAAAATGTACAAGCACTTTTAGAATCCAAAGCGGGTCAAGACAACTCCGTAATAAACTCGACAAGTGCGGGTCGGCTTCATGCACCGAGAATTCCGTACAGTCAACCAATTTGATTCCAAGGCCAATACGCACTATGCCAACGTGACGCTGTAATCCAAATAATAAGAAATCTCTTACGTTTTGGTTGACACAACCTGACACAACACGTCAAAGACAATATCATTTTAAACTGTAGAACAGAGGCCCTTGTGCAGGTTTTTAAGTATACAATACTTAATGTTTTACTAATAACCCTCTTTTGGGCAGTCGGGTAAAAACAGAGATAGACACGAGCATTAATCAGCACGTTCGAAAAAACGTAACAAAAAATACCAACAAACTTAAGAACGGAATAATAAACTAATCTCGATTGCAATGCTCGTCTCAAGATGCGTCAAAATTATAGTTTTCTATGGCTTGATGTTTTAATTTGACAAATTTGGAGAAAGATTTGTCATCTTGGCAGAGGCTAAGATGCGTTTATTGACACGGCCCTTATTAGACATCTGGACCACTAAACAATATGATATCAAAATACATTATTGTTAGTGTTAGGTTTCCTTATTTATTTTGGTCACAGGTTAAGCGACGTTTTGTTATAAATTAGCGTTTTTAATATGTATGGCGTTTGTATACAGTACAAATTCCTTATTAGTTAATTTTCTTAATTAAACCGTTTTGAGTATCTATACAACTGTCTAGTTTGTTGGCCTCTAATTCTTTATTTTTCTGTAAAAAAATAAACAAAAATCTACGGCACTAAATAAGTTTTAAACAGTCCCACGTGCAAGGGAAATAATAAGGTTTACGATGTTCATAAATGGGTATTCCTAAATAATTATTTGATTGCATTTTGTAATTCAAGTATCTGTTTTGGGTTAACGTTTTACACGAAGCGACGGAATTTCAGGGTTGTAACTGTTCTTTAATGTTCTACAGACGGACAGGCGGAGTAAGACTAATTTGGGGCTCCGTATTAAAATATACATTTAAACTTAAATATATACCAGGGAACAATCTTACGCAAATTGCCCCAGTCCCAATCTAAGCTCCAGACTTATTTGAACTACTGCGCAAGAATTATAATTATATAGGGTAATACAAAAGAAAAATTCAAGACTCCGGAAGAAATACTCGTGCTTAGAGGATAAATCTTTAATCATACCGAGATTCATAGTTGTTTTTTGTCCCGGCGAAATGCATAGCCTAACCGTATCGTAAAATTGCTCTTCGGGCACGGAACCCTGCAAACAGTGAACACAAGTTTCCGAGAGCCAATTTGAAAAAACTGTGCAGATCATTGTTAAGTCACGATTGAGCCTTTGTAAGGGAATCTAACTTTTGTAACGGTCTTCGAGTTTTATGCAAAAAGTGTTTTAGTTATATGCCGTGTAAAAACAAAAGAGGTGAGTTGTGTGCATAGTCGTGGCGATGTAACAAGTTAGATACGGTGTTTTGTTAAATATGTGTATTCGGTTTTAGTAGCATCAAAGACTTTTACATGATATCAAGCGCTTTATTAACTTCTAAATTGTTATTTAGTTTTTAATGTTATTTTTTTTAATTATTTAGGTTTATACTTACTTGAAGTAACTTCTTTATAATAGTTTCTACAGTAGCTCCTTCTTTTTCATTTCATTAATCGCGGTTTCTTACGGATTTCGTTAGTGGTTAACACTTACGAAATCTGTTAAGTGAGACTGAGTATAATCAGTTAGTAGAAGAAATCGACGGTACAAGCACAAATCAAAAGTAAAAGTTGGTCAAAAAAATTCCGCCGTTTTTTCAGTGGCGCAATAATTCTATTAACTGTTTTCATTCGCTTAATCTGGCACCGGTTTAAAGGGAATGATTTGCCGTCCTGGTTACGTACAGTTAACGAAAAAAATCATTTTAAGCAACTGTACTATAGAGTACTGAATATTTGAAAAGTAGGCATTTTATAGTCATTCCTTTTTCTGTATCGTAATCGCATCGTATGATGCTGACGTCATGGTTGCTCTCACACTGCTCCAGAGGCCCTAGCCAAGATGCGTTCGCTAACTAGCGTTTCTATTCGTTTATCACGTCACTTAACGTTTTATGAAAAGTCACGTGATCTACGAGTGACGCGATTGGTTTAAAAACAAAACGAATGGAAACGCTATAATATCGACCTAACTTGTTGTTAGTTGTTAAGTAAACCTGTAATTTACTGGATTGGTTACGACACCTGACAATCCAATAGTAAATGAAGTGTTATTTTCATTGAAAACTTGACTAAACTTGGGAAACGGAGGACTAACAACTTTCCTAAATTGTACAAAACATAAATTGTGTTTTAGTTAAGGCTGTGAATTCGGACGAAAACTGTCGCTTCCATCGTGTGACGAGGAAACAATCTGTGACATGTTTAACAAAACAAAATTAATTTTCTAAATAAATGTTCTAATCCGACTAACAAAATTCTGAAGAAGCCATAATATTATAAATTCCGCTAGCAAAATTATTTAATAGTATAATAAAAACAGGCCAAATCCTCTATTAATCATTAAAGCAAAATAAAATTATTTTACCCAAGAAGGGCGATTGGACGACATTTGCAATTACCAACCGGCCAGGGCTGGGATTCTACACGGTAATAACGATATCGTCTTTGACGTGTTTCCGTATTTTCAACGTTTTCATAACTCTTATGTCATTTACAATAATGGCGACAGTGACATAAACGATTCTAAAACACGTCAAACACGATATCGTTATAACGCAGTTGAATAGAAGCCCAGGGCCTCTACCGCGTAGAATCCCAGCCCAGTGTCTCATGACGACTATACCAAAGCCTTCGACAGCATCACACTTAAAAGCCAAAATATTGATCCCACTTCAGTACACCAATCTTATCAAAACCATATACAGGGTGTTAGGTAATTAGTGGATAATCTGAGACCTGCTGATAGGCGGCACTTAGGATTTCCCGAAAAAGCTAAATTAGTCTAATTAAAAGTGGCACAGATTTCGAGAAATATTGACTTTTTTGATTTTATAATGTTTGAGACGACAATTACAACCTGAACAAAAATTAAGGATATTTCGAAAACAGTGCCACTTTTACTAAGACTAATTTAGCTTTTCCGGAACATCTTAAGTGCCCCCTATCAGCAGGTTACGGCTTATCCACTTATTACCTAACACCCTGTATAATAACGAGATGCGCCCGCAATATGCCGCGACTTTTACCACTATTATGACTAACTGTCTAATTTTCTTAGATTAAAAGTACCCTATGTCCTTTCTTGGGACTCAAGCTGTCTTCATACCAAATTTCATCGAAATCAAGGAATCGAGTGTGCGCCGCAAGATGGACGACAAAGACCGAGCAGGTCTAGATGAATATGGTGAATCGACACGTTAGCTTAGTTGGTACAAGTAGCGACCATGCCTATGCAGCTAGCGGTCCCGCGTTGAAATCCCAGTAAGGGCATATATAAATGTCGTGACCGTTCTTTAAAGGTAGAAGTTTATCGCTATCTAGTTACCCATTGTACAAACCTAGAGCTTAGTTTGGGACTAGGTCTATGTGTGAGGTTGTCCCCAGATATTTATCTTATATTTATTCCTTAGAAACTGGTGAAAAGAGGCACCAAGGGACTGATGGAGATAAAAGGGTGAGGTCTTTGCCCAGCAGTGGGACACTCATATAGGCGAGGCAGAACAAGCGAAAGTGAGTAAAATGGACGTCCTCCGTTTGAAATGATGATAAGTATTTTCATTAAAACAATATGGATATTTTAGCAAAGATTTCTTGCATGCTCTATCAAATTCAGTAGTATTCCACGAATCAATCTCCAGGCGGCGTTATAACAAATCTAGCCCGGCAATAAACTCGTTTTCAACATTATCCACAGCAATGTTGAACTGATTTCTGTAATATTTGGAAGAAATTCCCTTTAAATTGGGTTAAAGTTGGAGTTTGTTTGAGTTTAAAAATTCTCTAGAAAACCATAACTCACTACTCCAATAATTACTAGCTCTCGAGTAGCAAAACATTCCCAGAATTTTGTAAATCTTATCAAATTATTACTAAGAATATTCTCGGAAACATTTGAAAGCATTTATAGTCTTCTGTTTTAATAAAAAGCAAGATTTATTTTTAAAAGTTACACAAAATTTTCTCATAAGGAACTTTTACAATTTGAGAATTTTCTTGGCTGTACAAATATTACTCCCGGATAAAAGACTGCTGCGGTGAACGACTTACATAGATGAGTTCTATATGCAGTCAACTTTAAAGGCTATAAAAGAAATCTGGCTTACGAAACAGAGCTCCGTTCGACTACCACTCTATCTGCGGAGTAGTAAAAAAAACAACCGTAAGCCCGCACCCGGTGCTCACTAGAATATTTTTGCATTAATAGCGAATGGGAAAGTCTCTGGCACCGAAATGTCACTGCGTTCTGCATAATACATGTACGGTTAGGAAAAACTATCAGATATGGGATAATTTATTAGTGTAAACTGGATCATGATTAACATATGTCAGGGTAGGTATTGATAACAGATAAAACCGGGCAAGAACATATCGGACCATGCTCAGTGTAGGGTTTCGAAGCCATTAAGTACTACAAATCTTATATATAAAATTCTCGTGTCACAGTTTTCGTTCCCATACTCCTCCGAAACGGCTTGACCGATTCTCATGAAATTTCGTGAGCGTATTGAGTAGGTCTGAGAATAGGCCAACATCTATTATTCATACCCCAAAGTGACATAAAAAAAATAAAAAAAATAAAAAATGCAGCGGGCGAAGCCGCTGGCGGATCGCTAGTACAATATAAAATAACAAGAAATAAGAAAGTCTTTTGGTGCCGCTTTAGATGATTTTAGTAGTACACAAAAAAAATACAGGATTTTATTTTACCTCTTTGTTGGCGTGACTAATATGTATATTCATGCCAAATTACAGCTTTCTAGTAGAATTTGACGTGTTTTAAAGAGGTAATTACATCGCGTGGCACTTGAACAGAGGGCCTTTATTTTTCTTTTGTCTCACCTTACTCTATTGACGTTAATAAAGCTTTTACTGCCAAGTCAAAAAGTTATTTGCCATAACGTCAACGACTCGACTACGATATTGAAACAGTATGGGCTACATTTTAGAATAAGAGACAAGGTATAGATAACAAGGAGCATGTAAAATTTGTACAAAATTATAACCAGTGCATTAAAAATCTACATTAGAAATAGCGCACTAAGTCGATCTACCAGCTGAATCGTCGGCTATTCAATAATACTTCGAGGATAGATTACTTTCTCAGCGTTATAAGTACGAAAGTAAGTAAGTGAACGCTTTATGGAAGAAAAATAACATCACACCTTTTTTCCCAGAGGGGTAGCCAGAGCTACAGAAATACCAACAACTCTAAAAAGACTTGTGATAATTCTGTTACCACATTTTGCACAAACAGGCTAAGACGTTTATCAGTGTAGGTATTAGGTGACAGGTTGCAAGCCCATCGCCTAACAGTATTACAAGCTCTTATTCCCTTAGTCGCCTCTTACGACATCCACGGGAAGACATGGAGTGGCACTATTCTAACCCGGCAACCACACGGGGAAAAATAAATTGTTACATATAAATATAAAAACGTAAATCTCAAACGCGAAAGCTATAATAAGATTGAGAAGTCGTAATTATTATCTTTTCTCAGTAGTATTTTTACTGTTTCAAGATAAGTTATAATCAAGAAAAAGTAAAAATAGAGATAAACATTAAGTATGTAATTAGCACCATTAGACTTAGCATTATTGTTTTAGTTTAGTTATACATTTAGTGTTAATTTTCAGTTGTAAGATTTTATAAATTATGTGTAGTAACAATTTAGATTGTTGTGATGTAAGTATAGATATTTTATTGAAACATGAAATTAAATGACATTTGTACCGTTACATTTTATCTAAAAACCTTTATTTTTGTTTATGGCATGGAGAAAGCAAACGATCACACAGGTCACCTGGTGCTAAGAGGACTCTGGCCCATAGACATTTGTAATCTCAAGATTACGATCTTACGATTTCAATCTCAAGGCTACAAATGGGATGCCTCTAGGTAGTCATTTCACCGGGAAACTTGTAATTCGATATTTTTTTCCGAAAATTAATTATCCGAATGTTTATTTTTCGGTAAGCTGTTCTGCTGGATATATTTTAAAATAAATGCATAATTTTATTATTGTACGTAGGTCAAGAAAGGTTTGATACCACTTTGGTACCAGTTGTATCAAAATCAATTTTTCATACGGGATTTTGATCAATTTGGAATTTGGACTTTTCGAAATTTGTGTAGGTACTTTATTCCACATGTGGTCTTACTCCCACACCAGAACACAACAATGCAAACACGGTTATTTAGGGGCAGGGTAAGATGGTATAGTAAAGATCCGGACGGACCCTACACAAGGTCCTTCCACCACATGTTCTAATATTCATGCCCGTTCATGTTATTACCGCTTCTTGGTGCGCTAAATGGTACCTACATAATGTTAGTAGGCACTCACATACGCGAGTAGACATTAAGAGAAAATACCTACACCTGTCTCATTTTACTAATCAAATGATATCCCGAATGACTCTGAGCTTAATGAAACCATTTGGTTCGAGATAATGACATTATCATGTTAGACGCGCCTTAATTAAGGAAAGAAACTCGTTAACATTGCTACGTTTATTTTCCCTCATACTGTTAGAGATGTTCATTTAGAAGCCTACCCGTGGATCTGCGTACAAAATGGTTCATTTTAATCCTACCTAATTCAAGTTTTGTTTATGGATGTAGATGTGGACGCAAGCACGCACGCAAACACATAAACACAAGCACGGTCATAGGTGTATATACATTTATTCTATTATTTAATTGTAAGTTTAAAATAGCAGGTACCTTATGTTACATCTACCCATAAATCTTTGGCGACACGTTGGCCTAGTTGGGAGTGACCCTGCCTCCGAAGCCAGGGGTCAATTTGTGTGACATTGTCCTGTGATATTTATCTATTTATTTTTTATTCTTCTTCAATCTAAATTTAAGCGATGCAACAGAAAGGTGATCATGATACAAAAAAAATCCTTTAAAAGGTTTCTCTTATCACACTATTAAAGGGGTAATGGCAGGAGACTACAGCATCACTCCCGCGGGACCAGGCTGTGGCAGCTTCGCACCAGTTTGGTGTCAACCTTGAAACTAAGAAAGCCTTTTTGACTCGTTCTAAGCCAAGTACACGCGTAAAACAAAGGTTATTTTTTTAACCTTATAAACCCCATAACGCGAAAATAAAGAAAGGTGTGAAGGTGCCCATTTGTCTAGCTGCATTGCAAAAACAGTTTTGTTTGAGGCAGTTTACGGTTCGTCCAGAATATTGCGTTAGCCATTTTAAGGTCTGATTAGTGAAACAGTCGCTGTGTAAGCAGTTTTTTACTTACGTAATGTAGAATTTTATTGTTTTATTATATTTGAAAGGTTTTTCTCTTTTTTCTTCGACGTAATGAATAAGTTCAGATAAGTGAATGAAAGTATACATGTGTGTTAAATGGTAACCTTTCATATCGAATTACATTTCATCAATTGTATCATTTCATCGGATTTCATTTTATCGAACGCTTTTTCTGCTGAAACCGTGATGTTTATAAGATATTTTAAACATTTATACGTAGGTTAAATTAATTTATGACGTATGATATAAGATATAACTATCAAAAATTATTGACTCATGGAGAGAAAATGCCTTTCGATAAAATGAAAACTCTGCGTAGTAATAATAATATGTTTATTAAAAGAGGTTTCAATAAAATAATTAGGTACCCGTGTTTAATAAATACAGGCTTTTGGTTAAAAAAAATAAACACCTTTCATGACATTAGTTTTGTTCGTTCCATTCATCGCAGCTCTATTTAAACTGCCTATAATTTTGACTACGTGATGATGATTGCGAACGCATCAATTGTTATTATTTATGTCTGTATTTGATGCAATATAAAGTGCTGTAAAGTCATCAACATATTAGAATGCCGGTCACGTACCAACCGTCGTCAGCCCGTCTGAACTGTCAGGGCCCTATGAAATAAAGCGGGGGCAATATTCACAGAATACTAAAGTGATTGCGAATTTATTATCCATGAATATCAATATGGTGGACAAAATTGAAACTTGGACTGAACGAAAAAGCCAATTCAAAGTTGAGGCGTGAACTGCACGCAATGTTGGGAACTATTTGCGCTTGCTTGGTTTCCCGGAATCAGAATTTTCGTTGTTGTTCATTTTGTTTCGCAAGTGTTTCAAATGTTCTTTATCTACGTCGCATAGTCCGTACAGAAGCGAGATGTCACCTTGAATTTAAAGCACGCTCTTATTTCACTGCCATAATCAGTTTTTGATCTTAACTTTATTCTTTCTTGTGATCAAGTTTTCGTAATTAAACTCTTTTAGCATAGGCAAGCTTATAAAACAAAGTAGAAATATCACTAAAATACATTTTTAACTTAAATCACAAAACCCTCGTCAACTTCGTAAACATCCAATAGAAGCATAAAAGTATAAATAGATTGCAATGGCTGGTATTCAAGGTTTCAATGTACAATTTTAAAACACGCGACATTCTTAGGAATAATGCATTTTAATAGTATCGTATGTTGATTAGGTATACTGACATCACCAACATTGTTCAGGTTTATCGCGTGTTGACATCTAAACTTTACATATTGTTTTGTTGAAAAGGTTTGGTTGGTGTGAAATGAAATCGTACTGAATTATTTGCATGTGCTCGAAATGGTTTCAAGTGAGCAGTGCATAACCTGAATTTATTTTTCGATAGTAATTTGCTTGATTATAAACTTATTACGAACAACTCTTTTATTTCGTTGATCTTTAAAATCAGAGTGCCATTTTATTTGCGTAACTGTATTCCTAAAAATAGTCCCACTTTACTTAATTGTGTTTATATTATTTAGACACAGCTAAGTTTAATGTAGTGCATTATTTCATATGTACATACGAATCACGTCTACTAAATCTCTGGTCGGCAATTAACTGCCCATTAGTCGCCTGTTTTTCTTTTCAATGTGTAAGTAAGTAATTAGGCGCTACATTTTCTATTCGTAATATATTCTAGTAAGAGTGCTTAGTTTTGAGTTGGAAAAGTATGTCTGAAGGGACCAGCCGTTCGCGTTGAATATTCGATGAGTAAAAAGATTTGCATCTTATTCTCAGTGCTACCTTTGCGTGTTGCTGTCAGACAACTCTGGAAAATATTTCTAGTGTCATAGAACTTGAAATTCAGTAAAATGCTCGTCAGCCATAAAAACAACGCAAAAACAAGTGAAATAAAAAGAAGGCTATGAATACGCGACAGCTCGCGACTGCTTTTGTTGAAAAAAAAAGTTAGAGGATAACATTTTTGCAGTGTCAGAAAAGAACTGAGAAGTTGGAAACTTTAAAACCTGTTGAGTTAAAAAGTATTTGCTTGACATTTTTAACATGAAATTGTAAAATAGTACCGAAAATAAGCTTCTCGGATCGTGAAAATTTCTTATGAGAAACTCGATAATTTCTCAGAATGCCCTTGCTTTTTCTGTGTAAGTAGAACATTCTCAATAATTTCATGAAAAGATTTTCAAACTTATGGGAATCAACTGTAACTTGTACCATCAGCATCAACACTTGGGAACCGAAGGTGGAAAAACTGCCTAGTACAATCCTTCGATAAAAATGCATCAACCCAACGAAAACTCGCATTATAAAATCAATCAAGCCGTTTCGCCTACAGTTTACTAAGAAACGGGCCTACAAACATGTATGCACTTGCAAAACATTATTTTGTTTTTCAGTCGGGTAAAAACCACAAGTTTTATTCTTTCAATTTCATACGATTACTCCCAAGAAAATAAATAAAAACAAATCTTTTCTACGAAGAAAAGTTTTATGCCATGAAAATTCTAGTGGCTTTCGTACACTTTTACTTTGCAGTCATTTTATTATTTATGGTCGTTTTGGGTACGGTGAGTAAACTTGTGAGAGATACCTTATCTTGTCTAGAGAATTTAACATGGGACCGTGAGCTTTGGGAGAGCCCCGCGATATATTATACTAGAGCATACTATTGTTATAACTTGGGATTTAGTTAGAAAACCGAGTGGAATTTCGCATTAATTAGAAATATACCTGGGTCGTAACTTAGACCAAGTTAAACTTCTGTCTCGTTAAAATCTGTAGACTGGGTCTACTTCTAATTGCACTATTAAGTTACAACTGTTATTAGAGACGGTATCACTAACTTCGAAACTGATTTTCAGAAATTAATTATAGAGCTTAACTACTGGTATTAGAACAAACAAACTTAATCACTGATATTATGTCTCCTTTGTAATTATAGATTTATTACGTTTTAGTAGTACGTTTAGTAGATACATTTCATTATGAGTCAGCAAATCTATTTCAAATTGTTTCAAACTCAAACGGAATTGAAAAGGAAAAATATACTACAGATTTTTGTTCCTTGGCGGTCATTTTTACTCATATTATTTGGAGGAAATCTCATAAATAATAAGTTCTCAATAGTACTTCGCTTTAAACAAATGTACCTACTTAAAGCCTGTGTTCTGTTTTTGAATAGTTTACAGACATAGGCATATACACTATACGATACAATACAACAGTTACAATTGTAACAAAAAATAACAACTTATTTTACCATAGCAAATGACAGGCGGTCTTATCGCTAAATAGAAATGTCAAAAAAGTATAGCGATATCATTTAAATTGCTTAAACAACGAGAAGTAAGGAAACGTAAACAAATACGAAAGCAGAAAAGCCAGCACTTTGACAGTGCACACTTATAACTCATATAAAGTGTCCATTCACACAAATCCACATTCTTGAAATCGTAACGAATCGTTCTCTAAACTTATTAATAATGTACGAGCAACATAGACCAAGTTTCCTTTCCGGATTTGCTTAAGCCGGCATATGTCTAATGACGCCGGGGACTCCGCGCAGCTAAGACGCCGGTCCACACAACTAGGTCGCTGAATATCGGATGAGCCCCTAAATAAATTCCTTTTCCTTTCCACTAATAATTTACCACCATTTGCTTTTTATTTGGTACGATATTTTGAGTCAGTCAATTAATATCAATAAAAACTTACTGATCTACACCGTATTTATCAAAACCGGGCAAATGACGACACGTTGGCCTAGTTGGGAGTGACCCTGCCTCCGAAGCCAGCGGTCCTGGGTTCAAATCCCGGTAAGGTCAGATATTTGTTAGATATTTATATTTAGTATGTATTTCTATATACACCGTGTTTTTTTTTGATTTACGATAACTTCGGCATATTGTTAGGTACACGTATAGAAACTACGTGGTACATTCGATTTTAAAATATTGCAAAAAAAAAAAAAAAAATTGTTTAGAACAAAGTAATTAAGTGTTGTGTCTTCAATCATTCTAAAAGGGTCTTTAGAGTTAACTCATAGTTAGTGTCAAATATGTCAAGTCAGCGTGACATACACACACACAAGTAAAGATAACACTTGACAGGTGCACGACCTAACAATTGAAAACTCTTTACTCATCATAATAGGTAATTAAAAGAAAATTGTTAGGTATCAATTAAGAGCCTTTTACATTAGTTTAACGTGATTAACTGATTAATTTTAATAATTGAATATCTTTATAACCGTACGAGTTATCATATGTCTGTCTTCGGGAAATTAGCTTAATTTGACTTGAAGAACGTGCCCTTAAAGTTATCGTAAATCAAAAAAACACGGTGTATAAGTATGTTTATCGTTGTCTAGTACCCATAGTTTGTACAAGCCTAGAGCTTAGTTTGAGACTAGGTCAATTTGTGTGAGATTGTCCCCTGATATAAAAAAAAGCTGATTTGAGGAAACTAGAGCTCTTATTTTTTATCACAGTTGTTCACACATTGGACATAGACTAATAAACTTTAAACCCATATTTTATACAACGCACCTAATTTATAAGGCTCTTAGCCACACCTACCCGAGGTATTGCTTACGCAGTCAAGACGGGGATGTAAGGCGAGAGGAAATACGAAAGACAAACACTTCGCTAAGTTTGTGTTATACCTGCGCTTGGGACACGTTGTCCCTCTGCCCGACGGAAAATGGCTCTCCCGTGGAAACAATGACGTAATAACACCCATAATGCTTTTCAACTAAATAATCCTTTTTTACTGTTTTTCTTCGGTTTTTATTATAAGTAGACAATACATTCTTGTGAGTGATCTTAATGATAGAAGGAGATATTCATTCTATCGAAAACGTTACAATTTGAATATGCTCGAGTTTACATAAATTCCACGCGTAGAGACGCGTATGCACTTTGTATAATCACTTGCAAATAAATGCGGCAAATAAATAGTATTAACTTTTGCTTGCGATATGTTCTAATTATCGCCCTATCTCTATTTTAAACCAATTTGGAAAGATTTTTGAAAAAATGATTCTATCTTATATTTACCCCACATTAGTAAAAGGAATTCCGCCGCAACAACATGGGTTTTTGAGAGGGCGGTCAACAGTCTCAAATCTTGCTGATTTTACCAACTTTGTCCTTCGCAAGATGGAAAATAAGAAGCAGGTAGATGTGATTTATACAGATTTCGAGAAGGCTTTCGATCGTGTAGATCATGTAATCCTGCTTCGTAAATTGTTTTGGTTGGGCCTTCGTGGTGATGTCTTTAGATGGGTGTCGTCATACGTGTCTAACAGACGGCAAGCTGTTGTCCTCGGTGGTTGTAGATCCGACTTCATAAATATTCTATCAGGAGTACCCCAGGGATCTCATTTGGGACCTTTACTCTATAATGTGTACCTATATGATATTTACACTGTAATCAAAGACTGCACCTTTTTAATGTACGCAGACGATAAAAAAAATTATAAAGATATAGGTAGTCCCGGCGATTGCGACGTGCTCCAAGCTGATCTGGATCGGTTATCCGATTACTATAGAACTAACCGAATAAGTGTCAATGTCACCAAGTGCGCCCTTATCTCTTTCACCCGCAGTCCATCCCCTATTTTGCATAATTATTTCATCAGTCGGCAGCCTATCCAGCGTGTGAACGCTATACGGGACCTCGGTGTAACCTTAGATGTTAAGATGACTTTCGAGCAGCATGTCGACGCATAGTGAACCGGGCATATAGGAATTTGGGCTTTGTCATGCGGGTTTGCAGCCAATTCCGTGACCTAAACTGCTGTAAGATCGTTTACTTTGCGTATGTCAGAAGCGTCTTGGAGTACGGTAGCTGTATTTGGTCCCCGCAATACGTAATTTATAAGGAACGTATTGAAAAAATACAACGGTCCTTCTTGCGCCATCTAAACTTTCGCAGTAAAATTTTTGAATCTTCTTACGAAGTCAGCTGCAGGCGGCACGGCGTGCTATCCCTTAAAGATCGTCGTTTGCTGCTCGACATGTCTGTGCTCCACGACATTTTGTCCGGTCGTATGGATAGCCCTTCGCTTCTGTCACAAATAAATTTTTATGTTCCGGCTATTAGAACCCGTCACGCTGAACGCTCTTTATTCGGTCTCCCGCGTACACACACAAAGTACGCTCAAAACTCACCACTTGTGCGTCTCCTCAGAGAGTACAATACGCGATTTCATAGCATTGATATTTTCAACTGCAGTAAGTCTGTTTTTGTAAACTGTGTTCGTCAACTACTTACGGATCCCTAGTAATGTTGTTAATCTTGAGCCGCATCACACCCACACACACACACCCACACACATACACACACACACATACACACACACAGACACACACACACACACGCACGCACACACACACACACACACACACACACACACACACACACACATTCATTTAAGTAAATATAATAACTTTCTCTTTTTTAGTTCTCATTAGTGTTATTGATAAGGATAATATTGTACTTGCTTCAGCAAATGTATACCTACTTAGTTATAACTCCACTTGTATTTTTGTATTTCTTGTGGTCATCTGTTATTGGCTTACTCAAATGTATCCATTTCTTAAGTATATATTTCACTGTATCGCTGTTGATGTCCCAAATAAACTAAATAAATAAATAAATAAATATGTCCTTAGAATCATTTATCGATATTTCCTCGGGAAATGTCAATTTTCCGGCGTCTCCGTCCCGGGTATAAACTTCCTTTGTAGGAACCAAATTTCAAGTCGATTGGTTGATTCGTCAAACCGTGAAGAAATTACATATAAACAGAAACACTTTCCCGTTTATAAAATTAAGGATTTCCTCATATTTATATTCTCCACAAGCGACCTGCCCTCACTTCGCTCCGTGAACAAAATTTTAAAATCCATTTAGTAAAGGTTGTGGCGCTGTTATCCGCAACTTGACGACTTACGTATGCGCCTATTTTGCGTAGAATCTTTTAGTAATTCCAAAGATTACCGCCCATATACAAATAAATAAACACGCAATTTTACTTCTTTTTAATATTAAAATAGATATAAATTAGAATAAATGTTACAAGTTATCTAGCAAAATGTTTTGAACTGAATAAAAGTTACCTTGTACGGATTTGTATCTATTACCTTAGCAAAAGAGGTGAATGTGACCCTTAACTACATGAACCCAGCGATCCCGTGGGGTACATATTAGGGATTTGGGTTATTTAAACTTAGTTTGCGTAACCATTAATTAATAGATTAATAAGTCTGTGGATTAATTAGACAGACTCACATGAGAATCTTAATTAAAGAACTTTTCAAACTCATGAATTTAGAGTTAGAGGGTCATAAATTAGGTTATTCGTAGTATTTACTACAATTAGAGGTTACTGCAGACTTCTTTATCTGGAAGCAAAACCCGACTACGGTGCAATAAGTACTGAGCGATGGCAGCGACAAATAAACCGCATATGGTTTCCGTTCGCTGTTTTTTTTCTCTGTAAAAATGTATAATTGATGAATAAATTAAAAAAAAAAACTCTATTTTTCATAACGCATAAACCGTATTTTTTGTTAATTATTAAGATATGTTTACATAACGTTATGCCACATCGCAATGAAACCCGAATATTGACAACAAAACTTAATAATGTTATGAATTGCAAGTCATTTTTAGTCATCAGACATAGCATACAGTTTTCATTCTTAAAAGTATTTTGTTGAAACAGGTGACAGAATAACATGCGACGATGAGGGATGCGTACGTCACAACCAACTATATCAAAAGTAATGATTAAATGTTCGACCGCTCGGGTTAAATTCGCCGGCTGTCGCCCCACGGCACGGTTGCGCTTGATCTTATTCGACTATACCGTGTAATAACAGCTGTTAAAACAACCTTCGGGTTTGAATAGTCGCCCAAGAAACTCCTTAACCACTTTTGGACCTTAATTCGCTACAAATAAAGTCAAAAAGTGGTAAGAGCTTGAACCATTATACATAAAAAGGTATTTTATTAAGTCTGCAAAATTTGCAGGATTATAAAAAGAGTTTGACTTATTACTTAGAGTAATATTGACTTTGACATAGCGCGCTCTGAGAGACCAACGCGGGAGGCTCTAGGGGAGCACAGTCGCCGGCATAAGAATAAAAACAGAACAAACGTTTAGAAATTTACATCACTTGTAGGATTTCAAATACTAATCCAGAGGGCCCAGCCACCATGGAAACGCTGCTAACGTTTCTATTTTCTATCGACTCGTGATGGAGCAGACATAAGCGGTCGACGCGATCTGTCATCCATCAGTTTACGTCAATTTTATATATTTTATCGATTTTATAAAATCGATAACTTAGCATTATGCGTCTAGATTAGGCTCCTAGATTTGAGTACCTACATTATGGAAAGATTATATTGCGTTCTTTAGTGCCTTGTCGTAATTAAATTCAAACTGAACATAAGATGGATCGATTTAAACTTTCACATTTTTATTTCTATTTTATTATTTTTTATTAATTATGCTGACATTTAATTGTATATTATTCTTTAGTATCATATTTTTATTGAATTATGTAGACTTTTACTGCAAAAAATACTTGTTCTTATAATGTTTGACAATGTATATTCAATACAATAAAGATCATGATTATGATGAGTATACGTAGTTAATGGCAGTCCCGGTAATAATAAAATAAACGTCGAAAATGGATAAACGTATCAATCAATACTTATTAAGTGTAACGATCCATCAAAAATTGAAAAAGGCCCTCATCAACAAATGTTCAGCGGCGCCCATTAACTATGTAATCGATAGGTCTCTACATAATTGTTTTGGGGTTTTTCCTTTCCCATAATCCAGGAAAAAAAAAAAATTAAGTTTATACTGAGGTTGTATACTTGACCTGCTAAGTTCCTGGCTGTGAGAGAGACAGAAGAGAAAGGAGATACCTATCTAGTTATAGCATTCGTAATAATATAGCTGTCCCATTCGCTACCCCCCTGTGTCTATAGTACCATTGATTTGTACCATCAATGATACAAGTGATACTACTATGTGTCCTTAGTACCATTGAAAAAGATACTAGTTTATACCGTGTATTTACTTGTGAAAAAAAAAAACAAATTAAAAATAATAATTTAATTAAAAATTTCATGTCCCACTGCTGTTCGACGGAGCCCTGCCTTACGGCAGGGCTCCTATTTCTGGAAGGTTTTGCCCTTCGGGCATCTAAAGATATCTAACGAACCTAACCTACCTACTTTTGCGGTAATTTCCGAACTTTGCGGTGATCCTTATTCATAACCAGTTATGAAACCTTGGTTATGTATGAACGTGACTGAACGGTATATTTTTTGTATGTTTTCGATGCAATGGTACTAGCGACACGTGCTAGTATCGGTAGTACCATTGATGGTACATACTAAGGACACATAGTAGTATCACTTGTACCATTGATGGTACAAATCAATGGTACTATAGACACAGGGCTTTCGCTACGTGGATCTTGGCAGGATTTAAAAACTCATAATAGCGCTTAAAACTTTTGCAATATCGCTTAGATTCATAAAGTAAATTGAATATTGAATATTAAACATAAAGGGGTAAAATTGTGTGTGTTTGCTTGTGTGTATTGGGGTAATCACTGAAACTACTAAACTGGTTTTAAAATTTATGTTACCAATAGCTAGATTATATATACCATTAAACTGAAGCTAAGCTAGAGCAGGTGGCTAATTTTGTTAATGTTAATGAAATGTCTCTTTACAGATTCAGTCTTACAGAACACGCCTGTAAAGGGCTGACTACATACGCTCCTAATTGGATAATTAGCTCTCGATACTGGCAACGCTAACTCGACACATCCGATGCCACGAACAATTAAAGTGTCGCCAGGCAGCCCACGGCACCGGAAACGCAAACATTTAGCTCGTGTCGCAACTTCGCTCGATATTATATTAGTGCCCGGCGGACCGTTTCCCAGCCTCTAATGAAATCGATCATAAAGTTGGTAGTTTCTCGAAAACGTTATTAATTTGGTAACGTCCGTGGACGTCAGAGAATAATGGGTGTTTGAAGTTGATGCGGAAAGCTAGTTAATGCCCACCTTTTTACATAGAACTGCCTCAACTATATTTATGACATGCCTCGTTAAACTTGCGGCTAAAAACTAGAACGGTCTACTATGTTTTGGACCGTTAGGAGAGTTATAACTGTTTTTCCATTACATATTTCATCATGATACTAAAGTTAATAAAATCGGTACGAATATTTGGCAAGATCCCAAATAGTGTAATTCTTTGTTTTATTATTTTAACGTTAGTATTGTGAATATTAACCGCGATAGTTTAATAAAGTGTATAGGTATTTATTATTATTTATTTATTTATTAAGCCAACAAAACACAATACAAATAAACAAGAGCCCTGCGTATTTTACGTTAGTTGAAATTTTACTAAGATTATTGAACGTTCGCCAAAACAATATCTACTGCATGTAATCGGTTTCAAATTTAAGATATTTACTATTTAATTATTTAAAAAATGAACTTAAAAATCCTTGCTAATGAAAAATATATACCTAGTAGTATTTATATATAGAATATTTATCGTATTTTTAGTCCTCTGGAATCATTTACAAACAAAACTTTCATTATCTTAACATGACGCATTACCTGTATTATATTTTTTATTATATTTGGGCATTAGCGGTACAGTAAAGGTACAAATAAATCACCCGTAAATAAATAACCGTATAAAAGCAGACTAAAGTAACACATTTTGTATCTAGGGGCTAAAATACTTTATGTGTAAACGTATATCAAGTCCTGTGTTTTGAGTTAAAAGCTGATAACATTATTTAATTCCGTTACCGACACGTATTACCCTACCTTGTGCAATAGAATAGGTATTACATAAAGAAGCATGTACTTGAGGGGCGAGGTTAATTGCCGGGTTCATCATTTGACTTTATTAGATTGAAGCCGAGGGTCGGGTCATGATTCAGGTCAAAGGGAATCGGGAAATTTAATGTAACGCTATTAGGATCTAAATGCATTTTTACAGTTTTAAAACATCTGTTTAACTTCCCAAAATATATAAGTAAATAAATAAAATATAATGAATATCACAGGACAATGCCACAAAAATTGACCTAGTCCCAAACTAAGCTCTAGGCTTGTACCATGGGTACTAGACAACGATAAACTTACTTACATAGAGAAATATATATTTAAATACATAGAAAACATCCAAGACTTAGATTTAAATCCAGGACCCCTAGCTTCGAAGGCAGGGTCACTACCAATTAGACTAGCGTGTCGTGAAAGTATGTATACCACATGGAATACAAAGACACAAATAGAACTATGCCTGAAGTTACATATGATAACGTAATGTCTTTCAACTTATTATTTATTTATGGCAAGGAGAAGACTCACAAGCACTCAGGCCACCTACTGATAGTAACTGGGATCTGAAACCCATAGACGGTTTAATTCTTAAGACTAGAATTCTAAGACTGCAATCCTCAGACTTCAAATGCGTTGGCAACCCTGAGGACTAAGATGGAATACCTCTATGCTAGTAATATCACCGATTGTCTTCTTTTCACACCGAAGCACAATAATGCGAACACTGTTGCTTGGCCGTAGGTTAATGGATATGATGGTGGTAGCGATCTGGACATTAGGTCCTACCATCACTGAAACGTTGTACGTCTACAATATTCTTTTATAATTCACATTACTCATTTTGTGATTGGCAACCTCTTTAGTTACATCTCTTTCTATCTCTTACTAATTTACATGTATTAAAAAGAGAATAATGCTGTGATTATTTAACCTAATCACATTCGGTATTTGATTCTTCACTAACAAATCACTGTGATATTATTCTTGATATTTTATATAACGAACTATATAATAGTGATTTGTTTGGAGATATCAACGTGGCTGCTTAAACATTAAAACAACAGAACTTTACTCGCTACACTGGTAAAAAAGTGAAACAATATAAAATAAAACCGTTGTTTTGGATAAACATCAACAAGCCTTTTAAAAAACAAAACGATAAGCATCCAGCCGGCGGACTGCTAACACTCTCATTGTATTCCAAATGGCGACCTACCTGTTGTCGCAACTAAATGTAATTTATTCCCGTTCCGCACAAACAAACCCGATAAATCAACATTTAGCTTGGAGAGAACACTAATGCAAACTCTGGGCTTCGATGCCTGTGGCCATGTAAAGCTGAGTCCACAACAACGTTGCTATTAAAAGATCTACAAACATATCCAATACTGAAGAGGGAGTAACGAAGACATCTTTAACTAAACAATATGAGGCGACTAATAAATCGAGCCGAGGGATACCAGAATTTCAAACTCAGTCATAATTAGACGTACGTAATTTTAAGGTATATTCACGATGGATTTTTTTTTCTTAAATCGCACACTGTAAATAATAGACATTACTTTAAACACAAACGCGTGGAAATGAATTTCACTAAGAAATTATTTATTTTACAAATAATATTTTAGCCAAAATCGTAATTTCCACGATCACAGAATATCAAAAGCATTACGTTGTAGAGTAGGGTAATAATAAAATAAATGAATTAATGATTTGTACCAGTTTAATTGTATGGTGGCGTTATTAAAAATAAGCATGGGTAACAGTGTTGTTTTCGGCATGACAGGCAGGATAAGTGTTAATTCAGGGATCTCTGTTCCTTACTTTATCTATATTTACTAATTTACACACTTTACACAAAATTGAAATAGTGTATAAAAGGCGGACTATATCCATCAAGCTATGATTCAGCGTGAAAAGTTACAACCTTGTTACCGCTACATACATAAAATCACGCCTTCATTCCCAGAGTGAAGTAGGCAGAGCTACCAGCAACCCCAAAAAGACTTGTATAAATTCTGTAACCACATTTTGCACAATCAGGCCAAGAAGTTTACTAGTGTAGTGTAGTGTGTGTTAGTGCGCTATTTTTAATTGTAATATAATCAGCTTTCAGTATCACGCAAACTTCAATGCTAATATTTAAGACGTAAAAAGATAAAAGATATCTATTCGGTAAGTAAGTATGCTCGGTTATAGATAGCCATTTGACTCATTGTCTTTCATTAGCCTAACACAATTGTTGAAAAACAAAGAGTCAAGCTATAAACGAGCCAACTGTAGCTTCAGCCGACCTCGAATAATTGAGCGGGCCGATCGATACTAATGCGGTCCCGCGACAGCTTGAATTATCCATTTTACTCTCTTTATCCACATCCTGCTATCTGTGCTCGGGCGAGAAGATTAACTCACAAGGTGAAACAATTTAAAGCAAAAGTTCCAATCTTTGTGTTGCAACATTTTTCTACGGCGTTTTAACGTATTCAACTTTACATTTGTATTTTTTTGCTCATTTCCGATGTTGAAAAGCGCTAAAATTATAAATTAATTGAATGACAATTTATGCAAAGCCGATCATAATACAACGTTATAGTGTCTAATGGTGCTTTTACACGGTTCATTTAGGTGGAGCAAGTAAAGGCGCTGGCTACTAATATGCTCAAGCTTGAGGCACCATGCTCAATTTACTGCATCCGCACACTTCTTTATACAGTTTTTTAAGTGCCTAAATATGCGCAAGCTACTTGCACCATGCGTGCACGTACCATCACAGCTGGGGGTTTTCCATGACATGGCTAAGCAATTCAGTTTACGGTGATTGAAAGAGACAGAGATAATATAACTGCTATAGCTCTGTCCTTTCGCTCGTCCTAAACTAAAATGCTTAGGCATGTTATTGTAATCTGACGACGTTGATCTGACGTGATGATGCATTCGGAAGGAAGCGGCAGGGCCTCCGCTGTCTTTAACGTAGACCTAGAATTAAAAGTGGTTCAGGAACTAATCGGCTGTTTAAAATGACCTTTTCTCCTGGTTGAGAGTTCCAAAATACGGTACGGTGCACTTTTTTAACGATACATTAGCCTAGTTGGGAGTGACCCTGCCTCCGAAGTCAGCGGTCCTGGGCTACCGAGAGGTAAGGGCAGATATCTGTGTGATGTGCGCGAGTTTATTTCTGATTGTTGTGTTGATTCCTGTTGTGTAAATTTATGTAAGTATAGGCTCTAGGCTTGTACCCATAGTACAAGCCTAGAGCTTAGTTTGGGACTAGGTCAATTTGTGTGAGATTGTCCCCTGATATTTATTTATTAATTTATTTTGGCATAACTTTTGCTAGAAAAATAGTTTTTAACATTTTTTGTATTTAAAACATGAATATCATAATTATATCAATCCCCATGTATTAAGAGGAGTTCTAGTTGTTTTAAATAAACGACTTAATTTTTCAATGCTTTAATGATATCCTTTGTAGTTAATATAGCCTGACGGTACATTTAAGTACGCTAAATATTAAGTCAGTTTAAATACAATTTACGATAAAACTTTTACCGTGTAAGTCTTTTGGTTAAATTTAAATTGTATTAAATTCTTCATCTAAAACAGGAACGTTAAGAGTATATTTCAAAGGTGGGTTGAAAGCATTCGTGTTCTGCACCATAGTAGATTAGGAATCGTAAATCGTCGGAACATTACGGTTAATGATATTGTTGCGCTTCGGGACTGTTACTCCCCTCATTCAGTTCTTAGTCAATAAAAACAAACAAATTAAAGAAACTAATCTTTTGTATACCGCTTTTTAGCTTTAGTGTTCACTTATGTACCTATTTTATGTAAGAAATGGAAGAAAACACTCAAGTTTAACATGTATACATATGCTTCAACTTTTTACCAGAGAAAAAGTAAATTGGCTACCCACTCATTATAAAACAAACTTCGACGGCGTGTTCCCATTTCACTTACTAAAATCTGCATACGTTATATTTAAATGAATATATAATTTAATTAATTAAAATTCATATTTAATGATTTTAATTAATTACCTAACTTAACCTCACACCCTGTCAACTAACATTGTGGAATGCAATAAACATTTGAGTATTTGAGTATTTATCCAATACTAAAATTCTCCCACGCCCGACAGCCCGAATTGGTTAGCGTTTAAATCGAGAACAAGCTTGCCGTGAAAACATCGAGTACCTCTGTACGAGCCTACTTGTAACACGTGTGCCGAGAGGAATTAAATCCCCTGTGAATCGGTTTAGTGGACCGTTAAATGCAACAAAAACTCCAAGTGGAGAGCCGAGCGTGAATGCCGATCCGGTGATACGTTTATCTGTTGTTTTTTTTTAACTTTAAACAGAAAGAGCATGCCTGTTCCTTATTTTCTAGTTCCTCGATGCCTCAATGATTTAGATACGTGTAATATCGATAGAAATTGCCTTAAACCCCATAGCTGATAAATAGCCATTTATGAATAAACTAGGTCACAATAAGTTATCAATTTAAAAAATAAATAATATGATACCATGCGACTGTCTCACATGATTTAATTTGGTAGATCACAGTTAAAATATGAAACGGAATATTTTGAAAGTATATTTATTTTATCTACAGCATGTTACAAAATAAAAGTTGTAATATTGGTAGTGCTAGAGCCAGGTGATGCAGCCATGCGGGAAGCCAGCTCGATTGCCGTCGACGTTCAATTTACTTGCTCCCAACGCCTCCGTCCAATTTCGCTCCACATACGCGTTTTAGCTTGAAACTAGACTGCTTGCAAAATGGGATCTCTTACCCAGTACTTATTTCTTACACGACAAAACTGCTACAGAGTATTTTTTTATTTACCTTACTAGAGATTTAATGAAATTTTACCCGTAATAGTAACCCTTAAAAGCTACATAGTTTACAGAACACAAATATTGTTGTATTAAACGTAAAAGGCATATTGATACTTAATACTGTAATTAAAATGGTTTCCTCGATAGAATTCAACTTGCCTTGGTTTTAAATTCAGAAATTAAATAAAATAATTATGTATCTAAATTATTAAAATGATTACTCTGCGTGTATAACATTGTTTTGTTTTCCAACTTTGCCCACTTAACAAAGATACTCAGTATAAAAACAATGACTTCTTGCTCCTATGAAATGATCCTTCAAAGTAATTTATGTATTTGAGTGAATGTAATGCCCTCTAGATACATTTAAAATAATTTAAAAAGCATATAAACCATCCATCTGCACTTAGTAAATTGTTAAAGTGTGCTTGTAAAATGTATTGTATTTCACGTCCGCTTTGTCCAGTTACCAAAGTAACAAAAGTTAAATCACAAATATAATTTTATCCTTGTTCTAACAAGATAATCTTGATACAATAATTAAGTTGCGTTAAAACAACCCCGTTCCATTTAAACTTGCATACGGCAACTGGACGTATTTTTAAACCACCCTGTTACTAATACCGACAATAGAATGTTAGCTTTGCCCTTTAATCACGTTTGAATACAGGCTGCTAATGAGAACCTAGAAAGCGTGAACTAACTGTGCAAAGGGTAAATATGGCGTTTTCACCACACAATACCTGGCACGTACAGGTTTTAGTATCTATGTTGATGACGTCCTAGTACATTTGTAGCATACAAGTCTGTATTTAGTTACCACTGCGTGGTTAATTCGGTTACTACTCATAAAATAAAACTACACAATTTGCGTACGAACGCAATGTTCAATAATAGTACAACGTATGTACATGTTAAATTTCAAATTATATTTCTTTTGTGACACATGCTTCCGACATCCGCCGAAGTAGTTATTAAACTTTGTGGGGAAATTCGAAACATTTCGGGAACGCAGATATTTAACTAAACTTTTAATAGCATAATGTGATCGTCTAGCGCAACGGATATCAACAATATTTATCAAAAACAAGTCCCTTCACAGGGTGTGACTATTTTAATATTACAAATTATGAATGCCTTAGACAGTCACAATATTTCAAACATAAACAGAGTAGAAACCACTGAACTAAACATTTTCAATCAAAAGTGAACAAGAACGATCTAAAGTCTCTTTGTGAGTCGTTCACATAAATCAAACAGTACGTTATGAATGTGGTTATGAAAGCGCATTCAGCCACAAAGTTTCCCAGCTGTTATAGAGTAAGCAAACTAATATGCTTAACGCGGAACTGCCAACATTACGCCCGCCATAACTCATACTAATGCATTTAGAGAAAACACATCACTACGACTCTATGCCAAGTGAATTCGTTACGATAATGGGATAACACATATGCGTTATGGCATTAACGCCACTCTTAGGACATGTTTACGTTATAGTTCATAGTGTCAGCTGGTGTTCGTCTTTATGAATTACTAGCGACCCGCCCTCGCTTATATATACATAAACCTATATTTATTATACATAAAAACCTTCCGCGGAAAGTTATCTAACAGACGATGAAAACCGCATCAAAATCTGTTGCGTGGTCTAGGAGAAGTTAGCCGCTATACAGATAGGCGCGGAGGGCGACTTAATTTTATACTATGTATTGATTGATTAGTGGAACAATGTCAATGACTAATTTAGCAAAGGTTGTGTTAATATCTCTGATTCGCGCAGCTACATGCATTGTTAAATTGAAACACCTTATATTGAAAAGGAAAAATAATGTTGAGAAGGAAAAAAATGTGTACATTTTGATTTAAATATATTTAAAGTTTATATCCGAAGTAGAGGACGCCCGCGACTTAAGAACTAGTTTTCCGCTACTCCCGTGTTCGATTTCACTAAGAGTAGAGATTCGAAAAGAAAATCTCAGTGCTCCCTAAGGTACCCAAGGATTATTTTCTCTAAACTTTAAGTCCCTAGATTCAGCTGTTTTGGCTGTGCGTTGACTGCCAGTCACGGAAATAAGTCAGGCACTAATATCTATTTACATAATATAAATTTGGAATCGTGATTGCTGTTCGTGTGTCGTGGCAAGTGTTGCCAATGGAAGCCGTCAAATCTCCCAGAAGACATGTCCTAAAGGGCTTCGTTAAATATTCACACCCTCGAAATGGAAATGGAAGGTGGTTAAAAGTTTGCAATCCTTTTGTATGCCATGTACACACTTCATACGCATTAGGATACATGCATATAAAGTAAAAATAACAATTACTTCTTGTGCTTAAAACTAACAGTCAGACAAATAGGCAGGCGGTAGTAGTAATAATCCATTTAGCAACTAGATATGTAATTTATTGATAAAAGATAATTGTAATCTTGTTAATCAAGCACTTAAAATCAATTGGAAATACCATAATGAATACAATTAAAGAATTATCATTATTTATTAGACGCGACAATTTTGGTTCGCTCGATTTTTTTGTTCCGAGGATAACTTGCTCCTCATCTTTTATACGGGACCCTATGATTTCTTAACCAACGTTATACAAATGATTCATTTCACAAACGTATCATTTGTCAACCGACGTTCCGAAACTGTAAATAATTCAGGATTTATTTCAGGACCATCCTGTAGAACCTTATAGGTTGGGTTATGTTAGTTTTATAAAAATCCTGAAATATTTATAGGTATAGAAAAAAAGTGGGTTGGCAAATGAAATAGGTTGCGAAACGACGCATTTGTCAAAGATTTTTCGGGGAAAAGGCAGAGAACCCTTTTTTACATCAGCCTAATACAAATGCAAGCATCAACTAATTCAGACCGAGAATCACACTTCGCAAAGCGATCACCCTTTATGGATGTAATTTAACCCAGGCTATTCCAGGTTCATTGTGAAGCCATCTATTTTCTCAATCTTGTTATGATCAACATAATAAGAAATAATATCTGTTGTAGAGAATTTAGACTTATAGTTAGATAATTTTTCGGGTGTCTTTCATTTTATCGAAACACGTTTCATCGAATGTATAATAATACATTTTAGGGCAACGGGCCATTTTTCTTTAGAATTAATTGTACTCTTTAGGCGTTTTTTTAAGAGCTTGAAATAGTATTCCTCTGCTGGGCAAACGCCTTTCCCCTGGGATTTCCCATCCTGTCTGTCCATAGCAATATCTGACCATCTAGCTTCGAAATCGCTCGCTGTTCGCTTCTTGGCCTGATTGTTCAAAACGTGGTTATAGAATTGTAAACAAGTCTTTTTATAGTTGTTGGTATTTCTGTAGCTCCCAGTCTGGGAATGAAGTCGTGATGTTATGTATGTCGCTTCGAAATGTATCTAGGGCGTCCCGCCACCTTCGCCTTGGTCTACTACGGGCCCGATAAACGTCCTGTGGCATCCCTCACACTATCTGTGCCCACCTGCCTGCAGACGTGACGACCCAATTTCACTTTAACCTGGTGGTTTTCTCACCAACATCGGCTATGCCAGTTTTGGAGCGCAGTGTGATGTTTTGCACGCGATCCATTTTTTTAACACCCAAACGCTGCGTTCCATTGCTCTTTGTTAAACCTTCAACCAGGGCCTCTGAATCTCGGTCAGCGACCATTTCTGGGTGCCTTAGGTTGTAGAAAGGTTTTCGCAATTTTTTTGGAAATATTGAATCCACCGTTTGTTATAGGTGAAGTTTTCGCCGACACAATCCTTGGGGACTCAAGAGAACTTTACCACAACGGGCGGCACGTTTTGCTATGGCAACGGCCAACTTGAATGACTTTGCTCCAAAAATAGCTTAACATACGAGTATTTGCTGCTGGCGACTAGCGGATTCCTTTAAGTGGAATATAGTGAAACATTTTGCATTAAAAAATGTTTTCGCTATAGATCATAAGTATTTACAAAATCAAGGTAAATTTATCAGCATTTCAAAAATTAATTATGTTATGTACTTATAAAAACTGTATTATTAATTATTAAAGTATTGATTTTTGGATATGGCATGATATATATCATGATATGGATCTTTTAGTGCAAATGAGCTTGGCTATGTTCCTCTCAAAGGAATGAATCGCAATCCAATCAACCTGTACACATAATTTTAACAAGCCAATTACAGAATCACAGTCACAGTCGAATAGAACATTATTTACAGTAATTATGCTTAATTAGTAGTTCGGGCTTACCAATCGTGAGCGGATATTTATTACGTCCATTTCTCAACCCCTTTTCTGACACCACCCGATATGAAACCCGCAGTTATGAAATTAAATAAACATTTTTGGTGTAAACTCGTTATGCATTAATCGAAATACCGTGAAGTGTGCAAGTTTTATTTAATTACGTATTTAATATCAGTTAAATTTGGTGATTTTAAACATTTTATACTTTTTTTTTTTTTATTTTTTTTTTTTTTTATTTTTTTTTTTATTTTTTTACATTTTATTTTTGACGACACGCTAGCCTAGTTGGGAGTGACCCTGCCTTCGAAGCTAGGGGTCCTGGGTTCAAATCCCGGTAAGGGCAGATATTTGTGTGATGAGCACGAGTATTTGTTCCTGAGTCTTGGATGTTTTCTATGTATTTAAGTATATATTTCTCTATATAAGTAAGTTTAGCGTTGTCTAGTACCCATAGTACAAGTCTAGAGCTTAAATTGGGACTAGGTCAATTTGTGTGACATTGTCCTGTGATTATTTATTTTATTTATTTATTTATTATACTCGGTTACGACGCATCCAAAATAAGGTAAGTAATCATTTAAATTAATAAATATCATTCCAAGGCTTAATCCATGTAGTTTTAATGAAAAGTCAAAGTAACAAGTGTCATACGGTTTCATATGAGCTGTTACAATAAAGATAATATAATTTAAAATGTACGTGCTTAAAGTAGATTGAATTACAAGAATAGAAAAAGTCGCTGTTTAAGAAAAATGCACTCTTTATACTCCTTCAGCTTAAAAAAAGCTTTGCGCGAATAATAACCGACTCATCCAATAATACTGCGCTGCTCCGACGGCTAAAACTTCTTGTAAGCTGGGCCCGTAGCATGGTCGCCTTTACCGACGTGGATAAACGTGGATAGCACATCTGTCACTCTTGCAGTGACATACTGGTCAGAAAGTGACAGATGTGTTATCCACGTTTATCCACATCGATAAAGGCGACCATTCCACGGTCCCTGGGGAATACGGACACGATTTTTTTCTTACACAACAATATCCAGAAGCTAAAAGGGTTCCACCTCATTACCATTGTGCCGTTGCCGATTGTTGCTGGCGAGGTAATTTGAATTGTAAATGGGCCAGTTTTATATGTACCGAAATATGGCATCAACAGCGTTAGATCTGCGGGGCGTTATAAGGCTGCCAAGATACAGGCAGCGGGGCTCGAGTAATAAATTAAACAATAGGGTTAGACATAAAAGCGTTGACGGTACTCGTGATTATGTACAACAAAAATGGAGTTTTAGTTAAAATTATTCAGGATACATGTGTTTGAAAAAGAGTTGTAATTTTTCAGTGAGCGGCCATTCGTAAAAGTGGCATATTACGATAGATCTATTCAAAATAAACAAATTTTGTTGTTTGTGCAAAATGTGGTTACAGAATTATCAAGAAGTCTTTTTAGATTTTTTTGTATTTCTGTAGCTCTGCCTCTCTGGGAATAAAGGCGTGTTCAATATACTATGGATGGAAGGACCTCTTAAATATCCAGGTCCGCTAAAAAAATACAATTTAGTTCATACAAACTTACCCAATGCTTGCTTGCAAAGCGTGATGTTTTAAGTTAGACATCCATTATCGCTATCTCTTCGCTGTATTTATGTCAATGGATTACCGAGTTAAAGTTCATTCAAATATATTCAAATGTATGCTAACAATCAGTAAGAACGGCAACATAACCAAATAAAGAAGTCCGTATTGTATAAAGGTGCTACGGGCTGCGCTACGGGCTACGACGGACGTCTGCGGCGTAGCAGAGATAGTATTGCCAGAAGTAATATTTTTAATCTTAGATAGTGCATTTACCTAAATATTATTTCTAGAATATAATGAAAAAAAAAACCAATCTGAGAAACTAAACTTTTGCATATTACCAGGGCTCGGATACCGAATAAATTTTCAAACCGTTATTATTTACTTGACGCAAAACCTATTGCCCGATTTTCAACCGGTTTTTGAAGAAACCCTTGTATAAAGTTATTTTCGAATTAACCGGTAGCGAGCTAAAAAAACCGGTTAATCCAGACGCACGTCAAGTACCATAAACAAGCGCCGCTTAGTTTTTTATTCAGTGCAAAACTTATGGTTTCTCGACTCGCCGCTCATGGATTAAACCGGTTAATTAAGGTTAAAAATAAATTCTCAATACGTTCACTTTCCCTAGAAAAAATCAAGATAACCGGTAATACCCGTATTTTTAAAACCGGTTCCGAGGCCTACTTATTACAGTAAAGGAAGATAAGAAGATACTCCGGACAGTTGTCATTTGTGTACAATTTATAACCTCGAATCCTAAATAGGTTACTAATTGTATTGCTACGGCAGGAATCTGGTCTGGAATAACTTGTTATCTGCCTTATACAAAGTATTGTCAAAGTGAGAGTTTTACACAAGTATCGAATTTTAGAGAAATTTACCTTTTCGATATCAAACCCCGTAAGACCGAAAACCGATTTTAGTAACAATGTAATTCCAATCCCGTGTGGTTGTCATGGACGTCGTAAGAGGCGACTAAGGGAATAAGGACTAGTATTATTAGGCGATGGGCTTGCGACCTGTCACTAATACACTGGTAAATCTTAGCCTACTTGTGCAAAATTTGGTTACAGAATTATCAACATATTTCTTTAGAGTTATTGGTATTTCTGTAGCTCTGCCTACCCCACTATGGGAATGAAGGCATGATGGTATACAGGGTAATTTTTTAATAGGTGCACAAATTTTTAAATTTGCTTCGCTATTGTTAATCAATAACACATATTGTGTTATTTTTACACTAGCTTAAAACATATTAGAGATATTGCCGATTCAATGATTAACTTAACGATATTCATGGACCCTCTAATGCAGGGGTGCGAGGAGAGGGGAGTGTTGTTAAGCAAGTTAATAAATAAAATTTCAAATTTAGAATATCAGTAGGGCTTGTTGTCTGATAAGCTGACAGTGTATCGCGTACCTACAGCTTGACAACCCATGTCATCATTTCTAGTGTGACTTTGTGTCCACATGAGAAAGTAAAAGAGAGATAATTAGCAAAAAAAAAATTTTTTACCTCGTTTTATGTCGTAATATATTATATTACCAATAAAAACATATGTTAAAATTTGTGCCCTGATAAAAAAATTACCCTGTATGTATGTAATTACAACCTTGTCGAATTAACCATAGGGTGCCATTTATATTTGGTATTATATCCTCCGGCGAGATCCAGCACGGCTAGCACGAGACGGCGCGCGAGTTACGTCGCGTGCGAGATAGACTACCAGTCATTGTCTAATTCATTCGGTCAGAAAAAGTCAGCAAGTCTATCTCGCCGGCGACATGACTCGCGCACCGACATGTGCTAGCCGTGCTGGGTGCTCGGGTGGTAAAGTCCAGTCCAGATCCTCTATTCTACTATGAAAATGATATTGCCTTTGACTTGTGTAGTAGTTTTTAACTCGACTGCCATTACTGTGCAGTTAATAAGAGTTATCAAAACGTTGACGATATGGAAACACGTCAAAGACTCCTCAACGCGCTAGTACAGGGGCCAGGGGATGCGGACGTTTTTGCCGACAGCTGGCACTCATTACTAAATAAAATTAACTGCCTTTGTAGTTTGATTAGTTACGTTTAGATATAATTTATTTAATTTAACATTGTAAGCGATTTGGTGCCTGACTGTAAGCTAACAATTGTAATTTTTTGAAATAAATAAATAAAAGACTCGCTTTTACCGTGTAGAATCTCAGCCCTAGGCGTCTATTATTATATGTAAACCATATATTGCCTTTGACATGTTATTGTATTGTCAACGTTTTTATAGATCTATCAAATATTTCACCGAAATTTCGGCTGAAGCCTTGTTTTTTTTTTTCAAATAAGGTGCATGCGTTATTAAATAATGACAAGCTCGCCAAACTGTTACCCAGTTTGTTGGCGAGTAAAGCGCTCAAACTTATAGTTAATCATGCAACAACTCTTAACTGTAGTTGTTTTTAGGGTATCTAAAATATTCATTACGTAGGGTAGGTTGTGTTGTGTGACTATAACAAATTCTACCTGCGCCAAGAAAAGCCTTTCACCGAAATGAACATTCTTCGAAGTGATATATTATACTTATAAATATTTCTATGAAATGAGTGTCGACAAAACAAGGGCAAACCGTATGTCTATTTCTTTGTCACGCTCTGCAGCCTAAACGGCTTGATGGATTGTAACATATGGCGTGTCGTTAGATTCGTCTTGGTTGTAGAAGTGACAAAGGCTATAATTTAATCAAAGTTATAAAAAAAAACCTGTTTTAGTGTTCCGTAGCCAAATAGCAAAAAACGAACCCTTGTGGATTCATAATGTCTGGCTGTTTGTCTGTCTGTCCCTATGTCACAACCACTTTTTCCGAAACTTATTGGACTATACTGTTGAAACTTGGAAAGTAGATGTATTTTGTCAACCGCATTAAGATTAATAAATTTAGGGGGAACCTAAAGTACTTCTAAGTACTTAGAACCGAAACTCCCAAAGTAGTTAAATGTGTGTCCCCTCCCCCCCCCTGTAACTTCTAAAATAAGACTATGATAAAACTAAAAAAATTAACGAGATCTAGTAAGTAGTTTTTTTTTATTTCGTTATAAATCGTCTTGCTGCTACGGAACCCTTCATGGGCGAGTCTGACTCGCACTTGGCCGCTTTGTTTTCACTTATTTAGACGAATATATAAAAAATGTAGTACATTTTTCAAAGCTTCCTTTTATTAAGACTTGTTTTCATTGTCTTTTATGGATCAAAAAATATTTATTTATTTATTTAATCTTTATTACACAAAAATACAGAATTTGATTACAAAAGGTGCCTAATGGCATTCTCTACTAGTTGACCTTTGGGCAAATCATAAAATTGTTGTGGGTGGTGTAATATTGTACGAATGTAAAAAAAAAACATTTACAGCATGCATCGAAAATAAATAGATAAACATATATAAAGATAAATACACACGTGAAGCATAAAGTTAAAATATGAATATGTATACGTAGCATCAAAATAACTATTATACTATACTGAAGTAGATATGGGATAAGATAACACCTTATGATAGCATAGACGACCAACAGAAATAACCTCCAAGTCTCAGTTTTCGTCGACATTTCCCAGAAGTACAAGCGCATTACCGAAGAAAGTAAAGTTTTTTTCGTTACATTATTTTACCGTGTCATTTTACGACCATTAATTAAATAAAAACCTCATTGTACAGACATATTTAAGAATCTAAATTATTGCAGCCTTCCTTATAATTAAACGTGTAAGAATACATATTTGTATAGACAGTCCCTTTTACCTCAAAGATTAAAACAAAGAAAAGCATTTAATTACAAACGTTAATTAAAATAAAAGAACAAAAGCTTAGCTATATTAAAAATCATACGTTTCTGGCTATCGAGCGTTTCCATTTACGAAAACAATATTAATCAAATTGCTGCGGGTTTTTACTTTTCAATAAAATGTCGTCAAGTGTTAAGGGAATTTAATTTATACATAAATTAAAACCACAAAGCGTTTTTATTTTCACTGGGAAAGCATTTTTGGGTGAACCAATAGATTGAAAAAGCCTGATTCATTTATAATAATTTAACTACTTAATAGTAAAAAACCCCAAGTCAATCTCATACACATTGTCGATTCTTGACTTGGTAATCTGGTCACTTTTATCGCGGTGGATAAAGCTTCCGCCACTGTCACACTTCCTTATCTGGAAGTGACAAATGTTTTATTCACGCTTATCCTCGTCGACAAACACCACCATAATAGGCCCGAAGAAGTTATACAGGGTAATTTTTTTATCAGTGCACTAATTTGAACATATGATTTTGTATCGTTACTATAATATATTACGACAATAAAACGAGTTATTTTTTTTTCACATACAGTCTACGTCACGCCTTTATTCCCAGAGTGGGGTAGGCAGAGCTACAGAATTACCAACAACTCTAAAAAACTTGTTGATAATTCTCTAACCACATTTTGCACAATCAGGCTAAGATGTTTACCAGTGTATTAGTGACAGGTTATAAGCCCATCGCCTAACAGTACTACAAGCCCTTATTCCCTTAGTCGCCTCTTACGACATCCACGGGAAGACATGGAGTGGCACTATTCTAACCCGGCAACCACACGCTAAAAAATGTTTTTGTTGCAAATTATCTTTCTTTTACCTTCTCGTGTGGACACAAAGTCACACTAGAAATGATGACATGGGTTGTCAAGCTGTTGGTATGCGATACACTGTATTGATATTCGATATTTGAAATTTCATGTACAGCTTATCAGACAACAAGCCGCCCTCAACAACAGCGAAGCAAATATTAAAACTTGTATTAAAAAGTTACCCTGTATATTCGATTCCTATTTCTCTTACGAGTCATTTGTGCCTTTACTCGTATTCATGGACCCAAAATATTACTTTCCTTTACGACGTACCTCAACAATGCGGAGAAACTGCGGAAATACACATGTTTGTATACAATTTATTGCGTCGTTTACCTTCGTTCTAACAACACCCGTGACGATTCACTTACGATTGTATCAACTGAGCACTGGGTTAAGTCTTAAAAACTGCCACTGATCCTAGACATCGCCCCTCTGTGTAATTTATTTCATTTAGTCTGTATTAAACAAGTTTCTTATATCATGAGAATGAAAGAATCAACAATTTATATTGAATATATTACGTCTGTCTTAAAACTTTAGAGGTGAAATAAATGATTTACTAAATTTGAGCACATTTATTAAGCTCGACAAGAGTACAAAGAGATTTAGGCAAGGCGTAATTTAAAACGCTCTTTGGCGTCTTTAAAACTTAATTTGTAATGGAACAGTGATGAAGATTTCTCCAGTACTACAGACGTGCGAGTTTAATATTTTGTTTTAAGCTAGGTTAATAATAAATAAATATATAACTCCTTGTCTTTCAACAAGACTTGATGGTCTGAACATGTATTCACCCAGACCCGTGAATTCCTTTGTGTTGCTTTAATAAAGCCTAACGTCACAAGGATTTCCCAAGTTATTGTGCTATTATGTAAATTTCCTTTTTTAATCTCGTTCACCCGTTCCGGACGCCGCCGGACGGGCCGGCAATAAAAGTTAACTTCATTAAGTCTCTTGAATAATCACACAATATCATAACTGCCACAAATTTTCCGATGCTCCCCGAAGCGCTGTTTTCTCGAAAATACAATTCACAATGGTAAAATATTATAGACTACCACCGTTTCACCGTCTACTATCCTCATGGGTAATATTATTAGAGAACCCTGAATAGGAAAGTGCTGCTGATTAAAATCATAAATTGGCCTCCGTAAAGACCGCATTAGGAGACCGTTACGGGCACTCGGTCCATTCATTTTGATGTGCTCTCTCGCTGATTACTCTCCGAAAAAAACGTACGTTTAACTCAACCTTAGTTATAATTAATATCAGATTAATCTTAGCGCAAGTTATTTCGTTTGTCAGACATTTGCTTTTAACAAATTCAAGCGGTGGCGCCAGGCGCCAAGAGTCAATTGCCGGCGTTTCAGGGCGCGAAAAAAATCCTACGAATTCACTTTCATGATAAGTGGTAATCATGTACCTTAAAAAGAGTAATAAAAGGAAGTGCTCACCCAAATTTATCGATGAGCCACCAAGGCGCGGCCTTGGAAGTTCTTCGAAGTCGGCAGGAGCCGGTGGCGCGCAACAGACGGCCGGGGAGCGGCACACAGAACTAGTATACGGGTATTTTTTTCACACAGTTTTCACACTGTTGGGGGTAGTTTGCCACTTTTCTGTGAAGGTTCGACGGCGCGTCTGAGAGGGTCGCGCGGCGTTCGCCCGCCGCTGTCGCGTGCTCGACTCTGGGCGCTCCCCGCGCCGCCCTGCCCCCCGGCCTCCGCCCGCGGAGCCTCCGTGCGCTCAGTGTGAAATTTGCACCCTTATGACATTTTAAACCATTGTTCACGTAAGAGCTGTTTGAACGGACAATTTGCAGTCAACGTTTGCGAATTGCCTATTCTATTTATTTCCGCATGTTTGTCTCTTACTTTAATGTTTTTAATTTTTAACATTCAATTCATAGGGGTTTTTTAAATGTGTTGTCCCCGATTACTCAAAGACCGCTCAAATGATTTGAAATATTTATTTTGTTTATATGGGTACGTTTTTTAGTTGGTCCCTTTTTCAGCAAGTCAAGATCTGATGGTGGGATCTAGGAGAAATCGAGGGAACTCCTCAAATATTATGATACATATAGCGAGTGTAGTATTTTCAGCGACAAATCTAGCATTTGCATTTAAAAAGTATCATTGGGTGAAGTAGACCTGGGCCTCTATTCAGGTGCGTTAAAACGATATCGAGTTTGACACGTTTAAGAATCGTTTATATCACAGTCGCCATTATTGTAAATGACATAAGAGTTATCAAAACGTTGACAATACGGAAACAGGTCATAAACGATATCGTTATAACGCAGTTGAATAGAGGCCCTGTTTCTCAATAATTGAGATGTGAACAAAACTTGAACTTTGATCACTAAAACGTATGAATGTTTTAAAAACTAAAAACCGTCTTCCTGATTATTGCCCGGCAGTTCCGGAACAGCCGGTTACGCACTGGCGGATTGAACTATAATTCGTTAAATTTAAGTCATCTTATTGCTAAGAATAATAAATAAGAAACTCTGGATGTTAAATAGGTCATTCCCACTGAAGTTGGCGTACCATAATATTTTTAACCAAAAGCCAAATTCAGTTGGACCATTTAACATTCAAAGCTTCTTATTTATTATTGTTAGGAATAAGTTGACGCTTAGTAATCATTTGCATTAAAGATTATAAATTTAACGAATTATAGTTCAATCCGCCAGTGGGTATCCGGCTCTTCCGGAACTGCCGGGCACATAAAGCCTCGGACGACACACGAACCGTCCGGAAGGATCCCGGTGACTGTGAGCTTCATTGCAGTACGTGTGGGGAAATAATCCGTCGATAGTCAATTAATCCGCCGCCGTGATTCAGTAGACTCAGTTTTACTTTTCAACATTATTCACTAGTTAGAGCCCCTTCTTTATTACAAAAAACCGACCAAGAGCATGTCGGACCATGCTCAGTGTACAAGCATAAAAATCAACAAGTAGTAACTAATATTCTATAGTCAATTGATGATTTTAGTACGTATAAACACTTTAATTGCCTGTATCTCAAAAACCAATGATGTCTACTTAGTCGTGATAGTTTTCCTTATAAATTCGTTATATTATGTGCTTTTATATAAGACTTTTTTCGTATTTTTAGTATTTGCAGTTTTGGCTGGTGTGGAGGGGACACTTGACGGTAACAAAAAATAGCGCTTCAAAGCTTAATATTTCAGAAATAGATCCCTTGATCGAAAAACTGTTTTCACAAACCCACAATATTTTTGAAAGACCTATCCAACGATGTCGTTGAATAGGTCTTTCAAAAATATTATTATTATTATTATTATTTTATATTATTATTTATTACTTTGCGTTTGTTATATCCCACACTATGGGATAGACGAGAAAAAAAATACATCCCCACGTTACGTGTCGGGAAGGTACCTACCCTAAAAAAAAAATGTTTTACAATTTCTTGTACCTACTACTTTGTTGATGTGACTAATATGTATATTCATGCCAAATTACAGCTTTCTAGTACTAAGAGTCTCTGCGCTAGGCTGCGGACGGACGGACGGACATGGCGAAACTATAAGGGTTCCTAGTTTGACTACGGAACCCCAAAAAGTAGGTTTTAGTGTTCCGCGAAGACGAGAGCGCCAATGTCGCAAAAAATATATGTTCTCGTAGCAGGACTTGTTACGCCGGGAATGTATTTGTTAAGCGTGCTTGTAAATTATTTCATAACGGTGAAAAACTTATAGATATGGATATCTTCAACTGTACACTGCTGAAAAAAAGCATTTAAATGAGTGGACTTTGTTTATTTGCGGAATTATAACATAACAAGTAATTAATTTAATTACTTACTTTGCTTGGTATTTTTATGCTTATCATGCCTTATGCATGACATCGTCTTTGTTTGCAATGTTGTTCAAATTTTGTGTACCTAATGCATTAGCCATGTATTAACTTGTACCTTTATGAAACTAAAGGTCTTTTTTCTGTTTTTTGGAATCTGTTCATGTTTGTTACTAAATAAATTATAAATATACAGTGTGTAAATGGTATACGGGCGTTCCTTTTAACTGTGGTTAGTACAACTCCTACTGAGCACATTTAGGCAGCTCTTGTTAAAATTAAATTAAAAAAAAATAACCATAAAAAATAATTTAACACGCAATGTATAACGAAAAATGCAATTAATTAAAAACGAAATTAACACCTGACGGATGGACTTCGATGTATATTGCGGGTCGATAGTATGTTCAAAAATTAATAACGGTGTATACGTTAGCGTAATCAAAATAATTCTTTCTGTTAATGATTAGTAGAGTCTTAATCTATGTCCAGTTTTAATAAACGCCCGTATACCATTTACACACTGTATATGTAAGTTAATCTATTGCCAAGTATGGACAATTAATATTTTAATCCGTAAATGAAGGGGTTAGTAACGGGAAACAGGTTCTTCACTTACAAATCAAATATCATAACATTTATTCGACAAAATCAAACGGGATAAGGATACTTAAATCATTATAACATTGTCAGTAATACCACTCGTTAACGTCTTAAACAATGTATCGTATGACTCCAATTACAGTATATAATAACCATGTTTTAAATTGTGCAATTTCAAGACGCCTTTTCTTTTTCTGACATTAAATACATGTACACGATTGGCTCAACTATTCAAGGAATTCACGAAGTCCGTCAAACATATTTCGCTTCAGAGTAAACATTACTTTATCGTCGAGAGATAATATTTATACAAGATAACATAAAGGTACCGAATAAATTAGTAGACGGATTTTCTATTGGTTTGCGATTTTATAGAATTGTGTTTGTATTTTAATAATTATGTTCAATAATGTCTAGGCATGTTTTTTGCCTACGGTAAAATGTAAATGGAAACAGTTATATTATCATAGCTGGGGATTAACTCGTTAATCCGTTAATCGTTAAATAAGTAAGTGAACAGTTTGAGCAACGGATTTACTTTTAAGTTGACCTTAAAAAATGTTGATGGACTCGTTAACTTTTGTGAAATTTCCCAAAGTCCGTTAATCCGTTAAGTACCTATTATTTACTAAAAAGGTACCGCAAGCACCGCTCATTACATTACATTAATATTCATTCACTTCAATACATTAATATTCATAAAGAGGATTGTCCACATTGTGCCTGAAAAACTAAATTACACACTCCAATTTTACACGTTTTTTCTATTCCTAACCTGTTACCAGAACCCAACGATACAAAATATGCAATTTTGATCACGTGTTATCGGATTAACGATTAACGTTAACTTGCGTTAAATCTTCCGAAATGTAACGCTGTAACGTTTAACGAATATAACTTTTTTACTAGCGAATTAGCGATTAACGAAGTTAACTATTTGATTAACGGTGCTCAGCTAAGGATGTTATTTTATGGAGTTTACTTCATTAACTCGGTGAAACCAACAACCAACAAAATTATTGAGCATATTGCAATTCCCACATCAAACCCTTTTTTGCGAGGCTATAAAGGACAATATCCGTGTCCAACAAATAAAACTAAGTTGAAACAAATACAGGGATAAAAAAGGAAAACAAACGAGGAAAGTCATTATCTCGGACTGAGATTGAACCGTATTGACTTTTTCCTCGTTCCTTGGTTATTTCTGTCTAGTACGGTATTTTCAAGCCACCACAATTAAAAAGTGAAACAAATAAATAATTAATCATGATTTGATTCATTAGGTTCAAGTGTCAATAAACAAGCACTTAAGATTTGTGCAGACTACATTATTAGTAATTTAGTCGAGTAGCAAGTATTTTAGTAACTAAATGTGTCGGAACAACAAAATTTAGTCGAGTAATATAAATAAATAAATATCACGGAACAAACTCACAACAATTGACTTAGTCCCAAAGTAAGCTCTAGGCTTTTGGTATGGGTAATAGACAGTTTTATATATAAATAATTACATAGATAAATATATATTTAAAACATAGACAACATCCAAGACTCAGAGACGAATACTCGCGCTCGTCACATAAATATGCCCATACCGAGAATCGAACCCGGGACCGCTAGCTTTGTAGGCAGTGTCACAGCCTACTAGGCCAACGCATCGTTTAATCACTAAAATAGTCATTTTAATAAAATACATGCCACTCGACTAAATGACTTATGTAGTCTGTACTAGCCTTTATAGCAAGTCTCTGTAACGTACGTATCATAATACTCGCTGGCCCACTCGTCTTTTGTTCATACAACTGCTTGCAAATATAACTTCTTAAACCAGAGAGTAAGTTTGAGATTTTTAAGATTGTAGTGTTTGGTTGCAATAGGTAATTAACCTAGGTTCAAAATGGCGAACAAATATATTTTGAATAGGTCTCGTGACTCTGTCCTTACACTACATTATATACTCCAAATAGGCTTTAGAATCGATGGTTAAAATGTGGCGGGTTACTCGTTCCCACCGTGTATAAGGTGATCCCTGTGACAGCTGATATAAATTAAGTAATATAATAATAATAATAATATCACGGGATAATGTCACACAAATTGACCTAGTTCCAAACTAAGCTCTAGGCTTGTGCTATGGGTACTAGACAACGATAAACTTACTTATATAGAGAAATATATACTTAAATACATAGAAAACATCCAAGTGTTATCAATAAATGTTCAATTAAGAGATTTTTCGTATTTTGTTTAATTAAAAGTAGGTACTTGACTATTTATCATTGAAAATTCATCAATAACATCGTCTCCGGCTAATTTAGCTTGCCCCCGAACCCTGAAGGCTTTGCGATCAAAAGAGCCGTCGCCATTATTACTCTGTCAATATTAAGCAGGTTTCGGAGGTAAGTCCGTCACAAAGGAACTAGTTTTGATACCAATACTCCTTTGAAGGATACGGAACCGCGGAAAAAACATCTAGTAAACTTTTTTAATGCAAGGATCTCTTATATTACCTGACCATACGTAATAAATTAAGCTAAATTCAACACAAAATATTTCAAAATTGAAAGCTAAAATCAAATTTTCTCCTGAAATATAATCGTGGGTATTTATGTTGATACATAAGAAATATAAGTACGTTATAGATTATATCAAACGAACTACAATATATTTTTTTAAGGTCATGACCAGCATGTGCTAAACCAACAAAATTTCTTAAAAAGTTGCTGGCACAAATTTAATTTTGCGACGAGCATTTACTACTTATCAAGATCAACTTAATTAGTCAAAAACGGTAAATCTACTTTAAGTATAGCGGAGCGTATTCCTTCATAATTTCATTTCCCATAATGGTCAATGGTCAATGGTCACCTTTATTTTCCCTAATATCAAATACCATAATTTCATTTATCATAAAGTAGTTTTTTCTGAAATCATAACCTTTCAAGTAGTTTTTACATGCCATGCATCGTAAAGAGCCCAATCGGTTATGTTAGGTTTGTTTTATTACAATTCTGAATAATTCACAGTTCCACAAAAAATGCCTTTATGGTAATTGTATAAAAATCAAAAAATCAAAATCAAAATGTTTATTCAGTAAATAGGCCCCCATGGGGCTCTTTTACACGTCGGTAATATGAAGTGAATTTTCTATATTATGGCACATGATTGTTAATGCATACAAAATTATGTCATATGAAACTCGGGCAAACAAAATTATTGCATATGAAATTCGGTCAAAGCTGTCCAGACCAACTCGATGATGCTATATTATTCCTATTATCATCGTTACGGTTACGTAGATCACTAAATTTCAGTTCCATTGGTCGCCGGGAAGATCTTCGGTGCAAGATTTCCCAAACATTCATACATACAAACATTGCGAGTTATTAAAAAGCTTGTAACAATTAAATATATACAGTTTGTCGCACTTGCCTCGTAGACGCGCTTGTTCCATATTTTAACCTTACCCTCTTTATGACGTTGATAATCAATTGATAACATGGACGTGTTATCAAATGTTGCATATACAAAGAAAATGCTTACGTTTTTGTAGCGTAAGGGTGACTTTAGGTACATTGGCATAAAAAGAAACAGAACCCAAAAAGATGGAAGGAAACAACATTAACCCTGTCCTCTAAGTAGTTTCTTGGTTCTTCCCTTTCACCAAACTCCATTACACGTTGCCCGGGTTCAGTATAAAAACGACATCGATAAGAAAAATAACAAAAATAAATAGGGCAGAGGAAACGGAGTCGTACCTTCCACGGGCTGTTTATACACTTGGCTTCACATCTCGCCAATAACATTCGGTGATTGGGTGGAACCCTAGTGTTAGCGATACGTCGTATGTTATTTGGAAACGGTTATGTTAGTTAGTAGGTAGCTACTTCTAAGCTAGCAACCTCAGTGGGCCGAGTACGCGGCCACGAGACTAATTCATCTATTCCATTTTCCAACGTAAGTATAAAGAACTAAGGTTTAAAATAAAAGTGTGCTTTGTTTGGTTTGAGTCCTTTTATTACTAAGCAACTGAATTCCCGGGTGGCTGTCATTTTAATAATTTCATAATATTATTTGACACTAGTACCAGTTTGACCTCAATTGACACTTAAGTCCCGTGGCAGCGTGCTCGGCCCACGGTAAAGTCAAATATTTATGTGATGAACATTTGTTTACTATTACGTAATACAAGCCTAGAACTTAGGACTAAGGGAATAAAGGCTTGTAGTATTTTTAGGCGATGGGCTTGCAACCTGTCACTAATACACTAGTAAACATGTCAGCCTACTTGTGCTAAATGTGGTTACAGAATTATTAATGTTAACAACTATTTATTAATTTACCTATTTTTGTTGCGTTCCTAATTGATTTAAACAGAATGATATAATGATAATTTTAAAATAGCATCTTGTTAAACCACGAACAAAACTGAACTACCGGCGAGATGGCTATCTGTGACGTCTGTCACTTTTGACATAAAAAAAGGCGCCGGGAAGATCAGTTTAGTTCTGTCTTGCTTGATCGTGATAGCAAAAAGGACCTCGTGCATTTTATGGTGTAAGAACTAAGTGTAAGTTTTGGTAAACCGAATAAAAGTGAGTACCACATCTTTGTTTTACTTCTACATTTATATTTGCCTGTGCTGACCTTGCTTAATCTCCCTCCCTTGTCAACCGAACCACACTGTAGTCCGCGAATTTGTACTGTTAGTGGTTATGATATGAAAAGGGAACTAACTGTAACTAGTTGATCGATTTGAAAGGAGTTCGGTTGAAAATGGTAAGGATTGGCCAACATTTCAGAAGTGGGTATGAATCGATGTTTTATGAACTCTCTAACCTATAAAAGAAAACGTTTTTTTTTTTTCTCCCTACTCATATTCTTTCTTATTTCTTTTCATAACTGTGATTAGTGCAGAATAGATAGGTAGGTACTTAATCACACTTATTACAAAAAAAAAAAAAAAAAAGGTGATAATTCTAGAATTTAACGAATAATCACAAGGATATTATCTTCTATATAATAAAGATGAATCGCTAAATGTGTTGCTAAGCGCAAAACTCGGGAACGACTGGACCGATGTAGCTGATTTATTTTTGTTGTGTTCGTCATTGTCAGGACAAGGTTTTTTTTTTTATATGATAGAAAATAAACTGCGATTAATGTAAATTTCAGTGGAATCTGGAAACACCTCTCCGGGGTTATACACGCCCTCACGTCCTACCAAGACGGGGCGTAATTCTCGCTGCAGTGAGAAGCGTTCACCGAGTCATCGGCCGAGTCGCCGGCCGCGCAGCCGGCCTAGTCACCAGCCAAGCAGCGGGTCATGCAGCCGGCCGAGTCGCCGGCCACACAGCCGGTCACGCAGCCGGCCGAGTCGCCGGCCACGCAGCCGACCGAGTCACCGGCCACGCAGCCGGCCGAGTCGCCGGCCACGCAGCCGGTCACACAGCCGGCCAAGTCGCCGGTCACGCAGCCGGCCGAGTCACCGGCCACGCAGCCGGCCGAGTCACCGGCCACGCAGCCGGTCACGCAGCCGGCCGAGTCGCCGGCCGCGCAGCCGTTCACGAAGTCGGCCGAGTCGCCGGCCACGCAACCAGCCGAGTCGCCGGCCAGACAGCCGGTCACACAGCCGGTCACGCAGTCAGGCCAGCCACCGGTCACGTAGCCGAGCGAGCCGTCAGCCGGCCAGCAGCACTGCGCCCGCTCTTGTGAGTGCGCCAGCGGGAAATAACCGTGAGCCTGCCATAGCTTATAATGAGGATAGTTTAACTCTTTTACTTAACGCTTTAAAATCGATAGGGCGCAATGACTCGTTAGATAAGCTAGGAAGTATGCATAATACGGTCCCTGAATTTGACCCCGCTAGAAAGGAGCAAACTATGACCATGTGGATCCACAAGGTCAATGAGTGCGCCTCTATTTATGGCTGGACCGAAAAACAATTAATTCATTATTCATTACCGAAACTACGAGGGGTTGCACAGAGGTGGTACGAAGGCTTATCGTCTGTCCTTTACTCGTGGGAAGATTGGCAAGCCAAGTTGTTAGCCGCTTTTCCGTCTAAGGAGAACTACGGGCAGATGCTTAGTGACATGGTCGCCAAACGAGCTCGTTTCGGGGATTCTCTCGAAGACTACTTTTACGATAAGGTAGCACTAATAAATAAAGTTACTGGACCTATAACGGGCAGATTGTTCGTTGAATGTATCCTACACGGCATCGATGACCGCTCTATTAGGTTAGGAGCTGAAGCTGCGCAGTTTGACGACCCTGACAAATTGTTGGCGTACCTACGAAATACGCGAAATATAAAGCCGGTTACTGACCGCAAGGCACCAAGAAATAGTAATATCGGGAAACCTCAGGACCCCGTAAATAAACAAAGCAGGTCGCGTTGCTTTAATTGTAAACAAGAGGGTCACGTCTCTTCTAATTGTACTTTGCCTATAAAAAAATGCACTAAGTGCTTGAAGTTAGGGCATGAAACAGAGCAGTGCTATTCTAATTCTAAACTACCGTCAAATACCGAAAAGACCGTTCAATGTTGTGTTGCAGACGGAAGTACTTACGGAGAAAAATATTCAAAGGTTGTAGAAGTTAATGGAGCACCTTTTAACGCGTTCATTGATTTTGGTAGCCAATGTTGTATGATAAAGGCATCAGAATTTGAAAAGATCAGTAAACCACTTCTTACAGACTCGCTTCCATTGCTCAAAGGTTTTGGTAATTCCATTGTTCAGGTATTAGGCAGGTGTAGGTGCAATATCACTATAGATAAAGTAGGGGCTGATGTGGACCTGTATGTAGTTCCTGACTACGCAATGGACGTACCTCTCATGATAGGACAATCTTTTACAGAGCAACCTCATGTAGTAGTGTATAAGACCAGTGAGCAGTTACTGATGTTAGAAAATGTTGCTGGCGACTCCTCCAGTAGTTATAAAATAAAGTTGTTCTGTAGAAATGATACGACAGTTACAGGAATATCTACTGTCGAAGTGTATGCCGACCCGCCTTTCAAAGGCGAATTGTTTATAGAGGGCGGCTTGCGACTTGTCACTGACGTTAGGTTCTCTGTGTACTCGGGCTTGTTTAGTATTAGTCAAGATGGGGTAGGACAACTTGTAGTGAGTGTCCCAGATGGTCAAAGCATTTCTTTAAGTAAGGGCCTTTTGATGGCGCGCGGTCGTGTGGCGAGGGAAGATAATGAGATGTCATATCCCGTTGCAATGCAAGTTGCTACTGTTGCTGAACGCTTAGTATCTCCCATAGAAGCAAAAGATGTTCGGGTCGGTGAATACGTCACTCAATCTGAAAAAGAACAGATCGTAGCCTTACTGAACAAATATAGGGAATGCTTTGCGTTTAACTTGACCGAATTAGGTACCACGACGGTGGGAGACATGACAATAACCCTAAACAATAATGAACCCGTCGTATACAGACCGTATAGGCTAGCAATCCACGAGAAGGGGGTAGTTCGGGACATGATCACCGAGCTGTTGGATAACAAAATCATCCGTCCTTCTACTTCACCTTACGCCAGTCCTATCGTGCTAGTGCGTAAGAAGACTGGCGAATACCGTTTATGTATCGATTTTCGGGCTTTAAACAAACTCACCGTTAAAGAGAACTACCCAATGCCTCTAATCGATGACCAGCTAGACACTCTTTCGGGTCATCACTTTTACACTACTCTTGACCTAGCATCAGGATACTATCAGGTACCCATCCGCGAAAGTGACAAACACAAAACGGCGTTTGTAACACCGGACGGCCATTTCGAGTTCAATCGGATGCCGTTCGGTCTTGCAAATGCCCCGGCAACCTTCCAGCGCATAATGAACCAAGTTTTAGGGTCAACTCGACATAAAGAAGCACTAGCCTATTTAGATGACGTAATAATACCCGCGAAAGACTTTTCAGAAGGCATGACGCGATTGGAAAACACATTACAATTGTTTTCGAATGCGGGTTTGACACTTAAACTGTCGAAATGTTTGTTGTTCGGTCACTCCGTTGATTACCTGGGATTTGAAGTGTCTAAGGATGGTATTAAGCCCGGTTCACGTAAAATAGAAGCAGTTGAGAGATTTCCAGTCCCAGTGAATCAACACAATGTCCGTCAATTTTTGGGATTGGCTAGTTTCTTCCGGAGGTTTGTGCCTGGGTTCTCAATTATCGCTAAGCCCTTAACACATCTCCTAAAAAAAGATATACCCTGGTCATGGGGTGAAAAGCAACAAATTGCGTTTACAACTCTTAAGCAGAAGCTAATTGAGAAACCCACTTTAGCTCTGTACGATCCGTTAGCTGAGACCGAGCTGCACACGGATGCGTGCAAGCTGGGGCTAGGAGCGATCCTACTACAACGTGATGCAAACAATATGCTCAAGCCCGTGGCATTCTATAGTAGGCAGACGACACCAGAGGAGCAAAACTACTCCTCCTACGATTTGGAGACACTCGCGGTTATATCAGCTCTCCGTAAATTTCGTGTGTACTTAGTCGGTATCTCATTTAAGGTGGTGACGGATTGCAATTCTCTGCGTGCTACCTTCCAAAAGAGAGATATGATCCCGCGAGTGGCCAGATGGTGGGAACAGATGCAGGAATTTAATTTGAACATTGACTATAGACCAGGTGCGGCTATGGCGCATGTCGATGCCCTTAGTCGTAACCCTACACCTGAATCACAGAAACTGATTAGTGAAGTGCTGGCGGTTTCCGAATCTGGCTCTGACTGGATAGTCACAGTCCAAGGTGCGGATTCCGAGATCCAAAGGATCGTCAACATTCTCAAGGATCCCAATTTGGACAACATTATAGACGTTAAAAATAATTACAAAGTTAAAGGAGGTAAACTGTTTAGAATAACTTCGCAAGGTGATAAATGGGTTGTGCCAAAAGGGGTTCGTTGGCAGGTTGTTAAGCAAAACCACGACGACATAGGTCACTTCTCCGTTGACAAAACACTGGAAAAGATCATGGCCGTTTACTGGTTCCCCAAAATGCGGACTTTTGTCAAAAAGTATGTAAGGTCTTGTTTAGAATGCACATGTTCCAAGGCAAAGGGTGGTAAACGGCCAGGATTTTTGCATCCAATTGAAAAGGTTGACAATCCTTTTGACACAGTACACGTAGATCACGTTGGCCCTTTTGTCCGCAGTAAAAGAGGCAACATACACATATTGGTCATAGTCGACGCGTTTACTCGGTATATCTATCTAAAACCGGTTAAAAGTACAAAGTCCCATAATTCGATTAGGGCCCTTTCTGAATATTTTGGTATATTCGGAGTACCAAGGAGATTAATCTCTGATCGCGGGTCCTCGTTCACTAGTGGGTCCTTTAAAAAGTTCATGCATAGTAAAGGAATCAAACACATCCTCAACGCAGTCGCCACTCCTAGGGCCAACGGGCAGGTGGAGAGGTACAACAAGGTAATAGTTGATGCCCTTACTGCTAAATCCGTCGGTACATCAGACAACATGTGGGACGAATTCCTGTCAGATGTACAATGGGGCATGAATAATACCTTCAATAAAGGTATAAATCGAACCCCATCTGAAGCTTTATTCGGTATAAGACCCGCAGGAGCAAGTGATAACAGGTTGTTATCTGAAATAGCCGACGATGTGACGGATAAAAGCCAAAATGACAGAACTGAAATAAGAGAGGAACTTAACTCTCACGTAAAAACCTATCAACAATATCAAAAGAACAGGTACGACAAAAAGCGTTGCCAGCCTGTAACATTCGAGCTAGGTGACCTGGTTAGGATAGAGCGACAGGTACCCGCCTCAGGGCAGAGTAAGAAGCTTGTCCCACGGTTCCAAGGGCCTTACAAGATCACGGCTATTTTAGACCACGACCGAGTCCAAGTGGAAGATACCCCATTAACAAAAAAAAATGGGCGTCGATTTTCCACTATTGTAGCTATAGATAAAATTGCCCCTTGGTTAACTTTTAATAGACCTCACGCGCAGGACATGGTCTCTTCAAGCGAGAGTAGCAATGCTAGCGACGATGAATAGAATTTAAGTTTAAATGTTAAACACAGACATTCAGGACGTAGTGGGGGCCTGTTGTCACAAACTAATATACCGATATTCAGGACGTAGTGGGGCCTGTTGTCACACACACTATGACGGCATTCAGGATGTAGTGGGGCCTGTTGTCACATACATTATAACGGCATTCAGGACGTAGTGGGGCCTGTTGTCACATACATTTTAACGGCATTCAGGACGTAGTGGGGCCTGTTGTCACATACCATTATAACGACATTCAGGACGTAGTGGGGCCTGTTGTCGGTTTTGTTTTATATTCTTACTTAGTGTTTTTTTTTTTTTTTTTTTTTTTTTTTTTTTTTTTTTTTTTTTTGGTGTTCAATAAAGAATATTTGTATTGTATACCGAGTAGAGTTAATTCATTGTGTGTATATCAGTTTCATAGTAGCAGTAAATAAGTGATTAATAATTAAAATTAAATTTTGTTGTTGTTGGAATATTAGAATAAATTTTTGTATGGTGTCAATAACATATCTCTCTCATACATAATGCCATTACTATGACTATGATTAATATTTGTCAACTAGTTCATCAAACATTTATACGAATTTTGGTAGCAGTGGAATAAATTAAATTTACTTATTTATATAAGGTTTGTAAGTACGAGGACGTACTCCTCCATTTCGGATGGCCGACTGTTAACAACTATTTATTAATTTACCTATTTTTGTTGCGTTCCTAATTGATTTAAACAGAATGATATAATGATAATTTTAAAATAGCATCTTGTTAAACCACGAACAAAACTGAACTACCGGCGAGATGGCTATCTGTGACGTCTGTCACTTTTGACATAAAAAAAGGCGCCGGGAAGATCAGTTTAGTTCTGTCTTGCTTGATCGTGATAGCAAAAAGGACCTCGTGCATTTTATGGTGTAAGAACTAAGTGTAAGTTTTGGTAAACCGAATAAAAGTGAGTACCACATCTTTGTTTTACTTCTACATTTATATTTGCCTGTGCTGACCTTGCTTAATCTCCCTCCCTTGTCAACCGAACCACACTGTAGTCCGCGAATTTGTACTGTTAGTGGTTATGATATGAAAAGGGAACTAACTGTAACTAGTTGATCGATTTGAAAGGAGTTCGGTTGAAAATGGTAAGGATTGGCCAACATTAACATGTCTTTAGAGTTGTTGGTATTTCTGTAGCTCTGCCTACCCCACTCTGGGAATACAGGCGTGATGTTATGTATGTATGTAACTTAGGACTAAGTCCATTTGAGTATGATAATGATTGCCTTGTGTTATCTATTAGTATTATTATAAAGTTTAGTACATCTGTAACGTTATATGATGTAACGTGACAATATACAAAGTGTGAAGTATAGATAGGAATGCTACAGAACTCAGATGTACGATCGATAGCACAAATACCTAAGCATACGGTTTGCTTGTAATGTAAAACTGTTGGTAAATGGATATCATTATCATTTGTTATGCCAAGGAGAAGGCACACAACATATAGTCTTCAATACAGTACTCCCGTATACACGCTACACAGACACGCTAGCCTAGTTGGGAGTTTGGGAGTGACCCTGCCTTCGAAGCTAGGGGTTCTGGGTTCAAATCCCGGTAAGGGCAGATATTTGTGTGATGAGCACGAGTATTTGTTCCTGAGTCTTGGATGTTTTCTTTGTATTTTAGTATATATTTCTCTATATAAGTAAGTTTATCATTGTCTAGGTGAGGTGGCCAACCTTTGCGAAAGTATCAAATATTTTTTTTTGCTTTGCGTTTCATTATTTATTTGACTTTAATTTTGCATTCAAGTCTTAGAAAAAAATCGAATAAAAGTTGAGATATTTTAACTTTTTTAAAACATGAGAAATGGTTCATTGTGTCCAACAATAAGCACACAATGATCCGGGGGTAGGCATACAATGAACCTACCGAGTACACAGTGAACCATTGCATAGATTAAACTTAAATTAGCGGACTCTATGTGAACTGATTTCGGAAAATATTAAGCTGATTAATAAAACGATATATTTATTTTGGAAAAGGTTATATTTATATAAATTAATGGTCGCAAACCAACGTAACGTGATATAAAAATCTGAATATTTGTCTTGGACCACAAAATTATGCCTTCAATTATAGCAAGATAGTTCTAATTTAGTATCATAACATCTTTAACTTTATAATCATATATCTAATTCTTCAATATATAACAGTAAAACTTAAGCTTTTTAACACTTGGGTAATTACCATAGACTAACAGACTAACATTCAAATTCGTTTCAGTCTTTCTTAATTAGAAATCAGGCGTAGGACTGATATTATTAAAACTAAAAAATAAACTTCTAACCATTCAAAATGAAATTATAATATCACAATTGTTGAGTTATCTATCATTTAATAACAAAATATTTTACGTACTTGTCAATTAGCCTAACAAACACAAAAGATTATAAACTTAACATTTTGGCTTTCAGAGATCCATCATATAATTATAATCTTAGTTTAAAATCGTTAACAGTCTTATTTGTCAATTAGCATAGAAAACTTAGTAAAATTAAAACGGAAAATATAAAAGAGATAAGTTCACCGGAAACTGATATGTTGCTTGTCGACGACTGCTACCATCTACTTTGGGCTTAGGTAGGTAGTATATATTTTATATCAATTTTCGCAATTCCCGCAAGATCTGGTTCGATAGGCTCAGCAAATTTGTAAAACACTTTACTTTTTAACTTTAAATATGAGACGAAATAATCATAACCACTGTCATTAGACTTTTCTAAAATTTTGGCCACGTAATAGTATTTCTTCTTCTTTTGGGTTTCAATTAAAATGACAATATAATCTCCCACTTTCGGGTCTCGAGGTAGAGATGAAAAATCTTCATCTAGTATTATTTCATCCTCTTCACTTTCACTTTCAAACTGCTCTCCTCCAGAAGATTCGCCACTTGCCTGAAACACTTCTTCGTCACTAGTGTCATTGGCGGAAGCATTTTGTGCTGTGTGTTTTTTCTGGGTTTTAAACAAATTTGCTTTCCTTACCTTTTTAATGCCTTTATTCTTCTTAATCTTCCTTTTCGCGATTTCTTCCTTTTCGGGGGTATCAGTCGCTATCATACTTTTCCCCAAAGCTCGGCGTTTTCTAATGTTTTTACGCGGACCGGCTTTTAGTGGAGGTCTTAACATGTGCGGTGTGATAAAAGCTTTTTCTCCTTTAGAAGGCCCTGCTTGATGTGGACTGATTTCTGTAGACAATCTTGTAATCGATAAATTAGGTTGTTGTGGAGGTGTGTTTATAACCGATTGATCAGGAACTAGTTTAGATGATTGCACTAGAGATATTGCGTCTATCACTCGGGAAGATGCGTTTTTGCCATCAATTTGCTGTGGATTAGCGTCAGTTATTGGAAGATCTTCACTTACTTGCGATGGTTGCTCCTCAGGTGAAATTGAAGGCAAAGCGTTGGGCAAATCTGATGTTTCTACATGAGTTTCCATCGTTGGATTTGGTCTGTCTGTAACAGAACTCGGTAAGAAATCTTCATCTGTAAAAGTAGATGCATCGAATGGATGAATGCCGCATTTTTTAAAAGCATTGGTTATGTTGACGGGCGTCATTGCCTTTAAATATGCCTGTCCCACACATTCGGCAACATGGTAGATAGTAACTGCTTGGCCTGGATGACGCAGTAGCCACGAGTCAACAGCCGAGTTATAAAACGTTTTGAAAGGTCCGTTTAAACCGACATCCAATGGTTGAAGTTTTGCAGTGGTGTGGGGAGGTAGTGTGAGTATAGTTACCCCAGAAGATTTTGCCAGGTTCAGGGCGTCTAATGATAGATGACTCTCATGATTATCCAAGATTAAAAGAGCAGGATTGTCTTTAGAGGCGGAAGTGTGCCTAATAAAATGCTTCATCACGTCTACAAATATTTCGGCATTCATCCAGCCCGTAGGCGTAGCTAATCCCAGTGTTGCAGGAGGAGCACCGTTTAACATGTGGCTTTTAAAATTTTTCCTGGGAAAAACCATTGCAGGAGGTATTGCTTGCCCAGTTGCGGAAACAATACAACATGTTGTAACTAAAACACCTCTTTCACCACTTGTGATTTTACAAACGTTACTCCCTTTTGGTGCTAACACTTTTGATGGCCGATGAACGGTGGTGGTGGATGTTTCATCTAAGTTATAAATCCGAGTGCCATCGCCAAATGTACTATGTCTCTGCATAGCTTCCTTTAAATTCTTAAAAAACGTTTCCACGTTCACCTTATTAAAAGCTGTAGCACGGGCTAAACTGCAAGGTTCTGGTTTCTTTAAGCTTATATGTCCGTGGCGTTTTTTGAAAGATCGCAACCAATCTTTCCCGGCGATTTCGTTTTTGGCCCAAGACTGAGGAAATTTTATCTTATTGGCAACCGCCATCTGGTATGCCAATTGTCTAGTTTCTTTCGCAGTCAGACCATAAAACATCAGTGCACATTCCTCAATATAATTTATTAGAATATTTTCTTGATCCGGGGAAAATACCGCGTTTATCTCATAATTTGGGACTAAGCTAGAGTTTTCATTATTTTTAGTTTTTATGACATACCTTCTTAGTGTAGGGTAAGACAATTTACAGTCTTTGGCAGCTTTTCGGATGCTCACAGCATGTTTTACCAGTGCGAGAGCCATTTGCATCGCTTCTTTGGTGTGCCCTCCTTTTTTTCTTTTCTCCACCTTCGTTCGCCCCATTCTACAGTTGAAAAAGTAGTTAATTACTGTATTATGTCTAATAAACTACACATTCTAAATTTTTAGCATATAATACATATCAATAGAACAAACAAGATAAGAGAAAAAAGCTGGTAGTACACAGTGAACCTGTTTAGGTATTAAGAAACTGGTTCATTGTGTACCAATAGCTGGAACACATTCCGCTGGGTCAATGTGTACCCTATCCTCGTGATACACTGTGTACCATCTACACCTTTCGTTGTTTTAGGTTAGTTTAAAAAATACGAAACAAGATGGAGACGTCATAGTATTTCTAAACGATAGCCAAGTAGTTACTCTACACAAGTAAAAAACTTAATGTTCTAAAATTGACAACATATAAGTAAAATAAAACGTCAAAACACTTACTGTTTTTCTTGTTTTTGTGCCGAAAATCACAAAACACCTCGTCACACGTACGGTTTTGACACAGGCTGGACGCCGACTGGGGGGCGAGGGACGCGACAAAATTCAAGTACATTTTTACTAGTGGCACGGTTTGGCAACGTCGCGTGTTTAAAATAAAGCGTTGGTTCGTTGTGTACTACTGGTTCATTGTTTACTACCTGACCCTACCCATAGTACAAGCCTAGAGCTTAGTTTGGGACTAGGTCAATTTGTCAATTTATTATGTCCCGTATATTCATGCCGTCATATATCCAACCAAGGTGATCCAATCCCTCACTATACCAGGCCGGTGACACTCCGCGCTATTGCCTACTCAATGTGCGGCCTTTTATACAAGGCTAATCAGTTGAGTGTCACGCGAGCGCTCGTCTTGAAGCGCGCCGCCCGTACGCCGCTGCGAAAATAATTCGAGTTTTTGTTTAAATAAATGTACCTATGGCTCCTTGAAAAGCCAAAAGGTACTGTATAGCATACGGGTGCTTAAATAATGACAGGAATGGCGATCTATTATTATTTACACTGCCAAAAGATATCAAAAGGTAAGATTATTATTAATATTATTTTATAAATTATATCTTCGATCGAGGTAGGTAGTTACGAGTAGCTGTACTTAATTACTGACACAATGATTACAGTTTTGAATCCTCGACACAAAAACAGCGGAATAATACTATTTATTTTATTAACTACCTACCTCAGTTTCGCAGTTTTTGACTTATTCGCATCAAAAATCTATTACCTACCTTACTTAAAGAGCGTTCCGCGTAAGTAGATCTCCTAGTAATAGTGACTACCTACTAAAGCAAGGTCAGCATATACTGGTTACCTACTTTCTTACTTGAGTAACGGAATAGGTAATAATAGTGCTCGAGTTTATAATTTTGTCATGTTAAACGAGTTGCATAGTCCAAGAGCCTGATGTAAGATTAGTTTTTAATTTGATATATAAGTACTAACGTTTAAATTAGGTTTTTCTTTCTTTCTTTCTTTTCTTTTAGTTTCTGATTTTGAACATTTTTTTGATTTGTTAGCCCTGTTAGGGTATACCTACTCCCGAGGTTGACGGAAATTGACGTCGGTTTATTTTTTGTTTAAGACTTGTAATTATTATAACAATATGTAGATGGATATTTTCGCTAAAACATGACCCTAGTAATGAGTTACCTATATAATATATAAGAAAAAGTTAAGAAGGTCCGCTTTGTGACTATTTTCAATAAAATTAAAATTATAATTAACTTTTGTTAAAAAACTGTAATTTTTATTTTACCTTTTACTTTACTATAAATAAATAAATAATAAATATCAAATATATGAAAAAGGAGTAAAATATATGAAAAAATATGTAAAAATTCAACATTTGTATTTGTAATCAATCAGTCACAGTTACAAATAGTTATAATATAAATTTTATTATTAAGTATTGCAATGACAAATTTATCTGCCATTAAAAATTGGCTCTCTCCTTGTATATTTTTAAGTGTAAGAAAGAGTAAATGTATGTCTCACATAAGCTTTACTTGTCGATTGTGAAACAGGCAATAAGACTAATAGGCTTTCCATCGCAGGTTGCAAATGTTGATTAAATGTTATTGATGAAACATAAATATTGTTATAAGATATTAATAATTATTGTTTTTAAATCAAAAATATATTAAACGTTCTTTTGAAATTTCACCAATCCGACTTTTTTTTAACGTTTTTTCATGTACGATGTAATGTTAACGTGCGTCAGCTCCTAGACTAACATTAACCTACCTATTCCAGTACGGGTAGCACAAGTTGTATTTTCTCGCTTGTCTCGCTTAGTGCGTCTCTAGTTACAAACTAGATTTATTTATTTATTTAATTTATTTATTCAATTAGACACACTAACAGTTGCACAAACAAATACAAATATAAAAGATAGGTACAAAGAAAATAGTCCTGTTTGTGTACCAAATGCAACAGTATTAGCACAGTTAGGGATGAATAAAAATAAAACTACATAAGAAAACTACAATTAATAATAAGTTTAATGCAATTTGTTTTCTTACAACTGCCACGGAATAAGTATTAACGTATTAATTAGTACAAGTAACTGCCAGCCCTGCGGAGTGGGCGGAGTCAGTAAAGCTCATGGCGGGCGAAATAATACATACTCTCGCGGCGCAGATTTAAGCTGCATTTTGCCTCGTTAGGGGCGCCCCCACTATCGATCGCAGAAATGTAACCAAGGTCACTTCCGGCCGTGCACTTGTTTTATTATCGTTAACGCGTTCTGTTTAGGTTTAAATTCTCATGTTTGCTGTCACGGAGTATCGCTTCTGTACTTGTACTATTACTTATTCTGTGACTATACGTCATAATTACCAATAGCATTAGATAAAACCATGGGCTTAACCCTTAATTTGACAATGATCACTTTTTTTTTATTTAAAATAAACAAGGGTTTGAATTGTAAGACTTTTTTATTTTGGAATTTATCGAAGAAGTATTAACCGGCAAAGTAAAATTGCCCGAGTATTCGTAGGCACAATTAGCCGAGTTAAGCTCCCACTGCCCGATTATTAACAGATCAGTGGGGCTAGCCAAGTTGTATTCGACAATCGTTAGCGATTATATTTAGATTGAATAAAAACCGCCTTCAAAAACGCAAAAAATAACTTCTTTTAAAATTGTACGCACCAACCTAATAGTCCCACTAAAGTCCGCTTTTTTGTTGAAAATATTGTGGTCGCCGACTTCAGTTGGACTAACCTATTAGGTAGATGCCTACAATTATGAAAGAAGTTATTTTTTGCGCCTGTGAAGGCGGTTTTTTATTTTCAAAATCGGTCCTCAATTGACGGAGCAATCGGTGAACATACATAAAAAAGAAATACATACAATGGAACGTATAACCTCCTCCATTTTTGAAGACGGTTACAAATAGGAATCGACTTAAGCCACTGAGATAGTACCACGTGACTATCTCGGTGGCTTACGTCAATTCCATACATTTGTCTATCGAAACATAATCGCTAACGATTGGCAAATGCAGCTTGGCTAGCCCCACAGGCAACGGTCAACCAAGCTGACAGGTCATAGGAACTATTGCATCTGATGAGGCATGTCGTTGAATGTCTGATCGAAGTCAAACTGAAACGCCCGTAGAGTCCAAGATAGGTACTTTCGTGCCGCGGGCTTGAACTTACCGCCTTTCAACGGATCGGACAAGCAACCAGGGCTCAATCGGGTGCAATATTGCCCAAGGCTTGTTAGCCTGGTTGAACGCGGCCCGACCTGATAAAAAACGGGCCGTGGGACCGAAGTTTCAGGCTTACCGGTTAAAACTTCGTTAACGGATTGAAAAGTGAGTTGTTTAAGAGAAGCACCATGCATGGATCGCTGTGAGGCGGCCGCGCCCCGGTGGCGTGCGTTTCGGAACAGGTTAACTCCCTTACAAAAGTTGGCGTAATTACATTAATGTTTACGTTCCATAAAGATTTTATTTGCTCTGCGCATGGACGGGGAAATTGAAACGAGAATATTCAATTAAACACTGGTTTTAGATAGATTATGTTAGATCCTAAAATTTCATTAAATTCGAGAACGAGTGATCCATATTTGACGACACGTTGGCATAGTTGGGAGTAACCCTGCCTCCGAAGTCAGCGGTCCTGGGTTCAAATCCCGGTAAGGGTTTCTGAGTCTTGGATGTTTTCTATGGATTCAAGTATTTATTTCTCTATATATGTATGTTTACCGTTGTCTAGTACCCATAGTACAAGCCTAGAGCTTAGTTTGGGACTAAGTCGATTTGTGTGAGATTGCCCCTGATATTTTTTTTTTCATTATTGTATTTTACTTGAAAACTAGCAAATTACATTTTTCAATATTAATAACACAATCCAAAAATGAAGAATGAGATAAATATTCATATACCTTGTTTATTATTTTTTCTAGTTTAACTACGGAAATTATAAGGGATAGTTTCGCCATGTCCGTCCGTCCGTTCGTCCGCAGACTAGCGCAGGGACTCTTAGTACTAGAAAGCTGTAATCTGTCATGAATATGTATATTAGTCACGCCAAAGTGGTAAAATAAAAAGGAAATATTAAAGCCAAAACTACAAATACTAAAAATCTGTAAAAAAATCTTTAATTAAAGATCTATCATAACCAATTTTAAAGAAAAACTACCACGACAAAGTAGACATCATTGGTTCTTGAGATACAGGCTATTAAAGTGTTATACCTACTAAAATCATCTAAGACGGCATCAATTGACTATAAATAGAAAATCAGTTATTACTTGTTGATTTTGTTTGTAGTACTTAATGGCTTCGGAACCCTACACTGAGCATGGAGTTTGACAGAATACCTTTAAATTGAGTAATCACTAAAATACACCAATTAACGTTATTTTAAAACACGATTAAGGAACCCCGTGTGGTTGCCGGGTTAGAATAGTGCCACTCCATGTCTTCCTGTGGATGTCGTAAGAGGTGACTAAGGGAATAAGGGCTTGTAGTACTGTTAGGCGATGGGCTTGCAACCTGTCACTAATTACTCTGGTAAATATCTTACCTACTTGTGCAAAATGTGGTTACAGAATCAACAAGTCTTTTTAGAGTTGTTGGTATTTCTGTAGCTCTGCCTACCCCGCTCTGGGAATGAAGGCGTGATGTTATGTGTGTGTGTGTGATTAAGGAAGTACCTACGGAGATAATGATCTCCGCATCCAGTTGCAATGGCTACCAAGTCGTTTGCGCAGAAATGTTCATATCCTGTCGTTGCTTTTTAACACTTTGTTTATACACATTCTCCCTCTTACCTTTCCGAGAGGTTTAGCTTCATGGGGAGTGTTTCCCAGAATCGCCTGGGGTTGAGTTCTAATCTCTATCTTGCCTTCCCAGCCCATACGTCTAAAACCTACTCTAAATCCTTCTCTTTAGCTGATTGTGGGATCGGCTGCCACCTGACAATAGGAAATCGCAATCGGTCGCATCACTACAGAGATGCTTGAGGTCTTACTGGCTTGAAACTTTGTTATGTTATTATGTTGATTATGTACTATCGTTACTTTTATATAATTATGTCTCTGTTAGTGTTAATTCATTATTTTAGGTCTTAAATTTAGTTCACACAGTTTCCGTAAACTTTATTTTGTACTCATGTCTACTCGTTGCCACTTTTTGCTTTCTTATTTTCATCAATCACCCAAAGGTTAGCTGGAAGAGATCCCTTAAAGGGATAAGTTTGCCTTTCAACGTTCCTATTCTTTGAATATTCTATTTGAAGTTTATAGTACAATCAAGTGTCACATACATACATATCTTAAAAGAAAATATATTTGCAGTTCAAATAAAAATATCTTATTCATACCTATCCTTAATCATTTCAATTATGAAAAGATAACTTCGCAATATATACAACCACAAAATTAAGTCATTATAAGTTTATTACAAATTGACAATATAATTATCGCATCGTATTTCGTGTAATCCCCTATAATCCTAAATTACCAGGCGGTTAGCTCTTTCGCTAAATAATTGTATTACTATTACTAATTAAGCAATAATACATATACACTTTACGGGCTCGAGCTGTGCCAATACAATCAGACGTCTGAATCGTCTAATGATTGAGGTTTCTATTGTAAATAGAATCAGCCTCTACTCCACGTCTATGCCTATTTATTCCTAACAATTTGGTTATTACGTACAAATAAAACGTTTTAATGACTTAGATATTTGTAAGGGATTCTGATTTATATTGACGGCATGAACATAAAAGGAGTGAAGACCAAAAAGCTGGATTTAACTATAATTTTAAGTATTTGTAGTTTTAGCTGTAGTGGGGGGGAGGGGGACACTTGACTCTAACAAAAAATAACGCTTTAAAGCTTAATAAACAAATCCGATTGAAAAATTGATTCCACAAACCCGAAATATTTATATTTATTCAAAATATTTTTGAAAGACCTCTCCAACGACACCATACACTATGGGTAGACGAGAAAAAAAATACATCCCCACGATACGGGTAGGTTAAAAAGTATTTTTTTTCAAGATTTTATTTTACCATTTTGTTGGCGTGGCTAATAATGTATACGAGTATTCATGCCAAATTACAGATTTCTAGTACAAGAATCTCTTTGCTAGGCTGCGGACGGACGGACATGGCGAAACTTCAAGGGTTCCTAGTTGGACAGCGGTACCCTAAAAAGGTTCCGTTATGCGACAAAAAGTATGCTTACAATTTTATTATGTGGCTAATTTTCATTGCACAACGTAAAAGAATCATAGAAAATTTAGTTGTTAGCATGCCCAACTTTATGGACCTTACCCAAAATTGTTTTCAGGTTTAATGTTGGAAACGTTGACCGACCCTTCAAAATTGAGTTTATCCAGAAGGTATAGGTAGTTGGGAGTTATTTAGATAAAATTAATTAATTTAGGTTATTGTATTTAAGTACCATTTAGGTTACCTTTTATATATACCTTGTGTGTGTATGATTTCTACATTTTAGTATGTTATTCCGTGTTACTCAAAAAAGTTATCACATAAATATCACTTTTTAGGCGGTCTAAAAAATATTTTAGTGGTGGTAGGACCCTGTGCAGGGTCCGTCCGGATCGCTACCACCATCTTATCCATTAACCATCCGCCAAGCAACAGTGTTCGCATTGTTGTGTTCCGGTGTGGGGATAAGACAACCGGTGAAATTATTAGCATAGAGGCATTCCATCTTAGTCCTCAGGGTTGTCAGCGCATTTGAGGTCTTAGGATTATAATCTTGAGAATTCAAATGTCTATGGGTCTCAGATTTCACTTACCATCAGGTGGCCTGAGTGCTCGTGTGCCTTCTCCTTAACATAAAAAAAAAAGAAAAAAAAAGTTGCAGTGAAACCACGGGTCCATAGGAAATTCCATTAATAAATTCTAGCTTGCCGCGGTTCTTCGGTTAATGTATTATTATTATATTTCCTATTAAAGCTTCGGCAAACCGATCACTTTCAGCGCCGATTGTTTGCGATATTTCCTTCAAAATACTTTAATAAAAACAAGTTGTTCTCACCAAGTGCGCCTTTCTGTGCCCGGCCCTACAGAAATTAATTTACAAACGAATTAAGCATTTTGTCACGCGAACTGTAACTTGATGGATGGACGTTCGTACAACAAAGTAAAAATACCTTGACTTACGTAATATGGTTACAGCATGTGTATTGAGTTTAAAACTTGTACAGTCCGTTTATCGTTCGGATTTTTTCTGTGGTATGTTCCGCTTTATCACCAGCGGAGTTTAAATAGTTTCAAAGGATTGCCCCTCGCATCAAAGTCGCTCAAAGCATTTATTTGACCTGCTCCTAGCTCTTGTAATAATAACCCGTTTTAAACGATCGCCGCGTTTTTGTGTGATGTTCAGGGCCTCTATTCAGCTGGGTAAAACAGTACGGCGTTTAACTTATTATCGTGTTGTCTCGTACTGGTCGCCATTACTGTCAACTAAATAAGAGCTATCGTAACGTTGACAATACGATAACACGTCAAAGGCTATAAAAGCTTGATTTCTGTTAGCCTTCGCATTAACCGACTCGTGAATGCCTATTCATTTACAATTAAGGCTTTTGGATATAACTAACTAGGCGGGAGTAGGTACTGGCGTGATTGCAGATTATTTAAAGTCGGGATAAAATGTGGCCTAGTTATTCACCAGGATTTAGATCTCCATAAATCCAAAAGGCTACTTGCTTCCAATTTTTAAAGGGTCTTGAAATGTTCATATGGCATGATTTTATGTAGTTTAAATAAAACAACTTATTTCCTATGACATTTAAGCAAGCACTACCCGCCGTCTTCTGAAATTACATTATCCTTACTAATATTATAAATGTTAAAGTAACAAACATCCACGTTTGTTACGCTTTCACGCAAAAACTACTTGACGAGTCATCATGAAACTTTGTACACATATTCTGGGAGGTACTAGAAGTAACATAGGATACTTTAAAAAAAAAAAAAAAACTAAAATAAAAAAAATGACATAAAAAAAAAATGCATCGGGCGAAGCCGCTGGCGGGTCGCTAGTTTAGTTAATAAACTAAGAAACCCAGCAACAACCACTACGATTGACTTTGTGTAAACTGTAAAGTTTAACCAATTATTTATTATTTATTCATGACCAAATGGATTTAATTTATGAACTTATAATTTATTTCTCGTAATGACAACCACCCTATTTAACTACAACGTTCTTATTCCAGTTTCCAATACATAGAGAAATACACATTTATTTTTTGCTGTTTATTTTTTATGGCAAGTAGATGGCACACGAGCACTCAGGCCACCAAAAGGTAAGTGGAATCTGAGACCAATAGACATTTTATTTCCGAAGACTTATAACCTCGAGACTGCAATCCTAAGACCTCAAAAGCGTTGCCAAGCCTAAGGACTAAGATGGAATGTCTCTATGCTAGTAGTTTCACCGGTTGTCTTATCCCCACACCGGACCACAACAATGCGAACACTACTGCTTGAAGGTAGGTTAATGGGTAAGATAGTGATAGCGATCCGGATGGACCCTGCCACCTGCACTAGAAGCTATATTACGTATACGAGATATTTGCAAACAACTGTTTATAAAACTTGCGTCTTTATTTATATACGTCCTGAAATGTTTCTTACACGTTTCATTTTGAATACTTACCAAGAATATCAGAATTGTTTTCGGAGCTCGAACATATCGACAAATATTACCGCCGCGACAATTGCTACAATATTTTATCAAGGCGCCGCCATCACGAGACAGTTTGTGTAAATATTTTTGGTTTACTTTTAGATCAGTGTTTTTTGCGTAATGCAATATTTAGGGAATTTTCGGAGTTATTTATATCCAATTCTTCATAGGTGTTTTAGTGCACAAATAATACTTTGAAATAGTCGTAACAATCGTTTATAATTCCTTCAAGTTTTTATTACAGGGTTTACTTTCCTTACTTTCTACAAATTCTCATTTTTATTCAATAAATACTTACTGAATAACTTAATCTTAATATTAAACATCTATCGGCCTACGCCGCACGAGCACCCTAATGAGACTTTTTTTTAAATAAAGATTCCGTGACCAACTGAAAATATATATAGTGGCACCAGAAATACAAACATCATGCCTAGTTATCGCGGTTCATGTGATACAGACAGACAGAGTCTTAGTAATAGGGTCCCGTTTTTACCCTTTGCTTACGGCACCCTAAATTAAACCGGCACTTAAATTCAACATACCTAATCAGATTTTAACTCGGATTACATCAGTTGAGTATCGTGCAATAAAGCTTATAAAGTTCTTGCTGAAACAGTCAATATTAAATTGGTATCTTTCGTGCAAGAAAATAAAACGGCCTCGGTCTAAGCTCGTGTCGTGATGGACTGGATAGATAAAGCTCGATAAACTCGGTTTAAATAACACAACGTGATAAAGTCGCGACTGGGCTGGCGTCGCGCCAAATGATGCTTTAATAATTCTGCCCTCCTAAGCCAAAAGGCAGTATCTTAAATTCAATAGCCAAAGCAGATTCAATCCTATCTTGTTAGTAATGAGGTTGTATTTGCTACAGGAGTTGTCTGAGATACTGCTATTTGTGTTAGCAGGGTAAAACTGTCTGGTTGTTCCGCGGTTACGCGGACAGCGGCGTCGCCTGTTGCCTCTCTGGGCCTTTCAGAGTGTACGAAGTAAAATTCTAGAAGTTATGCTAGCAGTTCACGTATACCAAAGGCCAACCCAAGTTTAACTTGTACTTTGTAGTTTCGTTTAAGACCAAGCCCATCTTGCCTTTGAATAGTAGATTTTTGTTTGACGTTATTATTCAGAGGCCGTAGCCAAGATGCGTACGCTAACTAGCGTTTCTATTCGTTTGGTTTTACAAGGCAGTATCTTAAATTCAATAGCCAAAGCAGATTCAATCCTATCTTGTTAGTAATGAGGTTGTATTTGCTACAGGAGTTGTCTGAGATACTGCTATTTGTGTTAGCAGGGTAAAACTGTCTGGTTGTTCCGCGGTTACGCGGACAGCGGCGTCGCCTGTTGCCTCTCTGGGCCTTTCAGAGTGTACGAAGTAAAATTCTAGAAGTTATGCTAGCAGTTCACGTATACCAAAGGCCAACCCAAGTTTAACTTGTACTTTGTAGTTTCGTTTAAGACCAAGCCCATCTTGCCTTTGAATAGTAGATTTTTGTTTGACGTTATTATTCAGAGGCCGTAGCCAAGATGCGTACGCTAACTAGCGTTTCTATTCGTTTGGTTTTTAAACCAATCGCGTCACTATTAGATCACGTCATACGAAAAGTCACGTGATCTACCAGTGACGTGATTGGTTTAAACACAAAACGAATAGAAACACTAGTTAGCGAACGCATCTTGGCTATGGCCTTAGGGGCTCTATTTCTACTCAGTAAACCCATATTGGTTTTGTCATGTTATCGTATTGATTTTAACTCTGCCGCCAATAGTGTCACATAAATAAGAGGTTAACCTTGTAGAACAGAGCCCGCGAGATACTGTAACGTCACCAATATGATTACGATATGGAAGCAGGATGGGCTGAAACAAAGTGGAATAGAGTTGCCCGACAGTACATTATATTCATCAGACCAAAATAGAAAGCAAGTTTAAAATATGATGTGTTCATGTTTCCCGTTTATTTCTGTTAAAAAGGTCAACCACATAAAAGCTACGTTTTAAGCAATCTTTAATAATGCTTTGCTCCCTCTTGTAATAATAAATTAATCGATCCTTTTCGCCAACTTTAAAAAAATAAGGGGATTTTAATTAAATTGTATTTTTTATCCACAGGTTTTTTATGTTTTAGAATATCCAATTCGGACTAGTGTTGGATGCGTAGAATAGGTCAATCGTTCACTCTGTCAAGTCTCACAAAGATCGCCACATGATATAAAAGACTCAGGGGTTGTAATTTTCGTGGCACTTTTTATCCGTCATAAACTCATAATAGTGACATCTCATTTTTGCCACAAAGACGAAAATTGGATTGGATTGGACATCTCATTTATCGACTTTCGACATACTTAACAACAAAAAAGGTCATCAGCAAGACATCAAGTCATGTAGATGCTGGCAACAACACCAATGTTCGACACTTTTAGCTGAAATGCACCAATAATCGACAGAAGCTTTTAATTCTAAGATCATAGGGTTATAAATTGATTGTTGCAAAACAAATGAATAACTCTTATCTTCTTTGAATAAGACAGTGTCGAACATTGGTCCTTTGTCGAGTACTGGTGTCTTTACCTTACTAGTTTTATAGACTCATCTAAAAAGTTTTTTTTTAAATGTTGTCTATATTGTACGATATAATTCCCATATAATTCATTCTCATTTAACAATATCGAATGTGAAAGTAACTCTGTCTATCTGTCTGTCTGTTTGTTACGCTTACACGGATAAACCGCTGGACCGATTTAGATAATAGATGGTATAGAGATTTTTTCAGTCCCGGCGAAGGACATAGGTCCTGTTTATCCCGAAAAATTCGACGGTTCTTTAAGATTTAGCGATAAACTTTTAGAGAAACTGCCTATCTTACCTACAACATTAAATCTCTTTGATCACTAGTTTTAATGTCCCTCCAAATCGTATTGAAAATCATCTTGGTTGGTCTCATACAGTCCTTTGATCCGTGATAGAAATGGTATCGATTGGCCTCAGAAATTAATAACCTATCAAATCTTACGTGTTACTCAAACTATTTTCTCATTTGTTAATTAATTACATAAAAAGGTAACAAGCCCCCATAGATAATTTTCGCGTGGCGGAAAATGACACCGTAGCTGTGCTTAGTGACCCATTATAACTTTCCACCCTATATGTATACCTACTCCATTAAAGTATAGTACCAAAAGACACTAACGTGTGACATTTCCGTTTTACTTATTTCCGCGGTTCCATATCAAACAATCCAAAAATGGGAAAGTTAAACAAAAACCCTATCTGCCCTTCTACAGGGTAAAAATTCCCGTAAAACACATAATCCAATTTATCCCACACCCTTTTCGCACCAGGGACTTTGTCACCGTAACTGCCGGCGTACAATTAGTGTCATATTTCCTCTAGGGTAACTATGGAGTTATACAGGCTACGTAATAAAAAAATAAATAATAAGGAAAACTGGAAAACTAAAGCTGCATTTCCTCCTTTCATTGGTTAGAATATCGTTTCTGCGAAAACTCTGCACGCTCGTGTTTTAAAGAAATATAGGGGTTCCAAGTTATGACGATTGTTTAAATTATTTCCTTTTATTTTAGAACCTTACCTAAGGGTTCATTACAAAATATTCCGAATTTGACCTCGAAATTTAATAATTAAGTTACTTAAATTAAATGTTGGCACTGTAGTTAGTTTAGTCACCGAAAAGGGGAAGCTTCGTCTCTCTCAGCGAATAAGCATAGATATTCAAAGAAGACGAAATATTTTTTGAATCAACGCCTTCGGGCGTTATTCTTTTGAAAACACGTCGTCAGAGACTTTAACCGCGAAGCTTGATCCCTCTGTTTCGAAACCGACAATCAGTAGTAGACATCCACGACTTTGTCGAGCTGCGTCGATTGACCGAGGTCGCAGTTACTAGGGCGAATATTCGAGCGGTTCAATCACCGTGATTGTTGTCTTCAATATAGGTATTGTTCAAAATAATGATAGCTACTAGCAACTTATGATGTGAAAGTCAGCAAACCTGGGGCTAGATTTCATCATTCCATTTTAAAGAACAAAAAAAAAGTTGCTAATTTAATCCAGAATAATATTGGCGATGGTCAAAACGCCGCAAAATCACCCACTGTATTATAAAGACTAACAGGGCCTCTATTCTACTGCGATAACGCCTAACCTAATGGGTTCTATAAAATGACCAGGACCTCTATTCAGAGCGTTAACAGTGTTAAAACGATATCGCGTTTGACGTATTTTAGAATCGTTAATCTCACAGTCGTCATTATTGTAAATGACTTATGAGTTATCAAAACGATGACAATACGGAAACACGTCAAAGACGATATCGTTGTTACCGTGTAGAATCCCAGCCCTGGAATCAAGTATTTATTGCAGGTAAAATTTGGGAACGATGTCTTATTAAAAAGAACAGACCCGACCTTTTAGAATTCATAATTACATCTCGCTATAGTTCAGTCTTCTGTATTACTTAAGTAAAGTAATTTCATCAACGCGGTTCTGCAGTGATTTCACCAGTGTCAAGAGAGTAAGAGAACAATCAATAAAGGAAATGAATCAGGAGTAAAAGCTGGTCATTAATTTTCCAACCGGCATCTTCCTTCTCCTACGGTTACCGAAATCCTGTGCAAATTTTAATGGAATTTTATAACAAACTTTCAATTTAACAGGTATTTACCGTCACAAGTCACAACAGAATAGTTGGTTTATCGAAAAAAAAAGTTACTTAATCACGCTGATAACCGAATTATATAGTGAATTGTGATCACAATGAGAAATTCAACACCGCTAGCCGTCACACAATTCTATTTGGAGAGTAAGAAAGACGTGACTAACGAAATCCGAACTTTGTGATAAGCCCCCTGGGTACAACACGTTGAGGCTGCAATTTATTTTGGGTAAAGTTGGAAGGACCCGGCAACACCTCGGAGAAAAGCTTTTTGTTTATAATTGTGACAGACAGGCTGAGGCCACCTGTTCAGAAGTAGAACCCTAGAAAGGTCACGAGCAGTGACAACCGCACAGGGTTCACTCCCTGTTAAAGTTCGTATGACTTCCGGATAATCGCAAACAAGGAGCATAATATTAAAATAATATTAAACACCTGCCAGGACAGGTCATCAGCGATTTCTACAACTTTGTTAAGCGGCTCCATTCTAGCTCTGGGGGCGATATCCTTCGTCTTGTTTAGGTCTTTGATGTATATAAAAGGTTTGTAATTAGAATACTATTATCAATCATCACCTATTTTTAAATCAAATAATTAGAATTAATCAAAATATCTGCTAATATTTCAACCATTGGCATTAGTGGGCCTAGCGAAGATATAGTTCTATTCGTTTTGTCGCTTTTAGAAAATCTTTTACGCTACCTGGGAGGCAATTTTTGAAGCTAACCGACAAATAATGACTAACTTTAAAATCAATAAGTGCAGCGATTTAATACCACCTTTTGTATTTGATATATAAGGCCTTTATTTTATCAAATCCAAAAGGTGGGCCCGCTCGTAGATTAAATAGCTGCACAAATTGGTTTTTAACTTGGTCATTTTCCGTCGGTGAGCTTCAAAACTTGCACCCCTGTATCTTGGGCCTCTGAATAGTTGAAACGCCTTGAAAATGCCCCTGGCTTATTACAGTTTAACACTAGTCGTGGACTCCTGATGACATTTGCAGGTTATCTTTACTCTAACAATAGGTATACTAAAGGACAGTTAACCTACTTGGACGTCCAAGGACAAACGACACAGTTGCGTGTGCCTAAGCAATTGCAGGCTATCCATATACCGTAGAGTTCAGTCGCGGTGATGTTAAAACGAATAAATAAACCAATTACGTTTTACATACACATGTTCCGAAACTCCAATGACGAAATTAATCCATGTAAAATAAACCGGCGTATCATCAAATTACATTTTGTTGTTTGTTCTCAGGCGATTATTTCATGGCAAAGTGCCAACAATGATGTATAACATCGTCTTCTTTTTGTTTATTATTATTATTACATAGTATAAAACAAAGTCGGTTTCCGCGTCTGTCTGTTTGTCTGTATATCCAACGCAAAGGATATTGATGCGGCTTTCACCATCACTCAGATATTTTTTTAAGAAATATCTTTCGTAATACATTTTGTTTTAAGTATGGGTGTTACAGAATCCTCACATAAACCTAAGCGAAGCAAGGGGGGTCACTAGTTTAATATGTAATGTAATAGGAATGTAATACGTAATAGAAATATTTTATATATATATATTTAAGACCCTTATCAGTTATTTACGTGTTAGATGAAATGTTGGATGGAACAACCTCCACGTTGAAGGAAAAAAGTAGACCAGATCACAAAACAGGTTAAAAAAATAACAAAGAAGAACCGTCTTCGAACTTACTAAACCGCGTAAAATAATAGGTTTCCTTGAAATGCCCAGTTTGGGGTGTCCCCTTGTTTTACAGAAATTTATTTCATAGAATGTAACACTTCGCAGAATTTTAATTTCATAGAAAGCTAATTTCTGTTGAAAACTTAATGTTTTCAGATTATCTTAAGAGTTACGTTATTATCTTAGGTTAGGTTAGCTTAGACCTGTGACGACCAAAATTAAAATCTGATAACAGTAAGGTTACAGCAGAAATTAGCTTTCTTTGAAATGAAAATTCTGCGAAGTGATACATTCTATGAAATGAGTTTCTGTAAAACAGTGTACAACCCCAGTTTGGTACCTGCGTGTAATTATATTTCGTGAATTAAATCCTCTTCTTCTTCTTATTTAAGGGCAAGGCTATTCTCGGTGTAGTATTAGTGATGCATCCTCCAATTCTCTCTATTCATTGCAATTTTCATGACTGCAATTAAATTTTATTCAATATTTATTTTAATCAAGTTGCTTATTGATTTGTTTGATTGAATTAAACGCCACAAAACAGTTCAATTAACATTTTTTTACATTTTTATTAATACACATTATTGCTGACTGTAAATAAACCATCAAAAGACGAGTCAAATGAGTCCAAATTTGACGGAACTACTAAATTCTAAAGCCGCCTTCCATTCACCATCATCATGCCAACTCAATGGCACTGTGGGATTGCATAAGTATGCCAAATTTCAAGTCAATTTGTCAATTAAAAGGTTAAAATTTACTTCCAAATATTTATTCAGTAGTTAAGTTTGGAACTCTTCTACGTGAAAACTTTATTTGATTAATTTGTAGATACTTTAACGTTTTAAGCAGCGTCTAAATCAGTTTCAAATTAAGTATTAGTGCATGCACTTTAAGTCTGACAAAATTTAACTCAAGCACCAAGAAAAGCAAATGGATTTCATCATTGTGTCTGATTTTAAAGTTACTATAAAGTTGGTCACCTAAATTTTTGAATTGCAAATTTAAATCACCTTTCTCTTTTACCTTGGATTCTGCCAGACTAACGTTAAGAACGCGATCGTCTTTTACGTAGTGATAAAATAAATCATATTTTAAGGTAATTTCATACGTTTGCCGTTACATATGTCAATGTTTCTAATTTATTAAAGTGAATCAAACGCGGTTTAAAATACAGGTACACAAGATAGGAATACCCATATAACGCAAAAAGCAGTCTCACGGCAGTTATTCGGCACGTTGTTGTTTAAATAATGCATACCCATCCCGCGGCTCTAATGGATCTCTCAGATTATCCCAAGTTATTGCTGGCATTTTATGGGCTTTTTCCATCTCGGATTTGCTTAAAATCCGCATTCGTTTAAAATATGGCACTCGGAAAAACTTCACATAATGTGATATGGAATGAAAATAAGTACCTATTAATCAAACCGCTGCGGCGACATACTTAGACATATGACCTACTTACTTACATTCGTATTATTTCTTTAGAGAAATACGTTTTCCAAACTAATTTCTGGCTCAAAGACAATGTTATTGCTATTCCTACATTTTAGTTGGTATAATTGAGCTTTGGCGATTTCCGACCGTTCTGTGACCTATGACTCCGGTATGTGCTATAAAATCACCTATCATTAATTTGCTATAAAAGCTATTTTGAATAACGTTAAGTCAGAATTATTTTAAAATTTCAATTCTTTCTTAATTGTTATTAAAAATATTTACTTCTTTTAAACTTGATTTGAGCTAATATTCAAAATCTAAAATATTGACAATGTGTAAGGGTCTGTTCACACAGGCCAGCTCGGAGAAGAGAGCAGATTTTTATCACGTTGGAAACAGAGTTTTCATTCATTGTAATAAAGTTTATTTTTGCATGAGCACTTCTTTTGTCTTTTTGCTTGAACGCGCTTCGTGTGAAATAATAAGAGTAGCCGGTTGCTTGACGTGTTCTTCCACGCTCGTTCCGCACTCGCGCAGCCGACCGGCTCCGGTCTGTATGAACGGACCCTAATCGTTTAAACCTATCATTCAAACAGACGCTAATTTCCGCTCTATAATGATTGCGGTTAAGTTATGTAAAACTACCCTCATATTTTTTATTAATTATTTTCTTTACTATCTATCAAACTCACTAAAGAAAAGTCGCCGGAGCCCCGCTGAGCGGAGCTCCTATTTTCTGCTCTGGAGAGCAAAATAAAATTACCGGTGACAAACCTACCGGTTATAGAGAATGTTAGTAAGGTATGTTTTTTATGGCGGGGGCTGCGCCGCCAGAGCCCCCAGGTCCTCCCCGAGTCGCCTGCACCGATTTTCATGACCAATCGCTATACCGGGTGTACAATCCAAATGGGTCAGTATGGTGAAGTCGGAAACTATGAGAGATAGCGAGATCTGTTCTTAGGAACCATGACGTCGATTTTAAATTTAATAATAATAAAAATAAAAATAAAAATATATATTTAATATATATTTTTAATATTTCAATTTAGTTGTGCTTCTTGCGACTTGCAGAATTTATACACATTGATTTTGTCCAGGTTCGATTCCCGGTTATGTATGAGAGTTAATAAAAAAGTTTGAATGTAATTATTATTAAATCTAAAATCAACGTCATGGTTCCTAAGAACAGATCTTGCTATCTCTCATAGTTTCCGACTTCTCCATACTGACCCATTTGGATTGTACACCCGGTATATTGATTCGGTTGTAGCTGGTAAAGATTCGAGATTTCGAAGGTAAATCAATCTTATACTATTTATAGCTTACATTTAATATTGAGTTTGTAAGAATAGAAAATAAGTTACGGAAATTAACTATTCTAGCATCTGAATTTATAGGAAAAGAATTAAGAAAGTATAAGAAATTAATTCAGGGGAAGTGTAATTTAAGCAATTAGTGTTACAGCAAACTAGCTTTTGCATGCGACTCCGTCCGCGTAGATGTCGGTTATCGCTGCACCCTTGGAAACAATAAAAAAAAATCGGGAGAAACTATCCTGTCCTTCCTCGGGACTCAAACCATCTCCATACCAAATTTCATAAAGTATATTTTATTTTGAGTTAATTAAATACAAGTTACGTTTCAAAAAATAAATCATCGAGTTGTCTCCTGTTGCGGTCGCGGCACTCTTCAAGCCATAATTATTTGTAAATTTTGAAATCCTTTGTTAAAATTTGCGGGGATATTGTTTGGATTTCTTGACGAATGTTCTCCTTTAACTCTGACGTGGTTGACGGATTATTCGAGTACACTTTACTCTTCAAGTAACCTAATAAAAAGAAGTCTGCTGGAGTTAAGTCAGGGCTAATTGTTTTCAAAAAATGCTCGGATGCAAAACGCTCAATGCTCTCCAGTGTAATACCATTGCATGGCATCATTTTGATTAAACAAAAGTAAAAACTATTTAGACGATGACACCTTTCGTTAAGTTTCGTCAAGCTTTTTTTCACGAAAGTGGTCGAGATGAAAAGAGAATTTATCACTGGTCCACCCTGCCCTGTACAAAGGTACATAGTCTTGCACGCAGCAGCAATTTTAAGAACTCCAGAATTTATTTATATTTATGTGTAGCATATTTATTAAAAATAATAGCAGCAGATCTTTGTCTTTAACCTTTGCAAGACAAATGAGCTGTCAGGCATAATTCTTTCCATCATGCGCGTGTATTAGAAAGTTTTAACTACAATAGCTAAACTCTAATCCCAGGCGAAATATGTTCGTCCATTCGCGACCGCACTCCACTAGTCTTCGTACAATGACCTTTTTGGTAGCGTTAGAATTGAAAAGAATAATTTTCGTTCCCGTTTTCTTGTAACAATTTTCCTTGAAAAAGTTGAAAATACAATACGAGGTGACAGGAATCACTTCCTTTGTGTCATACGAGAGGCTGTCGGTACCCTCGTCAAAAGCACCTCGCGTTTGTTATCGGCACAGAGCATTTATTCCAACAGTGCCGCCGAAAAACTCTACTGCATATTTTTATTTTATCGTCTAATCTTACAGGACCTACTGATAAAGATTGTATGCAACGAAGCACGTTCTGAAGCATTTAGCAAGCTAACTCGTTGTTTATGATCCTGATATGGACCTCTAGTGTCATTAGCAGAGGTCGGCGGGGGTGTGCTGTTTTTACGTCATTAATGTCAGGTAGTTGTGTCTTGTAGATATTAATTTGGATAAGGTGTATACATTAAGAAATATTAAAAGAAGAAAACTAAATTATTAAACTAAAATGAAAATGCATTGATCCCTCGATGTGTCTTTGCACACTATTTTTTTTTCTTGTCATACTCGTTTTACATTGTGTACGTAATATGGTTTTATTATCGTCAAATGTCATATCGGGTTCATTTTAATCCACTTTAGGACTGTTTTTTCTTTAACTTTCGGCATACTCAAAATCCCAATAATATTTTTGAAGTTAATTAATATTAAAAAAAAAAAATTATCCGCTTGCACACTTATAATTGACACAATATAATAATATAATAATGACGTTGTCATGATATTTCACCCAGAGAGAATATGGCATCATTAAACAGAGAGGTTTGATATCATATGATATGATATACCTATCATTTAATTAACCTTCATAGTATCATATGGATTTATATATATTAAGAATATTTGCTTTAATAGTTACTAGTTGAAACTGTTATCCCACTTAAGTGAAAAGCTGTACAAAATAGATTAATCACATTCCGTAGGTTCTAATAAAATTCATTTGTTTTGATGGCGACGTAAAGCTCGTAGCAGAAAGGCAGCCTACATAAAAATATTTCATTAGTTTATTATAATTACACATGGGGCATTTACCATTGAATGATAAAGTATGTCCATTTTATGCAAAAACTGAAAACAGCACACCCCCGCCGACCTATGTTCATTACATCCTAGTGACACGAAACGACAACGTGAGACATGACATGACAATGTTTAATTGTATAATACAATACGCTTTATTGCACACGGTGGAGAGTTACAATTGAAACAAATAATAACAATTGTATTGAAGGTACTGCGTAAATTACATAAAAGTAAGCATCGTGAGGATCCTTGGGGACGGCCTATGCAGTTCTGCTGACATTTTTCGGCTCAAATGATGTAGATAGATCCATTTGTTGTTCTTGTTGTGTTGTGTGCTAATTAACTAGAATGTATTAGGACAACTGAATAGGCTAAAAATAATTGATTAAACTTATTTTTTTTTAAGTTATTTGTACTGCTATATAATATGTAAGACATACCTTTATTCTACTGTAATATTATTTTAAATATTATCGATAAAGAATCTGAATCTGTTTTAACATTCAACGCTTGGTCAATCGGTTGGGGCTGCAACATTGGAGCTACCTAAGAGGAGCTAGCTAAATAAGATTTAGTCCTACCTATCTTTCTTTACCACGTTCGGCAAGGAGAGAAGTGAAGAAGTGCATTACCCACCCTAAGCACGTAAGTAGTGTTGAGAAATAAGTTACCAACATTAGGTTTGTTTTGTTATTTTTAATCTACGACTGATAGTTGCTAGGCTGCGCGTCAGATGAGTTTTAAGAGCGCTTCGTGTAACTTTTAAAGAAACTTATTACAATTCATACTGCCTTTGTAATGTTTCTTGTTTTTTCCTTTGCGCCGCACCTAATAAGCGGAAAATACTCTAATATTGCAGAGCCTGTCGATTGCCTACTTTAATATAACGCTACGCCACAGTATATAGTTAAAAAACCAGGTCACTAGTAGAATGACTCGGTCGCAAAATTACCGACTCGCAAAATGACCCCATCGCTTGTAGCCCACATCTCAAAATGTCTGAGTCGTAAAATGACCACATCGCTTGTAGCCTACTTCTCAAAACGTCCGAGTCGCAAAATGACCACATCGCTTGTAACCTACTTCTTAAAATGTCTGAGTCGCAAAATGACCACTTCGTTTGCGTTACTAGGTAGGTTAGGTTCGTTAGGTAACTTCAAATGCCCGAAGGGCAAATTTCCCAAGAATAGCAGCCCCGCCATGCGGGGCAGCGTCGACTTTGCTAAGACAGGCATAAAATGAAAAAAGCAAAGTGGTCGTTTTGCGGCTCAGTCATTTTGAGATGTGGGCTACAACCGATGTGGTCATTTTGCGACTCGGACGTTTTGAGAAGTAGGCTACAAGCGACGTGGTCATTTTACGACTCAGTCATTTTGAGATGTTGGCTACAAGCGATGTGGTCATTTTGCGATGTGGTAATGTTTCGATCTAGTCACTCTACTAGTGACCCCGCCTTCAAAAACGCATAAAAATAACTTCTTTTAAAATTGTAGGCAGCTGATAGGTTAGTCCAACTGAAGTCGGCTTTTTTGTGAAAATATTGTGGTCGCCGATTTCAGTTGGACTAACCTATTAGGTTAACCTACAATTTTAAAAGAAGTTGTTTTATGCGTTTTTGAAGGTGGTTTTTTGTTTTTTAAAACATTTATGTTATTTTATACTTTTTAGTGATCATAATACGCTGTTCCGTAGTTTCCAGTGGGCCGCAAGCAACGCCGGAAAGTCATTCATATTATTATTTCAACAAGTAAATATTCTTCGTTGTAGTCGCTTAACTATCTTAATCGAGATATCTTATCGCCACCCTTGAAATAGGTACCGTTGAGGAGTTCCGATAGCCATCTGTGGTCTTCATCATCAGTTCCACTTCCCCGAGTGATACTTTCTGAATGCAAATGCTAGACTTGCTACAAAAAATAATAAAATCGCTATATGTTTGCCTATAATATCTGAGGAGTTCCCTCAATTCCCGATTTGGTGACAATGGGAACACCTCGGAAGTAAAAATATTTTCAAAATCGGTCCATAATTGACGGAGTAATCGGTGAACATACATATGAAAAAAAAAAACATACAATGGAACGTATAACCTCCTCCTTTTTTTGAAGTCGGTTAAAAAAACATCGCAAAGCACCGCGTATGCCAGTTATGTAGGTAATCATTAAAAGTTGGTTTCGAGAGTACCCCACGGCTCTAACGCTATCTGAACAACAATAGCCTTTTCCCAAAAATGCCAATTAGTAGAAGTGTTGAGGAGTGGAGCTGCTATTTTAACGCAAGAATAATAAGGTTTGGTATTACGCTTTATTTTTGAGTTTTTATATATATTTTTTTAGTTGATTTACCTACCTACTTTTTATACCAATCAGTTTATACATATATACTCGCGAGCAAAAAAATCGACTCAAGCTGCACGTTTGGGTTCTCCGCCCAGTATCTCTTGACCTATTCAGAATATCTTTAAAAAGGTGTTATTTATTAAGTAATACTTCGTATTTCCACCCCTGGCCCTTACACAGCATTCAGGCGGTTTTTCATGGATCTTATCAGCTTTTTGACAACCTCCTGGGGGATGGCTTCCCACACCTCCTGCAGAGCCGTCTTCAGCTCCGTAACATTTGAAGGAGCTGGATCCCTCTTCCGAATTTGCTTTTTCAGGTAGTCCCAGAGATGTTCAATGGGATTCAGGTGCGGGCTGACGGCTGGCCAGTTCATGGTGGGAATGCTGACCTCGGCAAGGTACGCTCGAGTGATCCTTGCGGTATGACAAGGGGCATTATCCTGCATCAGGACGAACCCGTCGTCATAAAAACCGGCGTAAAGAACAACATGCTCCTCAAGGACGTCATTGATGTACATGGCAGCGGTCAAACCACCGCCACGGCCCCCACCAGGTACGAAAACGAGCCCAAGCGAGCGAGCTCTGTACTCCCTTCGATGGAAATGCCCGCCCACACCATGACGGAACCTCCGCCATAGGCAACTGTTTCCTTGAAACAGCATTGTGCGTACCGTTCTCCTGGCCTCCTGTAGACTCTTCCTCGTCTGTCACAGCCATTCAAGCATACCCTGGACTCATCACAAAAAAGAAATGAGGTCCATTGGTCAATGGTCGAATTTTTGTGTTGATGAGCAAATTCCAGGCGTGCTTGGCGGTGACACGGGAGCAGTCTGGGGCCCGTGGCGGGCCGATTTGGGGTCAGGTTAGCCTTCTTGAGTCTTCGTCTTACTGTCCACTCGCTGGCAGTAACCCCTCGTACATCCCGAAGATGCTGATGGACAGTAACGCCGGTCTGGTGCCGATTTTTGAGAGAGGAAGTGACGATAAAGCGGTCATCCCTCTCAGATGTGCACCTCCGGCGGCCAGAACCTGGTCTTCGTGTCAAGGCTTCAGTCTCCCAAAACCGTTGGTAAACTCGGGATACCGCTGACTGGCTTAAATTCAGCTGATCAGCCACGAAGCGTTGGTTGTGTCCCTCTTCCAGCAAGGCCACGACTTGGGCGGCTTCAGTCATGGTGGTATCCATTTTCTTCAGGATTTTCGAGTAAGGTTGTTAGCAGAGCTGTGTACCGGTCAACTTATGATAAGTGACTGATTACATTTTCCCCTCCTACCCCATATTTATAGGGGTCAAATGGGGCACTCCTCGTACGTTTCGGAACGAGTAAATGATCCACATATCGGGAAATGAGACCTAACTTGGAAAATCCTGGGCGGATTCCCAGGGTTCTTGTTTTTTTTAATAGTTGCATTATCAGCTTTCGTTTGGTATCTTTGTTAAAGATATTCTGAATAGGTCAAGAGATACTGGGCGGAGAACCCAAACGTGCAGTTTGAGTCGTTTTTTTTGCTCGCGAGTGTAGGTGGTAAAAACCACTAAATTTGATCACTTAGATTTGGTGGCCGTTTACTAATTTTGGTCCGCTGATACAATTTAAAGTACAGACATCACTAAAATAGCTAGATCTGTTAGGTATATTTCAAAACATTGATAGCTCGTATTTTGCTCGCCTTAGCCTTAGCGAGACTTATCTTGGTAGTCATTTTGTAAATTTTGGTTAATTTTTTTATTTATTTAAGTCTTGCACCGTCATGGGTAATCATGAATGTTATTATTTTATTTATTTGCTCTTGTGATTATTAGAAGTTTCGACACGTTTTCCTGCTAAAGTACGTTGTTTGTTTGTTTGTTTCATTGTCATAGCCAATATTTATTTAAAAAATGACTGACTGTTGAGTTTCTTGTGGCGTTTCTTCTCAGCAATGGTCTCCTCTTGGGAAGCACTGGTAGATCTTTGACGTGTAAAGTGCACGTGCGGCTTACCTACTGAATAAACAACTTTTATCTTTTTATTTTTTTGCTCTGCTAAGGCTATTGTAGCGGTAGTTTTCTGAATTTGGCTCTCAAAGATAGTTTTAGTGGTCATTACATTTGTTGCCGTTCGATACCGACAAGTTTAGTACAGGAATGTTAGCTTCGCCGACAAAAGGTTTGAGAACTTAATGAGTGTGTCAAGTTACATGGAGCTTCGTTAAAGCACAGCTGCAAGAATGAACAACGTTCTTTGCGTTTATTAAACGAGTTTATAAGGTTTCTTAATTTGAAACTTACTTACTACTCAATTTGAAACTTGGCAAGTTTCTGTATAAAAAAATATTTTTCATCAAGTTCTCTGAATGTGTAAGTAACAGAGTAGTGAATTTAAATCTCCAGATTGTATCAACATCCTTATCCGCAAGCTTTAAAAAAAAAGTGTTTTTTAGCCACCAACAGGCATTGTTCTTTTAATATTTAGGTCGATTGGGAAAACGTTAATAGGCAGATCTACATGTTAAATTGGAGCTTGGTTAATTGAATAGGTTTTGAGTTATTGGGGGTCGAAATTACCTCAAAATTGTTTATAATACACGACCGGTGCGTCGCCCTTTTCGTTTTTCGGTCTTAGCACAAAAGATTAAAGATAAATGTTGTTTCAATAAGTAAGCCGCACGGGTACTTTTATACGTCAAACATTTACCAGCGTTTCCCAAGAAACTCAACAGTCAGTATTTTTTTAAATAGTAATTTAATCAGCGTTATGCAAATATAACAATGAATATAATATAAAAATAGCATACGTAGATGAGCAGGAAAACGTGTCAAAACTGAGAATTATCACAAAAAAAAGAATGCCGTGTGTCTAGATACTAGTTGCGGTTGATCTTTTTGCAGTCAATTTAACTGTTGAGCCAGTACAGAATCCTGTTGCAGATAATAATTGATTAATTTTGAAGTTATTTATTTCTCATGTCTTGACGCTATTATAATGATAAAGTGGTTGACTGTACACGCAAGTGCCGACACACTCGTATGCAAAACCAAGGCTGAAGTAATTTAACCATCTATAATTATAGGTGGTTATTACGGGCTAATCTGATATTGAAAGTGGCCGATGAAGTCAGCAATATCCTAATGAGAAACTGTCAACGCGTCGGCAAACGACCACGTCAATTTGATGAATAGCCGGGGACCCATAGAATAAGAACTAACGGCATAGAAGGAGCGATAAATTAAAAGGAACATACAGATAGCTGATATGCACAATCTTATTTGGATTCAGTGTGCCAGAAAGAGACCTATAGGCTAAAATACTATGGTTGTACACTGTTGCATATAGTACAATCTACGACCATGGTGACCAGTTGGTGACCAGTTTATACGAGTTGACAACACCTTGGTGTGTACGGCTAGGTTCAACAAGAACTGGACTCTATACTATTTCCTTATTTAACTTATTGAACATCCATATTGAAATTTTCGAGACAGGTATAGATACGTTTTCGTTTTAAGGCTCCTTCTATGCCTTCTATATATTGTCGATCATCAATATTATCAACTCGACATTGACGTTCATAGCATGAGGTCACAAAAGTTCAAAATCAAGTTATTGAAATTAAAATATGAATGGCGAAGTGTTTAATACGGGGAAATATTTGTTTTATTGCATAACTTAAAGACGCAACAGTACAATTTGTAATATCATTGATTCATGTGACTCTGAATTTATTAAAAGACGATATTAATCAACACGTTAGTAACACGGCCTCAATTTTTAAAAGTCGTGGGTTAGCTTTCCAAAAACTTATGAAAATAGTTATACAAGCATATGAAGCTTTCAAAAGTTCGACTTGATAAGTTTAGATTTCGATTATATGTATACAATGGGGTCTCTATTTCACATTATATTTACCGATCTTGCTTCGACATCATAATCATATTGTTGTCGTTGTGATAGCTCTTATTGACTAGGCATTAAGAGCTGTCATAACGTCAACTGCAATAACGATATAGCAGAAAGACGGGCTATACATTGTAGAATGCCTAGCAATTCGCTTTATGAAAGGCAGGATTCGAAGAACTTTTGAGATAAATTATCTACCACTTTTTTATTTTGTTAAAGTCGCTGACTGCTGACCCACGGATTGAGATCTTGACCTGAAAAGTGCCTGAAAACGCAGCCTATACGTAGACGGCGTCATCGCAATCTTATGGACGGAGAGGTCCACTTCCCAGTTTAGGCGTTAGCGCAGGCGCATCGCCGGCGGAACCACGCAAAGCCTCTTTCCTCCCTGGCTATGTAAAACCACATTTTATACCCAAACATGGTCTTTGTATCGCTACGTCCGATTTTCATAAACCTTTACAAGGCATGCAAATAATTGCAAGAACCATTTCTTGTGCGTGAACCCGCATCTCGTCACTCGACTACTAAGGGAAAGCAACAGTAAAGAGAAATAACAATATATTTTTATTGTCTCTGTTGCATAAAAATAAGCAGAGTTGTTCGTTTGTCCAGAGACTAGCTTCAAGTAAGCAAGAAAAAATAGCAGTAACTTGTTAATAAGTCGTTATCAAGATAAACAGTATTTTTATTGATCCGAACGCTACAAAAGTGAAAGCCACCCGAACATCAGAACAAGTTCCGTTTCGGCGATGCCCAGCGGAGCCACTTACCGCGCGATATTGTAGCCCCGCGAGATGGATGGCGCGTATTAAATAAACGGTAGCCGCCATTGTTCCAAATAATCTTTCTTTTAGCCGCATCATTAGGGAAACGAAAGTTACTTTAAATAATTAATGTTTTCTAACCATTCATGGTTTTAATAAAAGATTATTTAAGCTTTCAAAATAATGAGCTATGAGAATTACTGACGCACTTACTTACAATGCCCATTCTCAATACGTACGAGTACATGTAAAATACTTAGGATGAGCTTGTTAATATTGGCATATGCGTGCTGTGGAATCACAACGTGGATTGAGCAATGTCTGACCATTTCATTTGTCATTAATCCAACACGCAAAGCCACAGCAAACCTTGGGGCTAGATAAGTTGCATTCGACAATCGTTAGCGATTATATTTCGATTGAAAAATATATGGAATTGACAAGCCACCGAGATAGTCGCGTGGTATTACCTCGGTGGCTTAATTCAATTCCATATGTTTTTCAATCGAAACATAATCGCTAACGATTGTCGAATTCAACTTGTCTAGCCTTACAGTAATTGTTTCTATCATCTCATAAGTGAAATCTAATAACACTTTTACCAAGCTAGAGGCAAACTTTTAAAGTCGGTAGCTATATTTAGTCTGTACGCTCGCCGTCTCGGAAGCTATGGTCCAATTCTTAATGCTTTCACTATTTGGACAGTCACCAAAATCATTGATGCTGGCTAAGCTTTTTATATTTTATTTCACCTAGATTCAATGCCCATTCTCCGGCACTCTGACACTTCAACTTAACGAGGTAAAATCTTTTGAAGTGATTTTGGTGAACGCTGATCGAAATTGAACACTATTTGTACTGAGTTTCGTTTTAAAAACCCGCTTTTTGTTCGATACTAGTAGATAGTTAACGTTGGGTTAATTAGGTGTCAGGTAGACAGATCCATTTAACCTTTATTTATTTATCTTCTTGCCTTCAGGTCTTAAGCCCGTTTAATGACTTAGGCAGACACAAAAGTATATACATACAAACCAGCCGCCGTTCTCTATACCTTAAAATTAAAAGTTGAAAAAATGATGATCTTACAACAAAAAGTTAAAAAAATAACTGCGTTTCAACCCATCTTAGGTCAGTTAAACTGAAGTCGGCTTATGGTTATTTAAATATTGTATTGTAGGACACCGCCGACTTAAAAGCGAAAAGTTATTGAAGAAGATTATATGACATTTATGATTTTAACAGAACCGAATATCTTTTAAAAATCTCGTGTACTAAATACGATAGAAAAAAACAAGATAGGACAAAACTGAAACGTAGTGTTATTTACAAAATCGTATAATAACTAGTAAGGTCATAACAATAATTCGCATTAACACCTGTACAGTAGAATTATTTTGAGTTTACCACTGACAGATGGATTTTAATTTTCTGCTTTAATTTCATACAAATAAAATAATTCTTACTAAATCAATCAATATGAAATTAAAGTTGAATATTTTAAAAAGGCAAACTCTCTATCAGTGGTAAACTTACAGTAATCGTACTGAACAGCTTACTTTTTATTCTAGTAGCAAGCCATGACCATTCCACACTGCACGCACAACACGCCGGACATTATCACACATTTAATAAATAAATTGAGCAATATCTCAACTGGGGTTCCCACTGGTAACTTCACCATAGAATTCTGCAAGTCTTACAATTCAAATTAGAAAATATTCTGGGCCCACGTAAGAACCACATTTGGGGAAGTCAGCAGGTGCTTGTACAAAGTCCCCTTGTTTTCCCACTTTTATTATAAAATCTAGCCCTCTGGTCCAATGAGACGACCGTTCGTCTCTCATCAGCCAGTATCCAGGGTTATCAGCCTTGAACCGGAGTGCCACGACTCCAAACTTAGGTATAGTTATAGTGTCCTTGATGACAGGATCCACGAGGTTTTTAGAGGTGAATAGCGTGCCTTCCTCATTCATTTTGGCCACCTCCTCCTTGTCTAAACTGGCGTTGAACTCCCGGATGCCGACCACATAGAAACTGTAGCCGTGAAGATGGAAGATGTGATCAGATTCTCCACCTGGGGACAATAATAACAACCATTATAACAATTCAGCGCGTAGCCAAAAGAAGGATAGGCATGAATGACACGTCATCAATTAGATCGGATGTTCCACCCTCGCTCCCGAACTATTGGATTGATTTTAAAAGTGGCGTGTCATTACGACTCTAGTTTTTTTTTGCTTTATTGTTATGCATTATTTCTCTATATAATACCCATTTATTACCTACTAATACCAAACCCATAGTTAAATTATTATATCAGCAGGCACTAAATTCTTATTCATTTAAAGTCAATTGAGCGATACAAAAGAACGCCGCGAGCGCTCTTCGCGCCGATTACCCAGTTAATCAACACAACATGGCGGCCCAGAAGTAATGTAACAACAATAAATTGCCCCATGTTGATTTATACGTGAGATATGTACATTGTATAAGAACAATTGAAGTGATTCCTAGGAATTAATCTAGGAACACTACTTATGCGTTTATACCATGCTTTGCAAAACTGGAAAGATCGTTAGCTGATACTATTTCTATAAGAATGTATGAACATATTACTTATAGGTTGGTAAAAAAAAGAGTGCAACGTGATGATCCTCATTTTTTTAAGTGGAAACCACTACATTAAGCGTTTAGGATAAAAATTGGATTAAATATGTTGCCAATTTAGACTCCGAATAACGCCGTATTTTTTCCAAATATTTAAAAAACCTTTAAATAAATAAATAACAGAGGACAATCTCATACAGATTGAATCCCAAACTAAGCTCTAGGCTTACTACGAATACTCTAAAAAATACTTTAATGTCTATAAAACATCCAAGACTCAGGAACAAGTAACAGTGATAATCAAACAAAAAAAAACACCGTTTCGAACATCAAACCCGGGACCGCTATACTCGTATCTTCACAGGGCAGGGTCACTATCAACTAGGCCAGCCGTGTCTTGAACTATTAATATAATTATGTGAGGTGTATGCGACATTATGTAAGAGTAACAATAGTAGATTTCTGAACGTAAAAAAGGAACAAATATGGGGAAATTAGTAATTTTGGGGAAAAGCAGAATTACCTAAACCAGGAGGGCCACTTGGATCCAATACCCAGTGAGCGGATCCGATATAAAGTGTAAGTCACTGACGTATGCAATGATTAAAGTCCGAAAACCCTTGTTAGACCCAAATGAACCCTCTATCAGCATTGTGAATACTAGTTATATACTAGTGGGGTCGGTGGTATTCGGTAACATATTTACGAGTTAAGCGTGGAACACTTCTATATCAACCTTTGAAACAGTAGGTACGAGTAGCAACAGCAAGTGTTAAAATCGGGCATTAAAACAGAATCTATAATGCAGCAATTAGTTTGATAGGTCAAGTGTTGCCTGATATCTGTTAAAGTTGATAGTGATAAGGAAGCGATGATTTTTCGCCATGTCCGTCCGTCCTTCCGTCCGCAGCCTAGCTCAGAGACCTTAGTACAAGAAAGCTGTAATTTGGCATGAGTATACATATTAGTCACGCCAACAAAGTAGTAAAAGAAAATTTTATAAAAATATTACCCATACACGTAACGTGGGGATGTATTTTTTTTCTCGTCTACCCCATAGCGTGGGGTGTCGTTGGAAAGATCTTTCAAAAATATTACGGGTTTGTGGCAACAATTTTTCGATTCAGTGATTCGTTTATGAAATATTAAGCTTTAAAGCGCTTAGAGTCATGTGTCCCCCGCCCCCCTACTGCCAAAACAACAAATACTAACAATCTGAAAAAATCTTAGATGAAAGAGCATATAATAAATTTTCATGGAAAATTATCACGACTAAGTAGACATAATTGGCTCTTGAGATACAGGCAATTAAAGTGTTTATACCTACTAAAATCATCTAAGACGGCACCAATTGACTTAGAGAAAATTATTTATTATTTGTTGTTTTTTATGTTTGTAGTACTTAACGGGGAACCCTACAATGAGCATGGTCCGACATGCTCTTGCCCGGTTTGTAAGTAACGACTACTCGTTATCCGGCCTACGCCTGATAGTCCTGTTAAGTCTGATTTATACATTATGTCCAGTACTAGCAAAAACTTCAAGTTATATAAAGCTACAAGTTTCTGCCCGCGACATCGCCCGCGTTGACCATCAAACGAGAACAGTAATTTTGAGATAAAAGGCATCCTATGTTAGGTATAAGCTCTCTTCCTCGTCTCCATTTCAAATTTCACAAGTCCATCCAGCCGTTTTAGAGTGAAGGAGTATAAAATAGGTATACACTCACACACAAACTTTAGTGTGAGGTGTGATGATTAATATACACACTCTTAAAAACAAAATTTGTCTCTCCTGTGGCCAATAGTTAAAAGCTTGTGTGCATTAAAGGTATATGATAGGTCTAAAGCAGTCCTGACGGCGTTTTTGCGGGTATGAACTTAGCCAGAAAATTAGGCCTTTAAAACGTTAACCTTCGGTGTGTCCACGGTAACCTAAATCTGTGTATGACCCAAGTATGCGTTTGTATACCCTTATTCGCACTTCACCAGCATAAAGGTTACCTTTGGAGGTATTCGCTGGGCTCGGTATTAAAACCGAACGGGTTTACGACTCTATGGATCCGCTTATCGTATTGTGTGTGGCGTCGATAAAGAATACCACCCACCATGCATCAGAACCCCGTCGTAAATAAATCAAGCGTGCTTGCGGCATCGGCCGCGTCTGAATCATTCATGCTCTTTGACAAGCCGCTTCACCTCGGCTATACGCGATAATGTAAAATACACTTCATCACTTATTTAAACTGTATCCCGACTATGCGATCATTACAAATAACCATTTATTTATGTCCTAACTTTGCCAGACAATCGGTACTAATGTGTAGGAGTCGTTTATAGTAATTCTGCCATCGAAATGAAATAGACAGCATAGAGCAATGAAATTCAAAATACGGTTAATAATAACCTATCAAAAGGATGAAATTATTATTATTATTATTTTTTTTTTTTTTTGTCTGGACCCGCACGAATGCTTAGCCATTTGTCAAGTATTTTATTTTGAATAAAAAATTAGGGAAACATACGCGGGATATTGTACAACTAATAAACGGGAATAATAAGGAAATATGGATCAGTAGAGTTGGTTATAATATAAAACGGGTTAATAAATTACATGTATATAAATATAGGAAAAAAGAGGGAGTAAATATTACAATTTAATGTTGTTACATTTTATAAAAGATTCTATAAAAAAATAAATAGAGGGGTCAGGGGAAGAAAGTAGGATGTTTATATTTGTAGGCAGTGGGACATGATGGGAAATAAGGTTTTCAAAAAAGGGAATATGGTCATACATACTGCAAGCGAAAAATATATGATTCAAGTCCCCAAAATCATCCCCACAGTCACAAGCAGGACTCCTTGATATTTTCATTCTAGCCAGATGGGCAGGAGAACACGTATGGCCTAGACGCATTCTAATAATGACTGAAGTGGCTCTTTTACCAAACGAATTTTAAAAAACCAAGGTTTTAATGGTAATGTCTTTTGAATATTCTTGTAATATTTCCCTTTGGATTGAGTCGTTTTTTCCCAAGATTTTCCCCAAGATTCCCTGAGATAAATCCTGGGAAGAGAAATCACATCATGATAATAATTTAGATACGGGAAAATGTCACCACACTCCACCGCTTCATTAGCCAATTTATCAGCACGCTCATTTCCAGAAATATTACAATGACTTGGTATCCATGCAAAATTTACTTTAAATCCAGATTTTGAGCATCGAAGAAGTTTGTCTCTGGCTTCGAAAATTAATGGGTAATGTGTTTTAGAGCGAAAAGGAAATTTAACAATGGATTCAAGAGAGCTCTTAGAGTCACTGAATATAACAGTATTTTTGAGCTTTGTTAATAAAATATATTCTAATGCTTTAACTATGCCGAAACATTCCCCTGTGAATACTGATGTCTCAGGTGGAAGCTTGATCAATTGTACAATATTATACTGCTTGTGAAATACCCCCACACCAACATTCCCAGTCGTACCGTGCTTAGAAGCGTCGGTGTAAACTTGATGCCAATCATGCCATCTTTCGTCTATGATAAAGTTAAGCTTAATATTTGCATTTGAATCACAACGATCAATATTTAAATTAAAATATATGATGGGCTCAAATACAAGAGCCTGAAAGAGACATTCAAAAAAAGGCAATTTTTTTGTCTGAAAAGTAGGAGATGAGAAATTCAAAGATTTATTATAACTGTTTACCAAACAAGGAGGAGATTTATGCTTCCAATAAGGACATGTTGAGATAAGATTAGATAGAAGTCGGATTTTTGGACGAAGTTGATGATTGGAAAACTGTAAGGTACGGAAGAAAAAACGATTGGCCAAAAACTGGCGTCTTAATTCTAAAGGAGGGTCAACACATTCTACTTGTAGGGCATTAATGGGGCTAGATTTCATAGCTCCCATAATTATTCGTAAAGCTTTTGCTTGAACGCCATCTAACCTTTTCAAAACAGCCATATTACAAGGTTCTAAAAGAAAAGTGCCATAATCTAAGACACTTCTTATTAAAGCATTGTAAATTAATTTTAACGTAAAAGGATGTGCTCCCCACCAAACACCAGAAAGACACCTAAGCAGGTTTAAGTTTTTCTCACATTTTGATATTACATGCTCACAGTGTGGATGACCTGTAAGCTTTGAATCTAATACAACCCCTAGGAATTTAGCATGACTCTTTTCAGGTATTACTTCATTATTGTAATAAATGTTTGCCGGAGGAACATTACGTTTACGGCTAAATGTAACAATTGTACTTTTTGAAGCTGAAAGCTCCAAACCATTTCCATTCAGCCAGATCCTAAGATAATTTAACGTGTTTGTTAATTTGGAGGACGCAACTTCCGGACAGCCATTTACAGAATATATTAATAAGTCGTCAGCGTACTGTAAGATTCTACAGTCTTTGATGGAGGATTCTAGGTCACAAGTATAGATATTATAGAGAAGCGGACTTAGTACCGAGCCCTGAGGCAAACCTCTCCACGCAGTTCTTTCAAAATCTGTAGAGTTTAAGGTGATTTTACGGTCAGATAACATATTTAATATAAAATTAGATAGAATGGAAGGAATGTTCAAATGTTTCAGTTTCTTTATCAAGATCTCTATAATGACATTATCATATGCCGCTTCAATATCTAAGAATGCTGCAATAACGGTGTCGTTTTGAGAAAAAGCAATACGTATATCTGTACAAAAAACACTAACACTATCTATCGTACTCCTGCCCTTCCTGAATCCATATTGGCTATCAGGAATAAGATTCTTATTTTCCACGAACCATTCCAATCTATTTTTAACTAAATGTTCAACAATTTTTATTATAACTGGAGATAAAGCTATAGGCCGATAAGATGTGGAATCCTTGGAATTTTTACCGGGTTTTAGGATTGGTAACACTATTTGAGTCTTCCAGGTTAGAGGAATGTCACCTGTCATGATGACAGCATTGATAACCTCTAACAGATACTTTAAAGCCTTATCACCAAGATGAGAATAAAATGAGTAAGGAATGCCATCTTTGCCAGGAGCTGTATCCTTGGTTTGCGATAAAACACCTTTTAATTCGTTAAGAGAGAACAAAGAGTCAAGGCCGAATGGACACGAGGGAACAGAATTAGGAATTATGTTTATAAACATGTCTATGTGCGGAACCGTTGGCGGCGCCAAGCGATCTAAAAAACTATTGTATAGAGACTGCGGCATGACTGTAAAGTTTGTTGTACTAATACCTGATCGAAATCTGCGTATATTCCGCCAAACTTCAGCGGCCTTAGTGTTGGGAGATATAGATAAACAAAACTTCCTCCAACCTTCAAATTTTTTATCTTTTAGTGTTTTCCTAGTTTTCGAAATAACTTCCATAAGACAATTGAAATTTTCTTGTGACATATTGGCATTATAGATTTTCTCAACTTTTTTCCTTTCAGCAACAGCAATGCTACATTCTTTGTCCCACCATGGTGGACAAGGTAACTTGTCACAAGCAAATTTTTTAAGAGGGAAGGATGCGTCAGCAGCCTCTTTTAAATTTTGAGTAAAACCTTCTGCAGAAGACCTTAGATTTTGTGATGTAATAGGAATAAGTTTTTGGATTTTATCCTCCATACATTGCTTGTAGTTGCTCCAATTATCACTAATTAATCTATATTTCATACGAGGAGGAGGTCTCGGAATATTATTAACTTTAAACATAGATAAATTTAAGATGATTGGAAAATGGTCACTGCCATGAGTAGAATGTAAAGTTTCCCAATAAATTGTGGAAGCTAGGCTAGGAGATGTTATGGTGAGGTCAATAGCACTATCATTCTCTGTTGGTTCAGTGCGACGAGTGCAAGACCCATTATTAAGTATGCAGAGATTATGTTTATCTATTAAACTTAAAAGGTCCTCACCATGACAGTTGGATAATGAGCTACCCCATGCTCTATGTTGAGAATTAAAATCTCCCATAATTATCACTGGTTTTGGGATAGTAGAAAATAAAAAATCTAAATCACTAAATACTTGTATGGAAGGTTTAGGTATATAAATAGATACAAAACATATTCCATTGACTATGCAAGCTACAACAGAAAAGTTATTATTACTATGTACTGGAAATTGGGAAAATGTAAGAGAGTTTTTAATAAAAAGAGCAGCTCCTCCATAACCATCAGATCTGTCATCCCTGAGGCAGGAGAAGCCACTTAATTTAAATACAGAACCTGGCTTGAGCCAAGTTTCTGCTAATGCTATAACTAATGGGTTAAAATTATTAACTAAATAAATGAGTTCACTCTTTTTGTTAATGATGCTTCTGCAGTTCCACTGAACTGCCTTGGATCTGTGATGATCCATTATGGTTGTTAAGTACTGTGATAGCGTCAGATAATTTAGCAGCGTTGGACGGTTCAATTATTTTTGACTTTATGAGGGAATTTAAAAGAGAAATAATATCAGAAATATTAACCTCGTGAGGCCCACGTCAAATTTTACTAGTTCAAAAAAGAACCTTGTGTAAGTCAACTAAAGTCTAAAGTCACTTTGACAAATGTCCTAAATTTAGGCCGTCGGGCCTTACGAGGTTAAGTTTGTTTTCTGTGATAAGGTCTTTAATAGCACAACCATTTGTCTGTGATGAAGCTGGTTGTTGAACTAATTCATTATGCTCTTTAATATTATAACCTTTACCTAACTTAGGTGGTAAGCGAGGTTTTGCAAAAACAGTCTTTCTGTATGACATTGGGGTGGTAGTTGGCTGTCTGAAGTTAGTATTCAATATGGTAGGTTGGTCTTTAGGCATTGCTACAATATCTGCGTAAGACTTAGTTAAGGGTGGAAGTAATCGAGATGCTTCTGCATATGATATGCACTTGTCCGCCATGGCATACTTAATATTTTGTTGCCTTACAAATTCTGGGCAAGACTTGTTAGTTGCAAAATGTACACCTCCACATAAACAACAAGACAAGAAATCCTCACTAGTGTTACAAGAGTCCCCAGAGTGTTCCCTGCCACACTTGTAACAGCGTGGTTTTGACCTACACTGGATCTTTGTATGCCCAAAGTGGCAGCAGTTGTAACATTGAATGGTAGGGTATGTATACAGTTGCACTTGGAGTGAATTATAACACATAAAAATACGATTAGGAAGAACCTGACCATCAAATGTTACAACCACTGTCTGGGTAGGCTTCCAAATAGGGGCTCCATCAACAATTTGTTTTGTGTTAATGCGTCTAACTTTCAATATTTTACCGCATCCATTTGGCACTGAAGTAGATTCAATTATTTCTTCTGGAGAAAGATCTGTTGGGATACCTCGGACGACACCCATACGAGAGACATTGTATGATGGTATAAATGCTTTAAATTTATATTCAACCAGGCTTTTATGACCAATGAGAGAATTTGCATCATCATGTTTGGAAAAAGATATTGAACATCTGTTTCTACCAATCCTCTTAACACTACCATCAATAATGTTGCGAAACGCAAAGCGTTTTAAAAACTTGCCTAATGAGATGGGGTGGAGCGTGGTGCCGTCGTTGGGAGACTCTTGTTCGCGTTGGATATGAACTATGTATGGAGCGATATCTGCCGAATCATATAAGGTTCTTGTTACTATGACTGGGGGTGACTTTTTGGGACTTGAATCAATCATAGGAGCGGGATTTGTAAGAGTGGGAGGATTTTTGATTTCCTGAGGATTAGTCACATCACTATCCTGACTAGTGCAATTGCAATCTTTGGAGTCAGAATTCAAAGTAGTAGTACCAGACTCCCTTTTTCTTTTATGCAACTTGTGCTTACACATTTTGTGTACGCGATTGCGTTTGTGCCCTTTAGACACCGAAGAAGTATCTGTCTCCATTCCCGATTCATTCGATACCACTACAAAACTTACCGGTAAGGGGACTGTGCCCCCACCCGGGTCATCAGATATGTCCATTACGGATAAAAATAAGAAAACTTACCAAATTACCGGAATATAAACAAACTAATCTACTTAATATACAAAATATATACAATACTGATCAATATTTTAAAGAGAAAATGTTTTTCCAAATTAAGAGAAAAAAACCGCGGCCGCCCTCTTCGAAGTTTCCCGCCTTTTCGAAATTATTATTTTCTGAAAATGCATAAGTTACATAGTTTTGTTTTTTTTTTCATAATGTTTTAAGGGATGTTCCTATTGAACCAGTCCAGAATCCAGGAAGGTTAAACTTATTAAACTGCCTTGTAACGTTAGACGACAAAATGGTCGCAAATATTTATTGACGTCAGTTTGTTGCTCCGTTGCGGCGTGGAAGAATAAAACAACAAACACACTTCAACATTTGTGAAGTACCTACACTATATGTATTGTCTATCTCTACACAACTTGTCAGTTTGCCTATCCTCGTACATTTCCCCTTACAAGATCAAGGTTAAATGGAAAAGTTCCTTTTTTGTGTACTTATATATGTCGTTGTATCTAAGAAGGTTGTTTACTTACATAAAATAGGTACATGCAGATCTTGTTGGTAGTAATCCAACGGGGTGAGAAAATAAAAGTATTTTTTTTAATTTTTTAGGGTCCAACTTGCGTTGCGTACAAAATGATCGATAGACAACACCACCTAAATTTTTTTTTAATTATGTCTAATACATTCTGTCAATACGTCAAGTTAGTTGCAAATACACCAGCAATCAGATCACATGTGTTTTTTTGCGGCTCCGCTTCCTCACACAAAATTGAACCCTGCACAACCAAACATATGGTCCAAAATCGAACCGGATTTAGTAAGGGAGCGACGAAGCGGCCCGGCCGGCGAATACAAAAGGCCCACATTCCTGAGCAGATAAGCGAAGTTGTTTACATCAATTCGTGCACATTTCAAGTTAATTTAAATAATAAGTGATTTATAACGAACATTGGAGTGCTATCGAATATTACCTAACTGTTTATGTGCAATTGAGCCGTGGCTATTGACTGTGTTTAGTAAACTACACTGATTTGACTTAGATGTGGATAATAAGTGCTTAAAAAGTAATAAAATACAATGTCGTTTAAAGAAACACCCGAACAAATCCGACTTATTTCAACATTGGAAGATGTGGCTAACATGATCCAGAAGGCGCAAATAAACATAAAGAAATGTCCAAAACAAAGACTCACGGAAGGTTATGTTACACACAGAATAAAAACTATTGACGAATATTGGGAGATGTTTAAGCAAGCAAATACTGACCTCCTGCGCTGCACGCCACGGGAAAAACGGGGAGAATTACCTTATTTTCTTAACGAAGATTTCTACAAACTAGAAGATCTTTATCTCTGTTTACAAGCAGATTTAACAGATTTACTGAGTCAACTAGTGTCACAAAAGTCTACGGAGCATTGTGATATTAATATGTCAACGACGACGCTGCAAGGGGGGCCATTATCGTTCGTAAATCTACCAAAAATACATTTGCCAACGTTTTCCGGAAAATATGAAGATTGGCCTACTTATCAAGATCTATTTACAGCCCTAGTGCATAATACGAAACTTACAGGCGTACAGAAACTACATTACCTAAAAACAAGTGTCTCGGGTGAAGCGGAAATGCTGTTACGGCATATACAAATTACGGAAAGCAATTATACGCAAGCCTGGGAAGTACTTAAGAGGCGCTTTGGAAATAAGAAAATGATCGTCAATTCTGTTTTGAAACGATTTTTCGGACAAAAAAGAATACAAACTCAGTCTGCGAGCCAAATTAAGCATTTGCTTGACACTACCATGGAATGTCTCACTAGTTTAAATAATTTAAACATAAACACGGCCTCTTGGGATCCTATTGTTATATTTCTGGTCGCTCAGAAGTTGGATACAGAGACGTTAAAAGACTGGGAGCAATCAGCGCACAAGGACAACAGTGAAGATATGCCGAAATGGAATGAATTTAAAGACTTTCTTGAAGTTAAGTTTCGTACGTTGGAGTTAGCCGCGCCAGTTTCGATGCCTGCAAGAGAAAAGACACAAGCTCACAAAGCATTCCATGTCACTACAGATGAAGAAGAAGGTAGTTCTTTTCAGTCTGCACATGCCAAAACAGCTTCACAATTGTCATGCAGTTATTGTAAAGGCGAGCACTATATATTCAATTGCAAGGAATTTGTCAAACAATCGGTGGAGCAAAGACAGGATTTTGTCAAGAAAAACCGGTTATGTTTCAACTGTCTTGTTCCATATCACAGCGTAATGCGCTGCAGACAAAAGACGTCGTGCCGAGTCTGTAAGAAAAAACATCACTCTCTTCTACATCAAGTAAGAGAAACGAATCAAGAGACAAACGCACAACCACAAACACAACCAGAACCTGAAACGAAAGTGACAACTGCACACCTCTCTAAACAACAACAACCCGGTTGTGAAGTGTTACTCGCTACAGCACAAGTAGAAGTCAAGTCGAGGAATGGTGATAAACATATACTTCGTGCTTTAATCGACCAGGGTTCCCAGGCCTCATTTGTATCGGAGAGGGTAGTTCAACTGCTAGGCTTAAAAAAAACGAATATCCACGGTGTTGTGTCCGGAGTTGGTGAAAGCACACAAATAAATATCAAACATCTAGTTGGCCTGACAATAGCATCGAGATTTGAAAACAAGAAGACGATCAGGGTAAACGCCTATGTTTTAAAGTCAATTTCCACACGTTTACCCTCTAAGCACATCGCGATGGATAGTCAACAACTACAGACTCTAGAATTAGCTGATGCTACCTATTTTACACCAGGCAAAATAGACATTTTGCTAGGAGCCGAAGTCTTCTGTCAGATCATTGAACAGGGACTGATAAAAATGGATGATGGGGTGGTTGCTCAAAAAACTAGTTTGGGTTGGATTCTTTCGGGTCAAAAACATAAAGATGATCACAGCAACCAACACAAAGTAATTACACTTCATATAACGAGGATGGTTGCGGAAGATAACGATATGTTAAGGAGGTTCTGGGAGATTGAGACAGATTTGTACACAAAGAAAAAAATACTAACAAAAGAAGAGGAAAACTGTGAAAACATATATAAACAAACGACTAAAAGAGATAATAGAGGAAGATACACAGTGCAATTGCCATTGAGACAAGGTATTGCAGAGACAGTCGACTTATGTGGAGATACTAAACAACAGGCAATAAATAGATTCAAAAGGCTAGAAAAGAAATTTGAAAACGATGAAAACTTGAGATTAGAGTACACAAAGGTCATTAATGAATACAAAGATATGGGTCATTTACGAAAAACGAACAATCAAGACAAGGAGAAGTCCATATATCTACCTCATCTAGCTGTCGTTCGAGAGGACAAGGACACAAGTAAAGTCCGGATTGTTTATGATGCCTCTGCAAAAGGTACACACGGACACTCCCTTAACGACACCATGATGGTTGGACCTGTCTTACAACCAGATCTTCGAAGTCTAATAATAACCTGGAGAAAACATAAAATTTGCGTCGTAGGAGACATCGTGAAGATGTACAGGATGATCAACATGTCAGAAGAACACACACAATTACAACGAATCGTCTGGCGAGACAATCCAGATGGTGAACTTGAGAGCTACGATTTGACAACCGTAACATTTGGTACTGCCGCTGCGCCTTTCCTAGCAGTGCGCACATTAACCCAACTAGCCGACGACGAAGCTCACGAATTCCCGGATACTGCACCTGTAATAAAAAAGTCATTTTATATGGACGATTTGTTAATAGGAAATGAAGATGTAGAAAAAACAAAGGAGATGTGTCAAGATATTAAAGAAATTTTACGAAGAGGTGGATTTAAAATGCAAAAATGGTCAAGTAATTCAGACGAAGTATTAGAATTTTTAATGGAAGATAACAATACGAGAGACAAAATAAAGATTAAACTAGATAAAATAATTAAAATTCTAGGTTTGACATGGAATAGAAAAGATGATGCATTTCAAATAACAGTACACTTACCTGAGATGAGTAGTTCTGTAACAAAAAGATCCATCCTTTCAGATGTGGCTCGTCTCTTCGATCCGTTCGGATATCTAGCGCCAGTAATAGTCACAGCTAAAGGCTTAATACAAAAGTTATGGTTAAGCAATCTAGGATGGGATGACGAATTGCCATCTGACCTGTCAAATGAGTGGATAATCTATAGAGAAGAGTTGACACACTTGCAAAACGTAAGAATACCACGATGGTTGAATATTACACAAAATGACAAAAATGTACAGTTACACGGTTTTGCAGATGCATCTACTCAAGCGTATGCTGCGGTTACTTACCTAAGAGTCGTTAGCGAAGATGGTACTGTGAATGTCTCGATGATTGCCTCTCGAACAAAAGTTGCCCCTTTAAAGCAGCTTTCGGTTCCGAAATTGGAGCTGTGTGGTGCCGCATTATTAGCCGAACTCATCAACGATGTTGCAGAACTTCTAGAGATTCCCAAAAATGATATATATGTTTGGACCGACTCGATGGTAGTACTGTCATGGCTCCAATCGCAACCTAGTCGCTGGAAAACTTTCGTGGCGAATCGCACTGCAGATATTACACGTTTAATAGACAACGACCGCTGGAGACATGTGCAATCGGCTGAAAATCCTGCGGATATAGCGACGAGAGGAATTAAAGCGCAGGATTTAGCTTCACATAGTATGTGGTGGAGTGGCCCAGAGTGGCTTAAAGAAGAAAGATTAGAATACGATAAAACAGAAATCACGCAAACAAAGTTAGAATCAAAAGGCTTTCACCACGCCATAATAGATGAAAAGCCAATTTGGGAAAGATTTTCCAGTATGTCAAAGATGAAAAGAGTTTTAAGCTATTGTAGGCGAATGTTAAAGAAAGAAAAAAGAGAAACAGAAGAAAATAACTATTTAATACCGCAAGAAATGGAAAAAGTAGAGGAAGAATGTATAAAATATTACCAGAATAAAGTTTATAGAAAGGATGTAGAAGATTTAAAGAAATATGGTATAGTAAAAAAAAGGAGTCCTTTGATCACGCTTGCACCTTTTTTAGACGAGAAAGGATTGTTAAGAGTGGGAGGAAGACTTAAAAATGCTTCACTATCGGAAGGAATCAAGCATCCAATTATAATTCCCTCTGGACAGCACATAACTAAATTAATTATAAATGAGGCTCATACCCGAACACTACATGGATGGATCCAATTAATGATGACCTATGTGAGAACCAAGTACTGGGTTATCGGATTAAAGTCATCTGTGAGAAAATTCATCCACGATTGCAGAACTTGCATAGTTAATAAAGCAAAGGTCAAACATCAATTTATGGGACAATTGCCAACAGTGAGGGTTAACCCAAATCGACCCTTTATCAATAGCGGCGTTGACTACGCTGGGCCAGTTTTAATAAGGTCATCTAAAGGCCGCGGACACCATGCCACAAAGGGCTATATTTGTTTATTCGTGTGCATGGCTACTAGAGCTATCCACCTTGAAGCGGTCACAGATTTAACTGCACAAGCCTTCCTTGCTGCCTTTAAAAGATTTGTTGCGCGCAGAGGGTTTTGTAGACACCTATGGAGTGACAACGGTACTAATTTTGTAGGCGCTGCCAAAGAACTGAAGCACATGTTCATAAGTGGGAAAAATAATATGGCAAGTGAAGTGGCAGAGCTATTGGCTACAGAAGGAACGACATGGCACTTCATACCTCCAAGAATGCCATCCTACGGAGGTCTATGGGAAGCCGGAGTGCAGTCTGCGAAACGACACCTAGCTAGGGTGAATAAAGACACCAAGCTTACGTATGAGGAGATGGCTACCTTACTGGCACAGATAGAGGCATGCCTCAATTCCCGCCCGCTGTGCCAAATAGACAACTCCACAGAGTATGCATTAACACCAGGCCATTTTTTAGTTGGTGAGCCCTTAGTCGGTATTCCTGATTTAAACTATGAACATAAGAACATAAACATACTTACCAGGTGGCAGCTCGTGCAGAAGATGATGCAAGACTTCTGGCGTCAATGGCAGACCGAATATCTTAATACCTTGCAACAGCGACATAAATGGCAAGTACCAATACCATCACCTTGTATTGGTGATTTAGTGATCATTAAAGACGAACTTATGCCCCCGACTAAATGGCTGCTTGGGAGAGTCAAGTATCTTCATCCTGGGACTGACAATCTTGTGAGAGTAGTCACAGTGCAGTGCAAAGGAGATCACGAGCTTAAGAGACCCTTGTCTAAATTGATAATGCTGCCTAAAAATTCGGAGTGAATAAGTGAAGTTATAGATCATTATACTTAGGATTTAAGTGGTCAAAATATTGTGCATGCAGCATGTGAATTGTTTATAAGTAATTAACTGAACATACTTGTGTATGAATATTAAAATTAATTGAAAACTGTTCGTTTTGGTGGCCGGTATGTCTAATACATTCTGTCAATACGTCAAGTTAGTTGCAAATACACCAGCAATCAGATCACATGTGTTTTTTTGCGGCTCCGCTTCCTCACACAAAATTGAACCCTGCACAACCAAACAAATTAAATGGGGTAATCATGGATTTTCATACGATATTACTGCCCTGATAACAGGGCAGTTATTAAAATCCATTCAATATTACTACCCTGATTTTTGAGAAGGTTTAATGAACGGTTTTCACGCCTTTTATTAGGGTAGTAATTATACACTTACTAACAAAGTGTAGTATAAAAAATAATAAATATCAGGGGACAATCTCGCACGAATTGACCTAATTCCAAACCCAGCCCTAGGCGTGCAGTACGGGTACTAAGTAGACAACGATAAACGTACTTAAATAGAGATGTATATACGTAAATACATAGACCCCGTGTGGTTGCCGGGTAAGAATAGTGCCACTCCATGTCTTCCCGTGGTTGTCGTGAGAGGCGACCAAGGGAATAAAGGCTTGTAGTACTGTTAGGCGATGGGCTTGCAACCTGTCACTAATACACTACTAAACATCTTAGCCTGACTGTGCAAAATGTGGTTACAGAATTATCAACAAGTTTAGAGTTGTTGGTATTCTGTAGCTCTGCCTACCCCACTCTAGGAATGAAGGCGTGACGTTCTGTTATGTTATTTGACATAGAAAACATCCATAAATTAGTAACAAATAGCCGTGCTCATCACAAGAATATCTGCCCTTACCGGAATTTGAACCCGGAACCGCTAGTTTCGTAAGACCCATTAGCCTAGTTGGTAAACGAACTAGGCTAATGGGTCGTCGAAATAAGCTCTATTTTACGTTTCTGCTATTTAGAGTGACTTAATATGGTTGCCTACCGAACAGTGAACTGAAAAACTGAGGGCAGTAAAGAGTCACGGTACCCGCCCCTTTCAAATATAGGCTGTCAAATCGTAATGGAACTCATTCATCACCCCGCTGACTGATTTTTGTACAAATTGACTCGTTTTAAGTTCTTCGCACTTAACTGTAGTACCAGGTGGTTTTTCAACGTTAGATTTGTTTTTTCTACATACAACTTACTGTAACTCGATTTGGAGGCGGAATTCTCTCCTCAAACTTTTACAATAGCAGTGGTTATGTATTTATGTAATTTCCATAAGAAGCCGAAGAACTTATTGCTATTTTTATTTAAGATACACCAACGAGCCGTCTATTATGAATATTAATTTCATATGAATCTGACACCGCTTGCTAGAGAGCAATAGAGCGATTCAATATCTACCGGAGTATTAAATTAATACATCAAGAAGTAATTGTTACGTCGGGTATTAATATATCAAGATGTAATTATTTATTCATGGCAATAGTAGGTAACTAATAATGGTATTAACGTCGGTGTAGCAAAATTACTAATCCATTACAAAGATCGAGGATTACGGAGGAGATCAGAAGACCTATCTACGATAACGTCTTAGGATCTCCCCACACCTTTCGTCGTGGAATTGGCGTTAGCTGATCGAGAAACTCTTTATGTCTACGTAATAAGAGCGAAACGACTTCAGCTGAGCCGATTCGACGTTTCGCTCTTATTACGTAGACATTAAGAGTTTTTTGATCAGCTAACGCCGATTCCGCGTCGATAGGTGTGGCGAGACCCTTACGGCTGACAAGACGGCGGAGATGAGGGTACATAATAGACTACAAATTAGTTAATTACCAACAAATCTGTTGAGTTCGGGTTAATTCGGTAAGACATAAGAGCGTACGAGAGTGAGAAATAACACTCGAAGGCCATTTTAAGAGCTATCGCACCTACAACACTTATACGTAGATGCTTATCTACAAATACCGCTTATATTATTCACTCGTTCATCCGCGTAAGATCGAATACCTTTATTTACAACTAGCGACCCGCCAGCGGCTTCGCCCGCTGCAATATTTTTTTTTGCACTTAGGGGTATGAAATATAGATGTTGGCCGATTCTCAGACCTACCCGATATACACACGAAATTTTATTAAAATCGGTCCAGCCGTTTCAGAGGAGTTCAATAACGTACACCGTGACACGAGAATTTTATATATTAGAGATAAATCCACAGCATAAATTACAACGCAGTATGGCAAAATTCAGATTGAGCAGAACATTGGCCAAATACAGATTTTAATGTTGCTATTAGAACTTTTATTTACAAATCTCCAATGCATTACGGTAACACAATATCAAATGTTAGTAATATATATAAAGACGCGAATTTCGATAAGGAATTGATCTAAACATACTACTAGATGACATTCAAAATGTATAACTTTTAATTGAAACCTTATTGAATTAACTATCCAGTGCCTTTTATGTTCGGTATTATGTTCTCAAACGAGAACATCGGGAATCGGGAGGTTATAGGTTTAGTACCTAACCTTGTGACAAACGTTTACTTTTGCTAGTTATATCTAATATAAAATATCGTAAGTCCAAACCAAGCCACAAGGGAGGAAGAGGCAGACCAAGAAAGAGAAGGCAGGGCAAACTGGACCAGTTCTGTAAAGGCTGGGCTCAGGAGCCACAGGAAAAGGAAATTATGGTGAAGCGTGAGGGAGATTTTTGCCCAGCAATGGGACAGAAACAGCTAGATAAGATAAGATAGATAAGAAGTTACAAAATACCTAAAATAGTTACCTTGAGTATCTTTTACCAAATCTATCCGTGATTTTCATGTAGGAAACGAACATAAAGCATCTAAGAATAAGAACAATACAGAGATTACTATCGGCCGCACTCGAGTCAGTTAATGACGATTAAGGGCCTGTTGTTTGATCAGTAGTTAAAGTAACTAATTGTTAAAAATCGTAACTAATGGTTAAATCTCAAGGAAATGTGTCAAATTTTCGATTCTTTTTTCGAATTTTAACCATTAGTTCAGTTAACTACTGATCAAACAACAGGCCCTAAGTCGTTCCTTGGTAAGGATTTTTCCTTGAAAAAGGAACGAGTTTAATGGTCTTTAAAATTTCTCAGAGTACGACGGTAAGACTTAAATGTGTTCATGCCATGACATGGGTTGTTGATCAACGTTGATCCACATCCGTGGTTCTTACAATTTTGATACAATGGGGTTGCTTGCGTGTCGCACGCCATAATGTTAACATTACGAGTACTCATTTATAATACCTGTTAAATTAGTTTTTACTATGATTTAATTCGCCATGCAATTTCGTCAGTTCGTCGGTCATTTTAGAGAAAGTCGCGACCAGTCTGTCATTAACAGCGTCGACACAAATCGCGTTGTGTGTGGCGATTTGGAAAACGGTACCGTTATACTCGTAAGTACCATCGCCATATATCTAATTTTATTCACGCTGGCATAGCCTTGCGAAAATATCCACTTAACAACAAGCAGTTTGAGACGCCCGCTAAGATCACTTGAGCCTCTATAACACATTGTTTTTACCCCTATCATTATTCCATTATTAAGTTTATGACAGCTCTGATTAACTTGTCACTAAAAGCGGCTGGCAATAATGATTGTTATTTAAGGGTAAAAATTAAGTAGAATGAAGGCCCTGATAGTATGACCCAAGTACAATAAAATAATTAAATTAATACTTGAAAGGTACTGCCAGGTTATTTTATTGGATATCAAGAAAAGCTTTTTTACTTCTGCATTCAATTGGTGAAAGGGTAACGACTTTACTATAGGGTGTCAAATGAGGCAACATACTCGTAATTTAGACTAAGAGTTCATAAATAAATAAATATCAGGGACAATCTCACACAAATTGACCTAGTCCCAAACTAAGCTCTAGGCTTGTTCTATGGGTACTAGACAACGATAAACTTACTTATATAGAGAAATACATACTTAAATACATAGAGAACATCCAAGACTCAGGAACAAATATTCGCGCTCATCACATAAATATCTGCCCTTACCGGGATAAGAAACATAACATCGTGTATCAGTAAGAAACTCGTACTTATAGATTAAACAGGACCTAAATTTAACATATAGGAAACATTTAGGAATGGTCTGTTTTTTAACCCTAGAATCGGGGAGAACCTAACATTGCCACCGTTTATTTATATCAATATCACGTTAGTTAGTTGCTATTATTTAGTTGCTGGTATCTCGGGGTGTTATAATAAATAAACTTATCATATTATGCTGGCTAAATTTAACCTGCCAATATCCAGGCAAACCAAGGATTTAAATATTATTATCGCTTTTAACACAATGTACAATAATAAATGTACATCCCTCGTTACGTTCAATCTTGCTACAACATTTTTCATCGTGCTAACTCATTTTTAGAGTTCCATATCAAACAGGTTTATTAGCATCGGGTGGGAGCCAACATACGAAGAAAGTTATTTAATTGTATACTGTATAACTAGTATGTTATATAACACAACAGTAAGGTTCCCAATCCGTTAATGATAAGAGTTACTTCTCAATGAGCGCTACACAATACATCAATAATAGAAAATGAAAGTTTATTCATCCGGCTTAATAAAAATATCTTCAAAAAAATCTGTTTACCCAACAGCCGGAAAGAGGTCGACGCCTCTCATAGATAAATGTTCAACGTTTTCTATACGATTGCTCACCTCACTTGCATAACTACCATTGTATCGACGAATATTGACACGACGGAACATCCTCTGTGTATGCTAACACTCGGGTGATGGTTGAGCAAGTGACGTTTCGAAATTTTCACAAAGAAAGTCGTTAAAATGTTTCAAATCTACTACCGCGTCACTACAACTTTACGACTTTACAAAGGTGCCGGTTTTCTTATGGTTGCTTCCATCGAGACATTAATTATTGACAATGCTACTATTGCAATGCTTTTCAATATTAAATTCAATGTTATTTGAACATTGATTAGTTTTATTCAATTTAAACCACCTTTCAAATCCCTCGTCACGACTAATGACGGTAATTATAAGTTTTGCTCCAAAATTACGAACAAGTTACGTGTGTATGTATTCACTCGAGAGAAAGTCAAGATTGCGTTCCAACCCAAATAATTGTTAACAATTGAAAACTAGATACATAAATGCGCGATCGCACCTTTTTCAAAAGTGTTCCGTCGGCGATGCTCGGTTCAGCTTCAAGTGAATGGTGGGCCATTACGTTGTAATCTAATCTTTATTCGGCGGTGTGAGATTTTATTATGAGCAAGACAGTAGGTGTTACTACCGTCCAAAAGAATAAGAGTGTGAAGTCAATATGCGTATACTGTCTGTTTTGGTTTGGTCAGCACATTAAACTATACTCTAAATTCAAAATTGACTTCATAAAGCATTGTTCTTTTTTTATTAATGGCGGTCCATTGCGTGGTATTCCGCAGTGATTTCGCCTACCTATGTCAATAGAGTAGGTTGAATGAGTGAAAAAAATAAATCAAAAGTAAAAAGCCGGACCATCAATCGGCCATCTTTCCTCTGTCATAAAATCTAAAATAAACAACATATAAGCATAGATTATAATATAGCAGCCCACCATTTGCTTGGTTTGACTGCACCCGTTTATGACATAGCTTCAATCAATTCAAATAAAAAACACGTCTTACTTTAAATATCTTTTTACATATAATTTGTTAATATACTGTGTATTGTATACGGAACCCTAGAAATATTTTGTTGCTCTGTATCCGTTACGGATCAAGTAGTAAATTGGTCAATCTCTGTAGCGAGAGAACTGTAAATCTCCTGCTTATGAAATGGGTGTTGGGCTAAAGTTAAGCATTTGTTAGTCCATTACCTCAAAAGCATAAATTCCTTGTAGCGATTCACCGAATAGCATTTCACCTCGAATGAACAAAATGATAGTAGAATCTTTAACTGGAAGCAATTTTTCGCATGGCTTTTCACAGTGGTATAATCTATTTGTAACATTTTATGTTTTGTGTAGTATTTTACCCTAGACGCATTTCGTCGCGATCGGTGTTTGTTTGGGACTCCATTTAATGTGACGCGTTAATTGATGTTTGCACTAAAATTCTGTATCATTTTTTTTAAACGTATTTTGTGGTTCTCTGCCTTTTCGCCGCCAAATTTTGACAAATGCATCGTTTCGCAACCTATTCATTTGCCAACCCGCTTTTTTTTCTGTAACTACAAATATTTCAGGATTTTTATATAATCGCGAATCCCGTATTTTGTACCTGTACTTTCATGTCTTAAGGGCTATCAAGTACAACTACTCATTCAAATATTATCATCATCGTCCGTCTCCGCAGTGTGACCGTAGCGATATGCGATTAAGGTATACCGTGATTTAAGATATTTCGCTAATAATAAAATTGACGAATTTTAATAATACAATAAAATAAGCGATCGAGGTTAAATGCAACTAAAACTAATAACGAACGAAAAAAAATACGACTGTGACACAAAGCGATAATAAAATACAGGATTGAGGTGAAATGCGAATAGGTGAATCGGCTGATAAAAAAAGTTAAGTTCAGTGGGGCACAATCCATATAAGGTAAATTCTTAAGAGGCCGTATACAAAATATTACCGATTTCGCTAATTTACGTGATTTTACAGTTGAAATACTTTACTTTTACAAATTTTAATGCGCAACACGAAAGGTAATTTCATTTTTCAACGAATGTATTAGCTGCTATTTTGTTTTTATTATTTTATTTTGATTAATCGACCTGAAACCGGCGACTGTTTTGTGAATTTTGCTGTAAGTGGTTTAGTATATCGCATTTTCATGAATCGTTTTGACTTCTAAAAGGTATGAACAAATTACAATTTATTGCTGTAAAAGTCATCTAATGTATGAACAACTTTTTACCACCTTTATATATAATTTTTGTCTGAATAAATAATTAAATTATTAAGTAAAATTTTATACAAAATGGGCAAAAAATATTTTCGATTACGGCTACTTAAAACTTTCGTTTATTAAATTAAACCAACAGTAATAAACTTCAGTTGAAAATAAATCTATTACCTTAAATAACACCCAGAAAATAAAAAAATGCAATATATAATGTTTTAAAATAACCTAAATCTCGCATTATAATACTCGACAAAAATAAAATGGTAGCTCATTCATTTATTCGTTCATAAGTGAAATGATATTTCATGATGTGCATTAAAACTTATAGAAAAACAGTACTTTAACTGTTAAATCACGAAAAGAAGCAAAACCGTAAAAATTTCGTATACAGCCTCTTAAGGAACTGGCCAAGTGTCTACTTTAGAAAATATATTTTAGTTATCCTGGCCATCAATTTTGTACGAGCATAGGTACCCAAAAAATGCTAGAAAATTGCTCAATAGTACAAATGAACAATGACCTTAGTCTTTTCTTTGAACTCTAAAAGATCATGATGATAAGTAGCCTTACCTTGATCAAACATCACAAGTTCAACAGTGGAGTCCAGGGATACTTCTTTGACATGGACACACTCCTCCCCCTGACCCTGGCCCTCCCCGCACAAGGAGTCGGCCAGCACGTCGGCACCTTGGGTGAGCAGGGGCGAAGCCGGATATGTGAACCGGTGCCCGTCCGTTTGACCCCAGCTCTCTGTAAAAAATAATATAAATAAATAATACATGTTTAGGTTTTATCCGCGTGGTTTCCGGGTTAGAACAGTGCCACTCCATGTCTTCAGGGCTTAAAGTACGGCTATGCGATGGGCTTGCAAACTGACACTAATACACTGGTACTAACGCTAACACTAATACAATATCTTAGCATGATTGTGCAAAATATGGTTACAGAATTATCAACAAGTCCTTTTAGAGTTGTTGGTTTTTCTGTAGCTCTGCCTACCCCACTCTGGGAATTAAGGCGTGATGTTATTTATGTATTTCTAAGTTAATAAATATTTCAACTCTAAGACACCTTTTCTTTCATGACTTGGAGAAGGCAAGCAGATATAAGAAATGAATAAATTCGTAAAAATGTTTTAAAAAAACTAGGGAGATTCTTTGTGGATTCAAGACAGTAATAACAATATTACAATAAGGTACAAGACAAAACCTGGGCTGGGATTCTACACGGTAATAACAATATCGTCTTTGACGGATTTCCGTATTGTCAACGTTTTGTCAACTCTTATGTCATTTACAATAATGGCGACTGTGACATAAACGATTCTAAAACACGTCAAACGCGATATCGTTATAATGCAGTAGAATAGAGGCCCAGTACGTAATTTGAATGCGACTAAGCATTTCAATTACTATTTTACCTTTAAAAATAGGTAAGAAACCGTATGTGGGTTTTAAAGTATCTTAAAGCCAAAAGGTAATGAGTTTTTATCTGGATAATTTGTTCTCATTAACCGAAATAGCAGAAGCGAAAGAAAATATTTAACGCTTGTCCTAACACTGCTAACGCGTTATGTGGCAAAATAGATATACTGTTGATGGAACGAATACTGATCAATATATTTTAGAACCTTTACAATTCAAAGCCGTTGCGCCATGTATGATTAGTTAAGCATGTACATATAATTTAAGCACATTAATATTGTGCATAACATAACATATTAATGGTTTCCTCGGTGCCCCATAAAACTACGAATAGATACGTAATGCATTGTTTTATTGCTTAAATCAATAAATTTTACTGTATCCCGAGTAGCCAATCCAATCGAGCTAGGAACGTACCTATCGGCGACGTGATCTGCTTTCAATTGATATTGTGTCTAGATCGCTGATACTATAATAGTCCATCCATAAAGTTTTTACACAAATGGGAAAGTACGGCCACGATTTATTTTTTGTGGCTGATATCTGTACATTGAAAAATCAGCTCTAAGCTACTTTTAAAAGTATTTAGTTGCATTTCACTTGTTTGTTCCCTTGAGTAGATATTGGGATTATCAGAAGAATGCATTTGAGGGCGATAATGGTATCATCAAAAGGAATGGTAAAAGTAGTAGATGTTACAGTATTCCAAACCTTTCATATTATTACTTTTTTATTAACACATAAATAAAAAAAAAAATTGTAACAGGTACAGTAGTTTTTTAAATAGTACCGACTCTGCTTATCAGCTGCAAAAAGCCATATTCTATGCTAAATTGCGAGCTATTCCAATTCCTCAGTGAAAGCAGGTTTAAATTATTCCCACGTGCGAGACCTAAGTAGATCCTTGGAAGCTTATAATTTTCCATCGATCGACTGACTACGTGACAAACCGCTGCAGGCTTTTGTCTTATTCCATAAATTCTTCAAAGCAATATAGGTAGTCTTGTGGTGGTGATATTCAAAAAATGGAAACTTGATTCATTTGCAGTAAACTTTTATAAATATTTACATTGTCTCTTTGTTAAATTATGAAATATAAGCGATTCCGGTTACGCTTGATATCATTATGAATACAAAACGCCAAAACAAAGGGATTGTAGTTCAATATTTCTAATACTTAAGCTACAATAATGAATAATCATGTTGAGGCCTTTGTTTTATTGAAAGTTTACAGTTGATCTGAACTGAACCCTGTGTTCCCGTGGATGTCGTAAGAGGCAACTAAGGGAATAAGGGCTTGTAGTGCTGTTAGGCGATGGGCTTGCAACCTGTCACTAATACACTGGTAAACAACTTAGCCTACTTGTGCAAAATGTGGTTACAGAATTATCAACAAGTCTTTTTAGAGTTGGGATCTATCGCTACCGCACTCTGGGAATGAAGGCGTGATGTAGTATGTGTGTTTGTGTGTGTACAGTTGTTTTTTTACATTTTTGTCATACGGTATATTTGACTATTAGACATTGTGGATGTCATTGTCTTCACGGGGTTACCACAGGGGTCACTCCTAGGCCCGTTATTTTATCTACAATACATTGTAATGTCTGCCTCATGTCTGAACTTAACTTGGTTGTTATTAACACACTTGCTCGTAAAGTGGCTTTTTTTGCAGAGTTTTAAGGTACTCAACGTATAAAGCACGCTTTTTACTTTATATTATCGCAATACTGTTTTCAACATTAAGTAATTTTTAATGCCAGTAAAGAGATAAGATGTATTTAAAGTCCACATCAGTTCCCAAAGCGCCACTCGATACATTCTGAATGCTCTTCTACCAGTCTTTTGGTAAAATCATTAGAAAGGGTTACCAAAACGAGTCTACCATATTTGCTACAAAATCAAACGTCATAAAATTAAATGCTATGAATCACTTTCTATAATCATTAAATTGCTCTGAAACCCATTTCATACAAAGTATAGTAAGTATAGGTAATTTTAAAATATGTAACATTCATAGTACGTAACATTTTAATCAATAATTATTGTGTTTTATTTATTTTCTAATATTAAAATGTAGAATATTGACAATGTGTCTATAGGTATACTCGTTAAAAGTGATATGAAACCACCGTATTTTTTTCATTATTTCCTTTTTTTACTATCTATCAAACTCAGCTAAGTTTTTAACGGAAAATCGAAGAAGCCCAATAAATAAAATATATCGGGGAACAAACTCACACAAATTCTTCTAGTCTTCAATTAAACTCTAGGCTTGTACTATTCGGTACTAGGCAACGATAAACATAGAAAACACCCAAGATCCGGAAAGAAATAATTGCACTCTCTTTTAATTTAAGAGATTTTCACTCTTCACTTTTCTCTGCCAGCTCCTTCACCTCTCTATACGAACCATGGATGGATAATGTAAATGAGTTAAAATGGAAGTTGAACTTATCGGGACCGCTAGCTTCGTAGGTAGAATGTTGGTAAGGTTTTTTATTTTTTTATGGGGGTTGCGCCCTCGAGCCCCCCTATGGGGGCAGACCCTGGTCCCGCTGTACACATAAGCCATCTCTAATCACACGTCAGCATAAATGATTTAGGGAGGTTGGAACAACAATACATTACATGCGGGATCAGGGTGTGACGTTTGATGTAAAATTAAATTTACGATAATCAATATGTAGATGACATCGTGATCCAAGTACAAACAGGCTTTATATTTATGTATAAATGTGAATATTTATGATGCCATCACTCTTAAGGGTCGAAGTGTATCCGTAAGGCCGCGACCAATACGATAAGATGGCTTCGCTTCCTCCCGTGACTTCATCTGCTAGGCTTATTTCACTTGCTTTTCGATTCATAGACGATTGACGAACGTGCGAGCTGCGAGCTAGTTTAGTGCGTGTATTTAAATTGGTTAGAAGTACGTACACATAACATTACGCCTTCATTCCCAAAGTGGGGTAGGTATAGCTACAGAATAACCAAAAACTCTAAAAAGAATTGTTGATAATTTTGTAACCACATTTTGCACAATCATGTATTAGTGACAGGTTGCAATCAACCTAACCTAACCTAACAGTACGACTGGGCCTTATTCCCTTAGTCGCCTTTTACGACATCCACGGGAAGACATGGAATGGCACTATTCTAATCCGGCAACCAAGGTTATCCGGGCAGGTTAGAAGTTCAAAGTTATAAGCGTGCGGGACCTCTTTACTTTGCCGATTAATACATCGTTGACGAATTAAAAAGGGAATATGTCCCTTGCACTGCTACCCTGCTCCGCTTTGGAGCTATCAACTTCTGCGACAAAACTATTCAATTTTATCTACGTATAGGTAAACTAAATCCATTCAGTACGTATTGCGTGGTATGGGTCAAAATTATTTTATTTAACAATGTGATTAGTGTAGTATTTATTAGGTTGCCAACTGGATCCCATAAAAGGTAACATAAAACATTAGTAGCTACAATAAAACCTAAACAATACATACAATAAGTAAGTAAAAAACAGCTAGCCATTAATGCTGGTAAGAAGAAAAACCGGCCAAATGTGAGTCGCACTCGCATAAGTCGCATACCAAAGGTTCCGCACCACAACGAAAACAACAAGCTTCTAATATCCCCGTTTATAAAATACACTATAGGAAATTTCAACTGTCTACCTACTACGATTCATGAGATGCAGCCAGTGGACAAACAGACGTCTGACGGTATAATGGTAAGTATCTCGAGGACTCATGGATACTGTAGTTGGTATTAAATAAATCGCTTTCTTTAAATGTTACCTTTTGGTAATAAAAAGATTTACAGAACGGAAACTAAATAAAAAAAAAAAAAAAATGAGACACCAAGACACGGGACCCGTGTCTGATGCTTATCGAAATTTTCTAGAGAATGAATTTATCGATCGCATCAAATACATCATGAACAATTTTGAATTTGGATAGAATTTAAACGAAATGTAAAGTGGCCAGGAACGCAAAAAGGAGGTAGTAACAACCTCCTCGCTACAGACGGAGCGATAGATGGACGGTGGACTACGGAGGCGGAGTAATAAGGTCCCATTGGTTGGCATGGCACCCTTTAGATACGCAACGCTAAAAATCAGCCAGCAATTAATACTAGTAAGAAGGAAAAATAAAGAGCAAAAGACAAACGCGGCGCTGGCAGCGCGTAATCTCACAAAGTACCTACTCGTCGACCCACGGGTCGATTCGAAGCTGCCGTCGTAATACTGAAGAAGGCGGCTAACTGCAATATAGTGATCGAAGCATTTAAAACTTTATTGGAAACCACATTAAGTTTAAAACGCTTTTACTATTACTATGCAGTTAGCGCCTTCTTTGGTATAATGGCAGCGTGATTGACGGCGCTGGGTAATTTAGCAATGCCCCGTTAGAATAATACACTATCGCTACGTCCTAATTTTTTATTGTAATAATTATTTTTGAATTAGAATGCAACAGATTTTTACACTGTACTAGCGACTCGCCAGCGGCTTCGCCCGCTGCAATATTTTTTTTTGCACTTAGGGGTATGAAAAATAGATGTTGGCCGATTCTCAGACCTACCCGATATACACACAAAATTTTATTAAAATCGGTCCAGCCGGTTTAGAGGAGTTTAATAACGTACACCGTGACACGAGAATTTTATATATTAGATTGGTCATACAAAAACTAGTTTGTGAAAATCCTGTGATTTTAGAAATGATTGACATAATATAGGTAAGCTTTTTTATACAAAACACATCGCGGTGAGAAATGTTTACGCAATAGAAAAGAAAAATACTTAAATGAAAGTTTCAAAGAGTAAAATGCATGTAATAAGTTTTTTTTTCATTTCAATTAGAGTCAATTTGTGTGACATTGTCTTGTGATATTATTATTATTATTAATTAATGTGATAATCAGCCTCAGTGGCCCTATTCCACTCGGTAAAGCAACATTGTTTTTGACAGGTTATCGTATAGTCAACGTCACGATAGCTCTTACGTGACAGTAATGGCGGCCGAGTTACAAACATGTCAAAAGCAATATGGGTTTACTGAATAAAATTGAGCCCCAAGGGTGTCCATCAAAACGATCTTATTTTAATTATTTTCAATACAATAAATAGCAAACATATATCAATGCCACGCCAAAATGTTTATCAATCAATTTCATAATTAATAAGGTATACCGATGTCTATCAAAACCAATTAAAGATATAATGAGGCAAACAATCTTATCAAAAACGCCTATGGTGTTATTGGGCATTAAAAAAGTTCGTCTAGACAGTCTCTCGATCAATGAAGAGGGTCATTAGTGTCATTACACTTAGACGTATTGTAAAATATTAATTACTTAGTGTACGTTATAGCTTCTACGTCGGTATTGATTTCAATCAAATTGACATTCAAATAGAACTAAGAATTCTTCTTATCTATCAACATTTTATTAAAAGCCGGCCAAGTGGTAGTCTGACTCGCGCATCGAGGGTTCCGTACAAACTTATAAGCATGTAAAATTATAAAAACTATTATCTCATTACATCGACATAGGCCGCAATTACTTTACCAATCGCTTAAGTTTTTTTTCTCGTGTACAAAAATCAGGGGCTTAAATACAACGTGTTACAAAATAATCCGTAAAAAAGTAAATTACAAAAGTAGTGTCAACCCTTATTAAATAACGTCAGTTCAGTATCTTAGATATACCTACAGTATACTAGGGTTGACACTACTTTCGTAATTTCTTTTTTACGGATTATTTTGTAACACGTTGTATAAGTTTGCAATCGCATTTTTTTGTGCTTAAGCAACAAATTAACCAAATTTTAGGATTCTAGGTCTATGGGAAGTACCCTTTAAATTTTGATTCCCTTGAGAATGTCGAAATATACCTACGTTTTTTCACAGCTTCTAGGGAATGTAGACCTGAATATATAGTTTTAATTTCAACTCGATATCTCCGCGCGTTCCCCAGATAAAGGGTTTTGACAGACAGACGGATGGACGGACGGACAACAAAGTGATCTAAAATGTTCGTGTAAGTTTGCTTTCCATGCATATCTTGCAGGGTACGGGCGATACTAATATTTGTAGAGCTATTACTACTATACTGAGGCGAAGCAAGGGTGGGAGTTAGTGTAATTAAGTAATAAATATTTTGTGGCTTCAGTGAAGTAGTAAAAGTGAGATCTCACAACCATCTTTTATGGTCATCGCAACAGAGTTATCTGAATAGGTACCTGTTCTTTCACATCTGTTTAAGTGTAATACCACAGAATAGATATAGTACTGTTTATACACAATGTGAATACTCATTGTTTTTATCAGCGTAATAGACCGCAATATTACAGTAAACGCTATCTAAATAGGAGGTTCTATAGTTTTAAACACCTAGGTGATTCACTTAAACAACTCGCTCTTGAGTTGACGGAACAAATATTAACCGGCTAGTGGAAGTGGTCCCGTCAAAATAAAAAAACAACATGGGTGTGCATTCTCAGCTTACCCGCTTTACCCGTCGACAGCCGATCGAATAACGATAAGAGAGCCGTTTCCATTCAAAACCCTAGCCAAATCAGTCAAGACGAAGCAGCGTGAAAGAGTAACAAACTAAAAAACACAGACACACACGCTCAAGGGTGAATTGCAAAAATATTCTACATAGTTAAGGACAATACAATAACAATATAAATACAAATACTTACTCTTTATTGAACACCAAAAAAAAACTGAACACGGAACAGTGCATTTAAATCATAGGTATACATACAAGAGGCGGTCTTACCGCTAAATAGCGATCTCATACAGACAACCTTGTATAGAGAAATAACTGAGGACACAAATTCATGGCAGGCGGTGTAAACTAATTCGTTTAGAATTCAAACTAAACAACCACAAGAAACAATTAAATTATTTCAATAATAATAATAAATATCACGGAACAATGTTACACAAATTGACCTTCTCCCAAACTAAGCTCTAGGCTTGTACTATAGGTACTAGTCAACGATAAACATACTTATATAGAGAAATAAATACTTAAATACATAGAAAACATCCAAGACTCAGGAACAAATACTCGTGTGCTCATCACACAAATAACTGCCCTTACCAGGATTTGAACCCGGGACGGCTGCCTTCGGAGGCAGGGTCACTCCCAACTAGACCACTGTGTCGTAATTATAATTACATAAAGTAAATAACCACATAGTAGTAGATTAACCATACGATTGTATGACTAATTTTAGTTACACAAAGGAAAAATAATTTGTTTCAATTAAACTTTGACATCAATTAGGTCCTTCCTTAACTATGTACAATACTTTTGCAATTCGCCCTCAAACTTTAGCATTTATAATATTAGTGGGATATTGGTTTTGTTTTGATATGATAGTCGGTCGAATGGTGTCCGCTTAAAGCCCTACGAAATGTGATGTAATGTGAAATAAAAGTTATGTCTACGGCATTGGTCTTCATATTTATAGAAAAATGCGAGTTTCCATAAGAGCTCCCGCAGTACTTACCAACATTGGTCGAGCTATTTTGACGACGCAACATGCAATCTCATTGAGTTGCCCCGGTTCTGGTGTGAACGGGCCTTACACGCGCGAGTGTCGCAACGCTGCTTGCAAATGCGCAGGCGCAATAGCGGCGTACTCTTTGTGGTCAGCGCGGACGTGATTACCCGCTTATTATAACTTCACTTTCATCATAAATGGGCAATTAGTATTGAATATAATTTAATACTACCCGCGGTTATTCAATGAAGAGAGAAGGCTTTATCTAGCTTATGGAATAGCCTCTACGAAATTCCTATGCATAGTATAAACTAGGTATTGCCCGCGAGTGCGTTAGCGTAGTGGTTATTAATTGTTGTTTTTGTATTTGTGTGTGGGGATAAGACAACCAGTGAAATTACTAGCATAAAGGCTAGGTATTCTATTTTATTCCTTAGGGTTGGCAACGTTTTTGCCGTCTTAAGTAGTCTTTAGGATGCATATGTCTAATGTATGGTGGCCTGTGTGCTTGTTTGCCTTCTCGGCTTCTCTATGCCAAAAGAAAACTATTCCTTCAAAAAACGGTTCAATTTCTGACTTTTAAACGACTTTAAACTATCCCTGTACCAAATTTTACATGGATTGGTTGAGACGCAGAACCATGGAGACAACAAACAAACATATATTTATTATTTGATATTTAGAAGTTATAGATGTAACTTTTAAATTCACAAATTAATAACTAAATAAATATGAGGAGACAATCGCACGCATATTAACCTAGATAAATATACCCATATAGATAAATATATACTAAATATATAGTAAGTATCCAAGACTGAGGAACAAATACCGCTCATCACCTCAATAAAGAATAACTAATGTTGTGTTTGTATTTTTTACATTACCTATTTTTTATTACATACATACCTAGCCCTTTCGGACCCGGGCAATACGATCGTGTGGGTTGTCTACATTTAAAAAATGAATTCAGTGATCAAAAACAAATTAAAGTAAACTTAAAACCGATGAATATATTATGTCCTATAATCAGTTTATTACGAAAATGTATTATTATCTGACACTTGATTCTAAGCAGGGTGCGAAAGGAATACATAATATCACGCCTTCATTCCCAGTGGGGTAGGCCGAGCTACAGAAATATCAACAACTCTGAAAAGACTTGTTTATAATTCTGTATCCACATTTTGCACAATCAGGCCAAGATGTTTACTAGTGTATTAGTGACAGGTTGCAAGCCTATCTCCTAACATTACTACAAGCTCCTGTTCCCTTAGTCGCCTCTTACGACATCCACGGGACGACATGGAGTGGCACTAATCTAACCCGGCTACCACACGGGGGCACTGGTTTATTTTAAATTCTTGTACAATAAAGAATGTACACATATATTTCTCCAATCGGAAATCGAACCCGGGAGTGCTTGCTTCGTAAGTAGCGTCAATACCAACAAAGCTAATTAATTTCTCACTGTTAATTTGATAAGGTGGGGTGTCGCATGTATTTATTAAAAGCAACAAAGAAAGCTGCTCACCTAATCTATTCAACCGTAAACGACAGGTTACCACCATCCAGTTAAGTTCCACTTCTCTTCCGCTTCCGGTCAGCTGAGTGACAGTTTACACGTAACGTCGTGATGCTGAGATAAAAGTTCTACACTAAGATTTTTTTAGTGTACAGTTCAGGTTGCACCATAATTGCCGACCTAGAAACACAGTCTTGCCTTATTTGTTATGTAACGTTGTGGAATTAAACGCGCAATGTGACGACCAATCTCGAGGTATGAATCTTCTGCACTCTAGTACACACAGATAAGTTGCATGATACAGTATAACATATAGGTTTAGTTCTGTGCAATACAAACAGCATGTAGAAATTGGATTTAAAAATATATTGGATATGAGACCGCTGCGTTGTCATATCTATTTTTACCCGACTACGGACATTCTATGTATGTATGTTTGTATGTTCCATTGTAGCGTCGTTCCTAATGAACCGACTTTGACAAATGAGGTGTCTATCGTTTTTTCTTTTTTGATTAATGGTTATAGGCTATTATGTTTTATTATAAAATAAACATGGCAGCCAGAAATTAAAAAAAAAACATTCATTTATGGACTCCAAATCGATGGTTGGCATAGAAACTCAACGCGATCTGGGGCCCTAGCCAAGATGCAAACGCTCCTAACGTTTTTCTTTTCTATCGCTCAAAATGTATGGGATGACATTCTTTTGCCTTTCGATAAACCACGTGGTCGACTGTCATCGCATAAATTCTGAGCGATAGAAAAGAAAAACGTTAGAAGCGTTTGCATCTTGGATAGGGCCCCTGTCATCTTACGTCGTTTTGTCGATTTTCGAGAACCGCTAAGTTAGCGTGAACGATCTTGAATAGGCGCTCAGTTAGTTATTTTATTGCATCTATATGTATATGTACTGTTTAAATGTTAAACTGTCGTTTGGTTTCGGGTAGTTTCGATTAGATTGTCACAAGAGCATTTTGAGAGCGTATTATGGTAAAAGGTACAGTCGATTTTGTACCTTGTCGCTTTTACGCCTTTGATAGATGAGTGTTACAGTTCAAACATGACGCTAAAGTAACAAAGCACTAAAGTTTGTAGCAACTCATAAGGCAGACCCCACAAGCCCCAAGGGCTTTTTAAGGGGTACACTACACAATACCGAAGAGTCATAATTCCAAATTGATCGAAATTCCGATATTACATAATTGCGAATGCATTTTTTATAGAAGAGTTTATTTTTTGATATCGCTTATAAATCAACCCGAACCTTACCTACGTATAGCAACTAAATTATGCACTTTATTTAAAATAGCTCCATTGTAACATAGCTTTCGATAAAATGAAAATTCGGAAAAACACATAGTTAGGAATTTTAAGGTGTTCCCCTTTTTAAGTGCTATCGCACTTAGTCAACCGACGCGATTTATCCGAAGATAACCGACACGGTCACGTAATGAACGCGAGTATAATGTTCTTGTGTCTTATTGTTTTCTATGTATTTACCTAATGTTTGTTTCTGTTTACCGTTATCTAGCATACAGTACCTACAGTGGCTAGCTTTCACCACAAGGCTACATTTTACCACTTTGGTACGGAACCCTAAACACGAAAAGATATAATAATATTACCAAGCCATATCATTCTTTTTCTTTCATTGTTTTGCATTATTCTTTCTATGATTTGTTTGAAATGCAATTATGTATTCAACATTAGTTTAATTATTTTCCTATAAGTTCACCATTGTAATTTATTATTTTAATAGGTTCTCTGCCTTTTCGAAGACAAATCTTTGACAAATGCATCGTTTCGCAACCTATTCATTTGCCAACCCGCTTTTTTTTCTGTAACTACAAATATTTCAGGACTTTTATAAAACTAACCTAACCTAACCTATATGGTTCTAAACGATGGTCCTGAAATAAATCCAGAATTCTTTACAGTTTCGGAAAAAAACGCTTGTTGACAAATGATATGTTTGTGAACTGAATAATTTGTAAAACGTTGGTTATAATATGATAGGATCCCCTTTTAGTCATCTGTTTGGTCACTGAATAAATGCTTTTTCTTTCTTATAATAAAGAATAATAAATTATATTGAATTATAGAAAATTTCAACGCCGTTACTTTGAAATCTCTGTTACATATAATCAATAAACACGACTGGTTCCAAATTTTACTCAATCGGCATAAAATTGTTAAAAATCGAGGTCAAACGATGCAACCACGCTATTCGCCGGCCATTACGAGGTGGATGGGTTCTTTGGGTCGTCGGTGGGGGCGGGGGGACTTAAGTGTGAGAACGATTACGTTCACCACACACACACAGAAAAAGTGGTAATTGAAACATTAAATATTTTCAAATTTACATACGTAGGTACCAAGAAGGTACAGTCAAACTAATCTATTTCTGGACCACTACTGTGAATGTATGTGAAAGTGACGTACCTATCAATCAAATCCTAAGAAACATTATTTTTTAAGATTTCGTATTCGGCGTCACTTTGACAAAGTTCTATAGCGGCCAGGTACGCCATTGGCTGGGTAGGTACGTAATGGGTACGTACACAACAGTTTTTTGAGTTCTTACTATTTTATAAAAACCAGGTCCTGAATATCACTTAGTTTTATAAACCAAATATGACTATGTTTTATGTTATCGCTTTAAAATATATTGTTTTTTTTAGACACGGCCGCAACACTGGCTGACATTAACAATATGATAATGATATGTTTTAAAATAGTGGAAAAGAGACCCTGATGGCCTAGAGAGTAAAACAAAAGACGACCTTGGTACCTGTCCCACATAACCTATTGATGACAAAAGTCAGTATGTCGCGGCATTCTTTGTTTAATGTTGTAACCGGCGTGAATGCCCTCTCTAAGGCTCGAATTAGACACGGCTACATAATGCCATTTGTCAACGCTTCAGTGAGTCGCTGAATCGTGCTTCACTGGTTATAAATGTTATAATGCTAGGCAGAGCCTATCTCGAATTGCAAAATTTAAAATTTGTTTTTTAAAATAGATAATTGTGTCCGTTTTTTTGGCATTGAATGCAAGTTCTATTTATATAAGATAACTAGTTTAATTCATTGAAACGTTGAGTAAAACTAGGCCGCGCACTTTAAATACAATTGGAATTCCAAGTAGAAGCTTAATTAAAAACTTTTCGTAATTATACTCACCAACTCGTTTCGCCGAAATTCGTCGAGTGGAGTAATTGAAAGGCACATAAATTATCTTTTCAATAACTCCCGCCAATTCCGCGGGAAGTTTATCCGCGGCGTGTAACTCGTCCAAACACAACACACTGTCATGAGTACATCGGGCACTGTTCACAGTCGAAAACTCGCGAACCACTTCGGGAATCACCGTATCGTCCTGTTTGTGTAACACTTTGTTCCCTTTATTCACGTATACCAATTCAGCCACGCCCTCCAAGTTATCCTGGCAAGCTTTATCTGCTACCACCTTGATATTATACACGGCGGGTGCTTTGTTTGCTTCCAAAATGACATCTGCGCGCTCCCCTCTTCCCATCTCAATAGATTGTACATAAACAGGCTCGATCCTGTGACCATCCAAAGCAACAAGTCTCAAAACATGCTCATCGATAGACAGCTTGACGGAGCAACTCTTAGCCCCTCCGCCGTATGCTAAGCGGAATCGGTATCTCTTTCCATGCTCAACGCTGAACTTCGATACCGGAGAGTCAGGGGAATCTGGCGTGCTGCCTCTACCATTGATGAGCAAGGATTCGGCGTCTCGGGTCTTTGAAGTTAATTCCACTAGTGGGCCCATGGAGTGCCCCCATTCAGCTATGAAAATGGTGTGCTCAGTGGCGTCGATGTCGTATAGTTTCCGTAAAGGATCTAGTCTTGGGGACTGGCGGACGATGAAGGCCCCGGCGAGCCCGTCGGCGGCGTCGGCGGCGGAGTGCGCGTGGTACATGTGGGTCCCTACTTCAGACGCGCGGAACTTGTACTGGAAGGTGGTGTATGCTGGCTGCGGGCACTGGGTCAGCATGGGCGCTCCGTCCATGAATGGGGTTTCCTTTTGCGGCTGGCCGCGCCAGTGCATCGCCAACGCGTGCGCCGGCGCGCGGTGCACCACGTCCACCACCAAAATATCATTATGACAAACGTGCAGCGCTGGAGCTGGCAATTCCCTATTTATCGTCAGTACGCCTCTTTCTCGTCCATCAGCTGATATACACATCGCTGGACATTCCTCCCCACCCTTTTCTGTACAACTTCCGCATGACCTGCAAATGATAAATAAATATGTTGAAGTGTTATCCAAACTGAATGATATTTACATAAAGGAAACTTAGGTAAGTGAACTCAGAGGTTACTTAACACACATCTATACTAAATTGAAATCATATAGGTATATTGACAGTCATGCGAATTTCATTAAAAACCAACGCTTTAATATTAATTATTTTTTTATTTTATAATCGGCAATGGTTTGTGTTTTATTCAATGTGTCTCCTCTCGTATGCAAAGTGACTTGTACGCGTGTGTACTTTACTTAGTAAGCACTCTATACGGACTGAATAATCTTAATACTTACTTGCTGAGGGTCTTGAAGACTTCGACGACCAGCTTTACTCGGCAGATCATGGGCCAGTCGAGCTCGTGGCACTCCCGGTCGCAGTTCTCGAAATACTCCTCTGTAAAACAAATGGTCAACGCGTTAAAAACATCGTTCAAGAAAGTTTACTCAGTAAACAGATTGTGGGCTCCGCGAAACATCCGCCGCGGAAACAAAGAGCAGTTTAAATCGTGAAAGCTCAACACGATGAAGTTTTCGCAGTTACTAAGAAAATGTCTGTAGTAGGTTTAGAGTAGATTTATTTGAGTGGCTGGAGAGATTACTAAGTAGGTACTCTTGTTCTCAGAGGGGTTAAAAGGTCTACTTGGGTTGTTCATTGCAATGGCATGACTGAATGCTCTTACGGTAAGTACGACCAAAGTACTACTAAAGTGTACAGCTATAAGGCCGGCTTTAAAACATACCTTATAAGTAAAAATATGCTTAGAAGTAGAAGTACTTATAAGCTTCTTTTCTACAAGACGTTTATATATTACCATCCTTGCACGACTTTGTGCTAACCATTCGTTGTTATATACATTACATATAATGTTATTTGATTAATTTTAAGTGACAGAGCTTAAAGTTATCAACCAAACCCCAGTAAGTTGTTATATAATTAATTTTGAACGCTACAACTTATTTATTATTTTTCAGCTCACTATTACACGCTATTACTAACGGTACACAAAAATAAGATAAATTTATAAACGAAAATAACTAAGTACAGTATCATATGAAGACTTTTTAGTCCAACTATAACCTCGCATGATACACTGCGTGCAAACAGAGTATGTATACATGAAGAGGATCCTAGGGGTTAACGCTTAGGCTGAGTAAGAGCAAATAAACCGATATATCGCGCTGGTACCCACCTGGCATCGGCGTGTAGTACACCACCACCACAACGCATCCTATTATAACACTCAACACGAATATCCTCTGCAAGGACATCAACATATAATTAGGCTTCACCGCAGGCGCAAAGGACGCATCGATTAACTTCTTCTCTGACTCCATAATTAAAGAACACAAAGAACACGTTAAATTTTTTATTATAATTACACCCACATGTTTTCGAACAAAAGTGAACGTAACGATCTTTTTTTAAATTAGCCAATCGCCATTACGGGCGACTGCGCGGTCCGACCAGCGGCTGGTGACTGGTGACTTGCAACACCGACTCCTCGGCCCTCGGCTGCAGTTCCAATTCGGAAGTAAATTGCCGACCGAGAGAACTCTCACTGGCATTATGCAACTTATTGTGCAACCTTCATTAAGTCGGCCTGCACTATAGCGGTTATAATATTCAAATGACAACTGGTTCGCGGTTGTAAATTTTATAGTGGTGGGCCCTTTAGTAAGTAGCACAGCTGGATTTTTTCCTTTTAACTACGCAGATAGCCTAATTGTAGTGACAAAATCTAAGTAACTAACTGTCCCGGATTCGATTCTCGCTAACGGCAAAAATCATGAACATTTTTGTTACGGAGTTGTGTTTTTTTGTATGTAGCTTTCTTTAGAACTAGGTCAGTGTGTGGTCTCGTGATAAAATAATTTTTTATTTCTTAAAATATAATGAGGTCCCTACGGTTAATATAATTTACTTATATACCACAAAAATATTATAAAAAATTTGAAGTTAAGTTTTATCTTAACGTTAGCGACCTTAATAATGTTTAAGCCGTTACACTTATTTAAAAGTATTACTCCATATCTTGAACACTCTGAACCGCTTTTTGATGAAACTAGCACTGTACTCTAACCCCCTTACTTATGAACGTGGAATAAGCTTGGAATAGTTTATGCCATGCTTTGTCCTTATCTGTAATTGTGACATTTGCATCTGACAGAAAGTGACAAAGCATGGCATAAACTATTCCAAGCTTATTTCACGTTCATAAGTAAGGGGGTAAGTTGAAGTAAATTTAAGCCAATAAAAAACTGTGGTCACAATTCGATCAATAGTTTCGGAGAAATGCGTGGGCAAACATACAAACATACACCTTTAAAATGTTGTATATTTGTTTGGGAGCCCTTATAGATTATCATATGTGAGTATATTGCAGTTCCAATAGTATTACATACCTACGAGTACATACTTGTCGAATTTATAACCTCATTTTGTTGAAGCCGATTAAAAATTAAATCGACTCCAAAAATAAAAATCTCAAAATTATTAATTGATATTTTTATACATAGGTACTCGTAATTACGAAATTAGAAGTAGGTGCGAAACAAATTAGGAGCCTACAATATTTTTTTAAGGTCTGTGCCAGCAAAGCAATCGAAAGTAAAACTGAATCGAAAGTAGAACTGACCGATAAAAAACCATAAGTACTTACATGCTCATCATTTTACCGCTTGTCTTATCCTCGCACTGGAACTCAACAATGCTGTTTGACGGCATGTTCAAAGTTAAGATGAAATGTAATTTTACAAAAAAAAAACAGGACAATATCACACAAATTGACCTAGTCCCAAACTAAGCTCTAGGTTTGTACTATGGGTACTAGACAACGATAAACGTACTTATATAGAGACATATATACTTAAATACATAGAAAACATCCATGACTCAGGAACAAATACTCGTGCGCATCACACAAATATCTGCCCTTACCGGGATTTGAACCCAGGACCCCTAGCATCGAAGGCAGGGTCACTACCAACTAGGCTAGCGTGGCGACAAGTGCTGGCTATACCTATCCCGCTACGCTCGTCGTCGTATAGGTATCGCCACGAAAGTTGAGGTGAATGGTTACACACACTGCTACATAGAGCTGAACGAATGAGTGAATAAAATATAAGGGCACGATCCAATTATATATTTTCGAAAAATAGGTAAAACAAACAGCAAGAAAATAAAAATATGCTTTAATAAACTAGTCACTTGACATATCTTCATCTAATTCATTTAGATTTATTTCAAGGATATGGTTTTCGGACACACTATCAATCTTAGATTCCATTGATCTGTATCTTTCTTCTTGTTCTTTAGTTTTTCTGAAAATACTGTAAAACGTCTCTTGATTAAGTGCTTCAATTCATTCTTCTAATTTTCTCATGACGCTGTTAAATATGAATTCCTTTTATGATTCCCCAACAAAGTTTAATGGGATTTAGATCGGGATGGTACGGTGGCAGACGTAATACCGAGTGCCCATGCTCTTCCAGCATTTTATACAGAACGTATTTCTTATGTCATGGCTTATAAAGCTGAATAATATCATATAAAACGGGCTTCGTGTTCTATGTTATATTCCGCTTATTGAGCCAGGCCAACATTTCTGCTTTGATTGAGTTTTTCGTTGGACACTGTAGGTACATTATGATAAGAAGCATTGTCTACAACTAAAACTGAATTTGGTTCTAGATTTGGCAAAAGTTTCTTCGTGACCCATTTTCTGTAATTGGCTGAGTTCATAGACCCATGATAATCGCCAGTTTTTATTTGACTTGAACGTGATTAGTGCGTTCGATAAAAAACAATTTTTAGGACATGCATGCACCATAATACAACGTTGACCTTTAGATATGGGCACTTTACATCCTTTATTTGTTTTATCAGTCCAAGCCTGTGCAGTTGAATGCGAGCTATCAATGTAGGATTCATCGGTGTACACGATAGGACGCCCCTGCTTATTATATTCCTCTAACTTGTTTAGATATAGCGTCCGTTTTAATGTCATGATTTTCAATAAGACAGTCGGTTTGATTGCGATCTATTCCAGCTAAAACCTAACTTACGTACAATTCTCCTTAATGAATGTTCCGATCCTGCGAAGTTCATGTCACGTTTTAAAACATCGTGAACTTTTTTATTGTGGGCAATGTTTTGTGTACTAAATGGAAGTCATATAATAATATGCGTTTTCTTATGACATCGTAATCGAATTTATCTAAATTGGTTTTTGGTGATAATCTTGGGCGCTTCAGTTTCGGTGTCGTGAACGTGGTTGGTTGAGGTAGTGACGGAGTAGATTGTTCAGCTGATGATGGGCTGTTTGCTCTTGCAATTTCCTTAAACACTCCAGGGCCTCTATTCAAGTACGTTATAACGATATCGTTTTTGACCTGTTTCCGTATTGTCAATGTTTTGATAACTCTTATGTCATTTACAATAATGGCGACTGTGACATAAACGATTCTAAAACGAGTCAAACACGATATCGTTTTAACGCACCTGAATATAGGCCCTGTTACGATTCGTTGAATGCTTGACTTTGATACACCAGTTACTTCTGCCGTAACATTATATAATTCTGTCATTGATAAATGTTCCCCTTATTTTTAAGTTATACCTAAAATTATAGAATACTCTGAATATAATTTCCCGACTTTGACCATTTAATGTTTTCCCACGACCCATCGTTTCGCTAGAAAAGAACTTGTTTCCGTAGTTATTTAAATGACCAAACGTTTTCTTACTCGTGGAAAATGCAGAGTTGTCTATATATATGACAACGATAAAACAAGTGCCACAATCATGTGCATCAGCAATAGATAATTGTCTGAAGAGGTTTGATAACGAAATGACGAAGTAATGAAAATGTATGTAAAAACAACAAAATACATAAATACTTTTATTAAATTAAAAAATAATTTACGATTAATATATGCATCCGTCCTTTACCTATTTATTCAGATAAATATTCATTTAAATAAAACTATTTTAATTGGACAATGTTGCGTATATTATCATTATCAGTTATAATATTACCAAGGCATGTAAATTTATATAATTATTATGATCTATTTTAATTCAATCGGAGATATTTTTCTAAAAAATAATTAAAACTAAATAAATTAAAAAAACTTTTAGTCAATCTTGCAGTTTGCTATAAATTTGCTATCGGTACCTACGAAAAAAGAACACTAATTTCAAAACCTCGCTGTCATTATCATTACATGCAATGTTCAATGTGTGCGTGGCCTCAACTCTCGTGGCGATACCATACCTAACCAAAAACCATATTCGTATACCTACTTACTCATTAGCAAGTAGGTAGGTGTGCAAATAGTCATACAAGCTCAAATTTCACGGATTTATGGGAAGTAAAACAATTGACAAAATATATTTCGCTTTATTAAAATATGCTAATCATTCATTTGGACAATGTTTTAACGACTGATTATTCCTTGCTCGTAAAACACTTGGCAACCGATTAAAAGTCTTGATGAATTTTTTTAAAGCACCTAATATCTGCAAAGTGATAAATTGACCAAAGTAATATGCTAAAGATTGAGTTCGCAAAAATACAGTTGCTATGAGAATGTTTGAGAAGTGATATTTAGTGACCAGATATTTTGTGATCTAAGTGATCTAACGTTACAGTACACTGAACCTAAATAAGATATTGTGTTGTGCAAGCGTTATCTTTCTCGAAAATGTATAGGCATGACGTGAGCTGCGACGATCGCTTATGTCAATTTCATACGATTTGACAGTTTTAGAAAAACGTTAAGGTCAGCGTAATAAGATACATTACGTTAACCTCAACGATTTAAATTCCCGATACCATAAAGCTCATTTTTTATATTTCTGGTACACAATTTTGTATGTAACGTTAAATTTTTGTAATTTTTGTTTTTAGTTTTTTTTTGTATTGATCTATATTGTGCTACTCCCATTAAACACACATAAATACTACCGTTAACTTACAAGTTGAATGTTTTTTCTTTAAAATATTCGCCGGCAGCAGGGCCAAGGACGTGACACGGACACGATTTCATCATTAAGTACTTACAGTACCCGGCCAATAAGAATTAAATCCTGACAGCTGTCATTGCATTCATAACCTATTCTTGGGTTTGAGGTTATAATTTGTACTGAAATTGCAGGTGTCAGGATTTACTTCATATCGGCCGAGCACTGTACGTATATTTTTTTTTAAATTATTTATTGATATATGTTCTTTAAAGCATAATATTTATTATGAATTATGAAACGTAACTTGTCTAACGATATTTCTAAAGTAGCATTTTCATAGATACTGAAACCTTGGTCAGGAAATTCTGTATCGATTCCTATAAATCGATTCTGATTGATTAATCAAATTGCATCTAGTCGGCGATTATGCGGCATTGTTATTGCAATGCCGCCGTTCTTTCAATCTTGATAAATTACTGCAAAATAATATATAAGTAGTCGCTTATTAAGGTACATCGTGTCTGGTGATTAGCTCGAACTACCGGAAACAATTTTCTAAGAAACAACATGCAGTAAAATCAGGACAGATATACGACGTTTTATTTTTACCATGTTACATTAAGGTTATATGTTCTCGCTGCTGAGGTGAAAAATTGTATGTGCGACACGAGACCAAAGTTATTTGCATCTCGTGTCTTTGAATCCCTCACCGCACTTAGGGTTCTAACCTAGAATCACGAGCGTAGCGAGTGTACTGCGTTTCAAAGATATCGCGTTTGACGTGTTTTAGAATCGTTTATGATTCGGCCGCCATTATTATCAATGACATAAGAGTTATCAAAACTTTGACAATACGCAAACGGGTCAAATACGATATCGTTATTACCGAGTAGAATCTCAGCCCTGGGTCACTGGGCGTTCGAAGCAAGCGGTCCCGGGTTAAAATCCCGGTATTGGCAAATATTTGTATAACGATCTCTGGATGTTTTTGATGTTTGCTATGTTTGTTTTGTGTTTTATTGTCCCATTTAGGGATAAGTTCGCCTTTGTACATTAATTTACTATTATAATTGTAATATTTATATTTTTGTGCAATAAAGAGTTTACATACATACATACATACATATTTAAGTAAACATATAATTTCTCTATATAAGCAAGTTTATCGTTGTCTAGTACCCATAGTCCATACAAGCAGGGCTGGGATTCTACACAGCAATAACGATATCGTCTTTGACGTGTTTCCGTATTGTCAACGTTTTGATAACTTTTATGCCATTTGCAATAATGGCAACTCTGACATAAACGATTCTAAAACACGTCAAACGCAGTGTCGCTATAACGCAGTAGAATAGAAGCCCATGTATAGTGTATATGTATTTTTTAAATGCGACCCATAGACATTTGCATTGCACACTGCTTCTTGCCGGTAGGTAATAGGATAAGACAGTGGTAGCGATCCGAACGGACTTTGCACATAGTCCCATCATCACTGTACCGACAAACAATTAAACATGACCCAGTAAATCATTGACGTTCCTTATGCTAATGCTAATTATTTAAACGTGCTGTGCTTTACGCATCGAACTGATTATATTTTATATCTCGGTAAGTTGTAATTAAATTACAGAGGCCATTTTTCGCCTTTTGGGATCCTAAATCAGCTTATTTGCTTTATGCTTGGTGTAACAATTTGTTTACCATGGTACCTAGATCAAGATGAGTACTTTTCATGTGACCAAGCTGCAGGAAAAATACTATTTTCCGCACTAGTTAAAACTTTCTTTAGTTTAACGTGAGCGTGACCGATGTGAATTCGAGGTGAATATTTAGTTAGAGATCAGCTATGGACATACCCTTATAATCTGTAGAAGTGGCTCAAATGACCCCAGCTCGTGCAGCCGCTTTATAACCGCGCGTAAGGTCGGGCACGCCCCGTAGGAGTTGTTATCAAACAAAACAAAATTCCCAATTTAGTCACAAATGCATTGAGAAATATTGAATACTTTTCGCGCTTCATAAATATTTTGGAATGTTACTGTATATTTGCGTATAACGTAACGTATTTTGGAATGTTTTTGCTACTTTATTTTTTTTTACTAGAAAAGATTCAAATCAAAAGTTTGTAAGAAATAATGTCTTAATAGCCAAAGAGGTTAATAATTTGCTTCGATAGTAAAAATATGTGTTGTAAAAGATTATACACATTGTAATTTTCATCAATAAACTACTACCCTTCCGGCTGATTTGACACTAATCCCAAAACACTCTAGTCGTTAATAGACCCTAACTTCAAAATCAACTTCTCTCAAAAACCTCTTTTTTCAATATGCACTACTCTCGATACAAACCTAATATGCGAACCTTATTTTATTTAAATCGATTATAAAGTCGCATTAATTCACTAAAAAGGAATTTAAGGGTGTTTTGGGACTAGAGGGTTTTGTGAATAAGCGATTATAACATTAGGTTATTTCGCCACTGTTAGGTGTAGCCCTTTTAAGGTATTTTGGGAATAGAGTATTTTGACACTCATTCGTAATGGGACGCAGTCCCCTCGAATTTGGGTTGTATTGAGAGTAGTGTACATTGAAAAAAGCGGTTTCTGAGAGAAGGTGATATTGAAATTAGAGTCTATTAACGACTAGAGTGATTTGGGAGTAGTGTCAAATCAGGCGGAAGGAAAGTGTACTAGTACACCCGGTAGTCACCGGGTGTGGCCAGTAACAGAATCAATAAATTGTGGGATCGTTTCTACTCTACATATAAACGTAGCAACATTTGTTCTACAACTTTAAAAAAATATGTAATTATTTATTTGGGTGTTTTCGAACAAACTAAATAGGATTTTCAATGTACTCCATTCAATAGTCTGGTTGACATCTACTGTCAGCCTACAAACTTCGTAGTTTTCGCAATACATTGCTTGCTTGGAAAATATTAATTCATTCATATTAAATTTAGTAAACAATAAGTTATTTTCAAAAGTTGTAGAATAAATGTTGTTAAGTTTGTGGTGTGGAAACGATCCCTCAATTTATTGCTCCTATTACAGGCAACACCCGGTATATAATGTTAAAACTATTTTTGTGTTTCTATATTTTGTTAAAAAATATTACAATATCAATGAAAGTAACTTTCTTTGGTTGTTTTAACTTTTCTAAAAAAAAAAATATAGTAACGCAAAGATGATTATGTTCGAAGTGTTTTATAATTCAAAATTTTATTTCAATAACCTTTGCTCAAAGTGCTCAAACACAATAATTAGAAATAGCGATGTGAAAATGACAGGTTGTCAGAATTGTCAGATGTCAAGACTGTCAAGTCGGTACACAGCTGACCTCCATCCTCGTTTTAATGTAATATTTACAAGCGCGGTGTATTATAAATTTTAACAATAAGTACATGTTACTTGTAAAGAATATACATTTATCAAGATAAGCCCATGAAATACTGTGCCATACTTCAAATAAAAATTAACGATGGAAATAACAAGAAGAAACTTCGCTGAACAATTTGATAACATAACCAAAGATTTGAAGAAGTCTTGCTTTATTGGTTTCGATGCCGAGTTCACGGCTTTATTATCGGGAGATAGCTTTAAACATCGGTGTGTATTTGTTTGTATTATAGTTAAAATTCTAATACAATAGATATCTATCTTTAACAACTGTAAACCTAGTCTTTTTTGTTTTTCTGATACCGTCCCAAAAAAAATAACATTATTGTGCGTTTTATTATTTTTAGAAGTATTTATTGCCTGATTGAATTATCAAGAGTATTTTTAAAGTTGTTGGTACTTCTGTGGCTCTGCCTACCTCACTCTGGGAATGACGGTGTGATGTTTTGTATGATGTGTATTTAATTGATTATTTTTCAGGTTATTTGACACAAACAAAGTACGGTATGATAAGATTAAGTCGGAAGTAAGTAAAATGATCATAACCCAGGTGGGTCTCACCATGTTCCAGTATGACAGAGAGCATGACACATATGTGGCTACTGGATATACATTCCACCTCTGTCCGCAAGTGTTTGGAGATGTCGACCAATCATTCATTTTTCAAGCTTCTACTCTTAGGTTCCTTTGTAGGCACAACTTTAATTTCAACAAGGTAAATGTAAATTATTTAAATGATATTTTGTAAAAAAAGAATAAGCAATACAGTACATTACAGGATCATGTTTAAAGCTTAGTCAACAAGGTGATGCACCTAGTCTTATGTAATTAACTGCTGGGCTGACTGAGTTTCAGTTACGGTTTTGTAGTTTAGCTTATCTTTGTTTTCCGTGTGGTTGCCGGGTTAGAATAGTGCCACTCCATGTCTTCCCGTGGATGTCGTAAGAGGCGACTAAGGGAATAAGGGCTTGTAGTACTGTTAGGCGATGGGCTTGCAACCTGTCACTAATACACTGTTAAACATCTTAGCCTGATTGTGCAAAATGTGGCTACAGAATTATCAACAAGTTTTTTAGAGTTGTTGGTAATTCTGTAGCTCTGCCTACCCCACTCTGGGAATAAAGGCGTGACTTTATGTATGTATGTATGTTGTTTAGTAAAAGTACCTATTGTAATTTTCATTAGGTTCCTACTCACTACTTTGACCTAAGTCACTACTTTGACAAAACCACGTATATCATATATCGTGATGTACGATTTTAGACTTAAACTTGAAGAGAAGTAAGTTCAAAAACATACAACATGAAATATGAGAGACGTGGTTTTTTCAAAGTAGTGACAATATTGTTTTTAGTATGGTTTCAAGCAAGTTTAAATTACTTTCCAGTTTACCTACGAAGGTCTGCCGTACCTCAGCAAAGTTGAGGAGGAGAAAGTGCGTCACCACCTGAAAGAAAATATGATGTTCAAGAATCTGACGCGCATGTTGGATATGGATGATGAAAAATTGCTGCAGAATCATTGCTCCGAGGTCTCCAAGTATGTATTATTGTAACTGCTTCCCTTATCACTTCTTGAAAAAATATTTCGGCCCTTAGTTTGTATTTGGTTATGTGTACAGTAAAAAAGCCATAGGTCAAATTTGTTTCTAAAGTGGAGATCTAGTGGAGAAGTCCTTGCCCAGTAGTGGGGCACGCATTTAGGCTATGTAATAAAAAAAAACCTGTAACAATAATTTTGTCAAACGAATTTAACAACAATAATATGTTGGTAACAAAAGTCTAGCAATCATTACATTAACTCAATGAATTTGACCTAAAATTACCATGCCTATTTCTTATAAAAAGTTTATGGTTTTAAACAAAAAGAAAATGTAGCACACCAAGAACTAAGGAGATGGACAAAATTATTATATTATTTTATTTCGGCCCTTACGCAAGATACACAAAATAAGATGCAAAATTGAGTTTTAATTAAAAGTTATTATGTAAATGTAGTCTTATGTTTGTATTGGTTTCAAATTCCAGGTGGATTACTCACCAAGAAGAAGACACAATGTACATAGACATAGAGAATCCAGTGCTACGATATGTGATCCACAATGAAATCAGGTTACGTTTCCCAGAGGTTTTAACCACAGATAGCCTAGGTAATAGTAACAAGGTAATTTAAGCAGTATAACCAAATTATAATATGCTTTCAAATTTTATTCTGGATGGATAAACAGAGTCAAAAATTTGGGTTTGTATTGTCTGCCATGAAATTTGTTCTGTTTTTACAGTTCATAAAGTTTTTCATAGTAAATGTTAATCATAATGTTGAAAGTCATAATAATTGGCAGTTCCGATTTTCATGTATTTACATAAAAGTAATAGAATTGTGCCACTCCATTACTTCGTCGTGAATGTTGTAAGAGGCGACTAAGGGAATAAGGGTTTGTAGTGACTGTTAGGTGATGGGCTTGCAACCTGTCACTTATACACTAGAAATGCTAGCCTGATTGTGCAAAATGTGGTTACAGAATTATAAAGAAGTCTTTTTAGAGTTCTAGGTATTTCTGTAGCTCTGCCTACCCCAGTCTGGGCCTGTCTGGGAATGAAGGCGTGATGTGATGTATGTATGTATGTATTTCTGTTAATATTGTAACTTGTCTTAGCAATTATTATGTTTAAAGTTGTTATAAATAAAATTTAAGTACATAACATTTGCGAGAATGTAACGGCAGTAATATTTCTGTAGGCATATAAAAGATTAAGAGATCCCTAAAAATTCTTATATGATGATTACAATTAAATGTCTCAAAATAAATTCGTCTTACTGTTTTTGTTGGTGAAAATTAGCTGACAACACTTTTATATATACGAGATGCAAGGACCTAAGTATATTCCACTTTGGTCTATCTCATCTTGCGGTCAAGTGAATAACAGCTGTTATTTGCATTAAAGTCTAATGTTTTGTTTCAGTACCTGTGGCTTTGAAAATGTTAAATATATAATAATTAAAGGATGATCTATAGTACTGTAATAAATAAAAATAAATGCTTTTTTTCAGGTTCTTATATACAAAGATAAATATGTGGAAGGTGCCAATAACGCTCCAATGGCCATTCTAGAGGAAAATCTAATGAGTCACTTGATAGGCTTTTCGCAAATTATGGCCGTGCTAGAAACATATAAGAAACCTATAATTGGTCACAATATCTTCATAGACACAATTCTTCTACATAACCAGTTTATAGGACCTTTGCCCAACAAGTATTCTACATTCAAGAAGAATATCAACAATATGTTTCCGAATATTTATGACACAAAGTATATTTCTTATGTGATGGGGAAGAAATTATCATATGATGAAGTTTGGAAATCAAATGCACTACAAGAGTGAGTAACATTGTATGATTAATTGTTTGCAAAGGGTAACTCATCATTTTATCAAATTTCACTTCATCAAATGTAACATTTCATTGAAGTAATTTCATCGAACTTACTTAAACATTAATTACGTAGATTAGGTTAGGTTAGACGTATAAGGTACCCTGAAAACATTAGCGTTTGATGAAATTAAATTTGATGAAATTATACATTTGATGAAAGGTGTTTCGATAAAATGATAGACACCCATAGCAATGGCTAAGGTAGCATAAAGGGATTCCACCTTAGTCATCATGGTTGGCAACGTATTCAACACGTCTAGCAATGGAATCATAATTATTTGGACCAGTATCACATAGATTTTGCATGCAAAAGTACTTTAGAGTTACCATGCGATCACTATTATCACATAGAAATTAACGCGAAGTCTTGTTGATATGTGTGGTGTGGTCACCATCTTAACGAGTTTTAGTGGATAGTTTATTTATAGCAACAATAGTTAAAATAAGTGATTATTATAGTAGGAATTTTATAAAATGTCGGAATCCCTAGTACATTCTCTGAAGTGAATTCCGACCTAATTGCAATCCCATGTAGGTCGGAATTCACTTGAGAATGTACTAGGGATTCCGACATTTTATAAAATTCCTACTATAACATACTTGACCGTAAGACCGAACTGTATCAGTTACACCAAGATAAAATAATATGGAATAGGCAATACTGTTTGCTTTGATTGGCTATAGTGTTTTCAACTAGGGGTGACCCTGCCTCTGAAGCCAGCGGTCCTGGATTCAAACCCCGATAAGGGCAGATATTTGTGTGATTAGCGCGAATATTTGTTCCTGAGTCTTGGATGTTTTCTATCTATTTAAGTATGTATTTCTCTATATAAGTATGTTTATCGTTGTCTAGTACCCATAGTACAAGCTTAGAGCTTAGTTTGGGACTACATCAATTTGTTTGAAATTGTCCCCTGATATTTATTTATAAACTTTAACCTACTGGACCTACGCATGGGGAAATCGTGGATTGAGAACACTAGTTGAGTTTATACATATTGTAAACTGAATTGCTTCTTACTATAACCATTCTTTACGATATACTAAATATTAGGAACCTTACTAAAGCCATCACGATGTACAAAAGAAAGACCAACCTTACCTGAACATAACTTTGAAATGTTGATAATTTTCATTTCAGTTTGTATGAATTCTTCTCAGAGGCCAAATGTCGGAGATTGCAAACGGGAGTAAATTTAATAAAGCTGAGCACGCCGTTCGACGTCAAGCAGTCCTACCATGAAGCTGGGTGGGACTCCTACTGTTCAGGTACTTTTTATTTAATCCACGTACGTATTCAACAACTATTTCATAGATAATGATGACCCTTACTGTCAAAGCTGATATCTCTCAAATGTCCCCACCGATTTTCATCAAATTTGGCTAAGAACTACCCCAGTTGAACCGGCTTTCTATTGAAAAAAAACTAAATCGAAATTGGTTCAGCCGTTTAGGAGTTACGGTGCCACAGATACACAGATGCACACGTATAACTTATACTATCTCTCTTGTTTGCGTTGGGGGTTTGAAATATGTTTTTCCGACTACGCTACAATTTTAGAATACTTTCCCATTATCAGTAAACATTGCATACTCATCTGGCAACACTTTACGTTTTAAGCAAGTGTTTTCTTGAGCGCTGGCAAGAAGTTGTCCGCGACTTTTTTGTCGCACCGGTGTCTCTTTCTATCTATTTACTTTGTAAAGATAGAGACGAGCCAAGCGCCAAGCGAGAAAATACAAAACATAAAGATAAAATGCGTTTATTCAGTAAGTAGGGGCCGCGCGGGGACATGTACACCAAATGTCAAGTTATTGTGCTATCCTCCCAGGACGACTAGTTCAAGAAGTTGCGACTTTCCTGTCGCTCGGATTTCCCATACAAAGCTAAGTTATACTCGTAGTCGTGTGTTGTTTTCTATAAGGAGCATTTTAGATCTTACTCAGTTAAAAAAAACGATGAAATTATTTACATAAAAATAAAAACTCAGAGATTTTTGCAGTGACGCATTATACGTTTTATCACGGACAAAAAAATACAGTTCCCACGAGAATAGCGTTAATATAATGGCCGGAAAAATGCAATGAACACATGTACCTTGTACACAGTAAAGTTATTGCGAGAGTCGTTCGGTGTACTATACTTGCGCCTTCGAGGGAGACTAGGTACAATCGACTATAGTCCATTCGCTTAGATAGTGTCGCTACACCCGCACGTGCTTGTGGTTATTGTAATAAAATACTAATTTAATTCGATGTAAACTGCCAAATTCACTTGCGGGTACGCCGTTCGCATTGATTGTTTACGCGGCGGCATCCTTTACAAATGGCGACACGTGCCAAGGCGACGACAATGTCTAAGAGAATGGACTTTACAAAGAGAAATATCCACTTTTGGACCATTATAATGTAATATGGTGAAAAAGTGGAGTGAGGAGTTCTTAGTTCAACCGTACTAAGCCTCATTGGACCTCGCTGCAGGTTACTGTTTCGTGCGGCTGGGGCACTGGGCGGCGTGCGCCAACAGCGGCTCGCACCGGCCCGTGGGGCCCACCGAGGTGCTCGCGGCGCTCGCGCCCTTCCGCGGGAAAGTCAACGTCATACGCGGCGCTATACTGTACATGGTTAGTACATACAAACTGTTAACTAATCTGTTGCAGATTTTATTTGACATATTTTTGTATTACATTATGCTACTTGCCAGAAATATGTTTTGCCACAATTACCTTTTGCATAGTTTTCTTCAGTTGCGAAGTCACATTCTTTTTTAATACAGAAACATAGTTTGGCATACTGTCGATAATAGTAATATTAATATTATCGAATATTGATTGCGCAGATATTTATTTTGCATAATGGTTAGGTGGCATACAGTTAGAACCTAGCCATATCTAATTTTCTGGCACAGTTTCGTTTCTGTTTGGGTTGCTATTATTGTAACCTAACTTAACTTACTTCTCTGGCAACAACTCGTTTGTATTGTGGTCACATGCGTTGCAACTGCAAATGCGTTGCCAACCCTGATGACTAAGATGGAATGCATCTATGCTTGGCATTTCACCGGTTGTCTTATCCCCACACCAGAAGACTACAATGCGAACACTGCTGCTTCAGGTTAAAGTATAATATGGCGGTAAGTATCTGAACGTACCCTGCACACAGACCAGAGAGTGATCATTTGCCTTTTATACATATGTAACGAACAAAACTTGCGAATAAATTTATTTTCTCATCACTGCTCGGAAATATTGTATAAGTAAATCCATAAATCGCGTACTTTCTAACCTCTCAAAAATGTACTCTGTTTAATGTAAGTATGTACACTTTATTGTACAAAAGAAAAACCAAAACAATACAACGAATAAAAATAAAAAGATATACAAAGGCGAACTTATCCCTTTAAGGGATAAGTTCTCTAACCCTAAATCCAATTTAATATATGGATTCTGTTTTTTTCTTCGTTTTTAAAATTAGGGTGCTCTATATTAACGTGTTTCCACATTATTGCGTTCACTGCCGTCTCTTTGCCCCGATTAGGGCTTGCAAATATTCGATAGATTTAGATATTCGAATATTCGACTTTTAATTTGGACATATTCGAATAATTCGAATACTATTCGAATAATCCTAAAAATTGAAGAAAAACGGGTTTGGATACTAATTTTTATTTATTAAATCAACATAAACATCTTAAATAAATAATACGTCCTTGGCTTTATAGAATGAATAAAAAAAAACTTGAATTTAAATATTATTGTGTTAAAAACAACTGAATGTACGAACAGCAACGATTTGGTATCAATTGTACAAAGATTATGTACTTCAATAAAAAAAAGTCAGAATCAACAACATAACTAAAACAAAATAATTAAAATGGTAAAATATATGTATGTGTTAAATTATTAATGTAATCAACACGAAACAATAATGATATATGTGAATTTTGTTATACAGTATAATGTAAGAGTACAGAGTAGGTGGGAGGTGGGTGAATGGGATCGGGGAGTGAGACAGAGACAGCTGACCATCCCCGGGCGATGTTACATCCGTCTGTCTAAATAACCATAAATATTCGAATATTCGAATACTATTCGCCGCATTATTCGAATATTAGAAAGAGCCGAATATTCGAATTATTCGAATATTCGAATTGCAAGCCCTAGCCCCGACATATGCCAAAATGCCGCATCTTTCATTTGCAACTTTGTCTAGAGAATACGTGGGGCATATTTAAAGTTTCTGGAACTGGCCGCTTACAATAAATAAATTAAAAAAGCAATAACAGAATTTTAAAATGGAACTTCCTACCTATGATCATATTACCAAGGGTCGAATAAACGCCCGTCATTTTCGAAACATAACCCTGTTCCGTATAGCAGAAACTTCCTTTGATATATGTATTTAAAAAAAAAAAAAGGTATTTAGTAGATTTTATTATGCTATAATTTATATGTACCTATTCAACGACAATTTTATTAGCGATTGAGTGTTTTCGAGAAAAAAATACTTTCGCCGATAAAAAATAATGGCCATATTTTTCCAAATTTTCACTTGTGAGTCTATAACGACGTGCATTTAGGACCCATTTATGAGTTGAAAAAGTTCGTTGACAGTCTACGGACGTCATTGGGGCATATCGGAACAGTTTTATGTTTTGAAAATGACGGGCGTTTGTCCGATCCTTGCATATTACTTTTCAATTTACGAGACTGTCTTTTGTTTTTTCTATTTGGCGGGGTTCAGAGAATTGTGTGTCGCTATTATAAAGAAACTAACTCGTGAAAATTTTCGCTCAATGACTTTTTACGATTTTCGCTGCGGCTGGCGTTTAATGATGAAGCCCCATTTCGCAGCTCTGTGTATTCGTGGTTCGGAGAATTTAGACGTAGACGAGATCATCTCCATGACGATATACGTGAAGGTCGGCCGGTGACTGCGGTTACTGAAACTAATGTCGATACCTTACGACAACTAACTGAGAGAGACAAAAAAATTACCTGCCAGCAAATTCGTACTCTTTTGGGCATAGGAATGAGTCAAGTGCAAAACATTTTGCATGCATGAGCAACTGAAGGTTCGGAAGCTTTTCACTTGATGGATACCGCATGATTTAACGGAAGACCAGAAACGACTGGGTGTAGAGTGGTGCCGAAAAATTATACTTACATAAGTTTAATGGAGGAGAGTCATTGGCTTTATATTGTAACAGGTGACGAAACCTAAGTGTATTGTTTCGAACCTCAAAGAAAAAGCCAGTCAGCAGAATGGGTCTTTCCTTTTGAAGAGTTGCCAACAAAAGTTAAGAAGAGTCGAAGCACTGGCGATAAAAATGGTTGCGTCTTTCTCCGGAAAAACTGGTCATTATGTAACAGTGTCGCTTGAAAATCAAAGAACAGTTACTGCAGATTGGTATGTAAACAATTGCCTGCCCAGTGTCTTAGAAAAAGTTTGTGAAAAGGTTCCTCGCAGTCATGTCATCCTTCACCACGATAACGCGTCCGCGCATTCCGCTAAGAGAACGAATGCGCATTTCGACGCTTGAAAGGCGAAATGGGATAAGCGACATTTTATGTGATATTGAGTTACATATATCGTTCAAATCTGCAGATTTTTCTGATTTGAAGACCTCGCACCTTGCGTCTTCTTTTTATTCCCAACAATAAAAGATAAACTTAGAGGTTTACGATTCTCAAGTCCAGAAGCGGCGGTGAATTCATTCCAAGAAGCCGTTGAAGAGGTCTACCGAAGATTGGACCCACTGCTTCACAAAGTGATTCCAACGAATGAAAAAAAATGTAAATAATGAGGGCTTCTTTGAAAAACAATAAATTAATCGTTAAAATCTTGTCTAGTCTTATTTATCAGAATCCAGAAACTTTCAGTATCCATCCCCTGTCTTCCGATACAGTATCAGACAACCGCTATAAGGATCCTGCGTTGTTAACTTCACCATATTTTAGGGAACGTTCTTTGTGATTGTTAGTATAGTCTGTGTCAGTCCAATTTATTAACTATATAAACAGACCGTTTTGGTTATATTCCAACACATCCTTTTGCTTAATGAAATGAAAAAAGGTTTTCAATTTGATATCATATCAGATTTTTAAATAATAATATTATCACGGGACAATGTCACACAAATTGACCTAGTCCCAAACTAAACTCTAGGCTTGTACTATGAGTACTAGACAACGATAAACATACTTAAATAGATAAATAAATAATTAAATATATAGAAAACATCCAAGACTCGGGAACAAATATTAGCGCTCATCACACAAATCCCCCCCCCCCCCGCTTACCGGGATTTTAACCCAGGACCGCTGGTTTTGGAGGCAGGGTCACCCCCAACTAGGCCAGCGTGTCGTAAATATTCGCGTGATTAAATAAATATAAATTGTATTTAAAAAATCTTAGTTTAATATGTTTAAATTTATGGATTTTGAGTGAATAATTCAAATTATAAGGGATGAATGTCGGACAAGAGGGGGTGATTTTTAATTATCTCTAGGATTTGGCATCATATATTCTATGGTCGAGTTAATGATCCGTTTGTCTACATCTATACTAATAATATTATAAAGAGGACAGATTTGTATGTATGTAACGAACAAACTCAAAAACTGCTGGGCTGATTCAAAAAATTGTTTCATCGTTTGAATGCTATATTATAGGTATTCCAGATTAACTAAGACTATGTTTTATTTTTCTACGCAGACGGAGTCGCGGGCAACCGCTAGTTATGTATAAATTGGATTGACACAGACTATAGATAGGAGTGCTCATCTTAGATTCATTGTTTTTATACTATAATTATTTATATATTTGGGGTGGTGTGAGTGGGATCTTAAATGAAGCATGTTCTCAATAAATTAAATATATAAGTTCTTCTGATAAATAAAGCTCTTTAATCATAGATCGTTACACAACCTTTTTTTTTTTAGGACCTAGCCGACGAGGACCCTCCTCGCCAACGGCCAGACTTACTGCACGTAAGGTCACTCAAGGAGCCTGTGCTCAATGTTGAAAAAGTAAGTTTTTTGTACCTTGCCTTATGTCACTACTAATTTCTCCCCGTGAGATCGTCCATAAGAAATAATGATTCTGAACCGCCTTACAACCCTAGTCGACCCCAAACTGATCCCAGAGCAAGCCGGTTTGAGCCCCGGTAAATCTTGTTGCAGACAAGTCCTAAAGCTCACTCAGCACACGATGGAGCAGCAGAGGACGGTTTGAAACTGGCAATGTGACGGTGTCGTGATTTTAAAACTTATAACACCAGTCTGCGTTGGAGTTGAAAAAAAAAAATTGTAGTAGCAGGAATCCAAGAAAAGCCTGACGTCGGCTTGAAAGCCCAGTGCTAATCTTAAGCCGGCGCGGCGTTTGCATCTGTCTGTATGAATGCGTTCTTCTTTGCTTTGAGTGAGATACTTTGCTAAGTTAACCTTTTCAACGTCTTACGTCAAATCAAATGCGTCACTCACACGCCAAACATGACTGTATTAAAAGTTATGCAAAATTTAACTTAATCCATACGAAATAACGTCTCTTTTAAACTGTTCCTGTGACAACTATAATGGTCGGTGGCGTTGTAGGCACGACAGCTCATGACGATTTTAGGCGGTGGCGTTCAAAAGGTTAACTATATTTAAGTAGCTTTTTTATACAAACCTTGTCTTGACATTTTCGAACACAAACGAAATTATTCAAATCGTTCGAGCCATCTCGAGTTTTTGGGAGACTAACGGACGGCAGTTAATTCTTATACCTATATAGCGATAGATTCTTTAGAATTTACTATCCTTTGTATTTGCAGTAAAAGCTTTATACATAAACAGACTTAGTAACTGACTTTGTAATTTAAATGATCTCCTAAATACAATCACCTAGGAAACATATGGCAGCGGTAATAACAAAGAAACGACATAACTGTGCAGAGTTCTGGCTTCACTCATAAGTTGCATAACGAGGTACACACGGGAGCTATTTCGGTGCCAATCGTATACACGCGGCCCATCCGCGTTGTCTCGCTCGGTGCCAAATTTACCCGCCGAATGCCACGGACCGCTGTTATGGAGCTAATTGTCTCCAGCCACCACACTTGCGACTAGCGTGTCCACCTAAATAAACAGCATGATGGCATCCCGCGTCAGCGTACCCTACGCATTTTTTTCTTAAAATAACAAGCGTCTTGAACTCTATCAGTGTAGTTTAGACCAAACATAAATAGTCGCTTAGGCCCACCTGTTCTTCTCACGCTGCGAACATGGGAACGCTGTTTGTGACACGCTCCGGCCAGGTAAAGTGGCACTTGGGCGCGCGCCAGCGCGGGCGCATACACGCGCCCACACGCGGGCGCACGCATCCCGCCCGCCAGTTAAAACTGATTGATAATGACCAACTGTCACGGGCGGAAAACTTTATTTTCGCCTGCGGACACTTTTTTTAATCAGCCTCGCGGTGTTTGATTTCTCAAATGTACGAGGAGTCATTTTTCATGCCACTGTCAAGGTTAATTTAAGGTTACGATATAAATACGATTTTATCCTAGAGCTGGTGTCGCCGGCAGCTGTATATCATTGCGATAGAGGCGTTCGGTCGCGGCTATCCATAGAAACAATGGCATTATTACGCCAGTTGCTATTGCTGTTGCACCACCATTAGAATTACGCTCTGGTCGTTGCGAACTTGTTGTAGCCAACATGGAACCTTGTCACAAAAGTTCATGTAGTTCTAGTGATTTAATATAGTCAACTCATCAATTATCGGTGACCAGATACCCTTAGTACTATAGGTAATTTACTTCTATGCGGTCTTCGAGTGTTGTAAAATGTCAAATTGTCAATAAATATGTTTTTCAATGTTTAGCAAAATGTGGTTACAGAATGATCAACAAGAGAGTTGTTAGTATTTTCTAGCTCTGCCTACCTCACTATGGGAATGAAGGCGTGACGTTATGTATGTATTCTAAAAAAATATACATAATAGATCTTACGATAAATGTCAATTGGATTCAACATCAAATTTAACACGCTTACACTCATATGCAGCCAATATTAGTACATTATTCCAACATTGGTTTCTAAAATATCTGAGACGACTCTACAACAAACGGCATAAGAGTGAGTCAGCATGCTTGAGCGCCCTGTTTTCTAATACAGCATTGCTGCTGACTGTAGAAACGCCCTTGTTCTAATGCAGTATATCTTCTGCGACAGATTGCATCAGTACTGGCCGGCCTCGGCTCCATCGACGTCAAGCCGTATGACAGCAGGTCGGCTCTTGTGGCTGTAGGATCGCAACACACGTAAGTTGTACAGACTGATTGTGCTCACAGTAGTAAACATACTTGAAAATTAAAATGAAATAAAAATACCTATACTTAAGTTTTCATGACTGTAGTAAGTAGATACAAATAACCAGTGTCCGGAATCCCCGCTCTGCATACAAGTCTCATCGGGAAACAATTTATATTTGATTATTTACTCGCAAATAGTTCGCTGATGTGAGTGAGTGAAACTTTGATAGAGTAAGGAATGAAAACATCAGAGAGAAATGCGGACTGAAAGAAGATGTAGAGACTAACATTAAAAAGGGCAAGCTTCCATGGTTCAGTCATTTGGAAAGGAAGGATGAAAAACTATTGACGAAAGAAATATACAGTACGATAGTCAGTGGAAGGGTCGGACGGGGCCGCCCTAGGCATACTTTTTTTAATAAAATCGGGGAAAAACTGAAAAAGGGTCGAAGCTTAATTACCCGAAACCGACATGCGTGCATGACTCGATGTATGAATGTTGAAGAAGTAAAAGAGATTTGTTGGGATCGTAGCAGGAGGAAAGAAGTGGTCTCTGCCCACCGCTCTGGCGTGATTTAATGTATTTATGTATGTTGTTCGCGGATCCTACTCATTTGGTTTGTATAGCAAAGCTACCAAAAGAAGTGCGTCTCACATAAATTCCAATTAATCGTCTGCCATACACGTTATGGGCAATATCCGACATGGCTGATAAAACTCAAGATAAACCTCGATACAAGAATGGCATAAAAATAAATAAATAAATCACAGGACACTGTCAAACAAATTGACCTAGTCCTAAACTAAGCTCTAGGCTTGTACTATGGGTACTAGACAACGATAAACTTACTTATCTATAGAGAAATATGCTAAAATACATAGAAAACATCCAAGACCTAGGAACAAATACTCGTGCTCATCACACAAATATCTGCCCTTACCGGGATTTGAACCCAGGAGGGATTTGAAGGCAGGGTCACTACCAACTAGTCTAGCGTGTCGTGCATGATACTAGAATTTGAGTTTTACCAAAGTTTAAAAAACAAACTACCAGATGAAACTTACCTTTTTTGTTCTGTAACGGAATTAAACCATGACATGTGTAACATTTAACTTGTCCGTTGATAAACGTAATGGTCTAAAATAAATATCCTTTGCAGGGTGGACAAGATTCTAAAACAGTTCCGTGACAGCAGGGAGTACAAGATATCCATGTACAATGTGTATCGACACTCCAAGCGGGCGCGAATGGCATTTTGGTAAGTCTTGATTAAATGAAGTCTCTGAAAGTGAAGAAAGGCTTTAAGGGCCGTAGTTAATAAACTCAAACGTAACGAAACGTCAGAGAAAATGTCAAGTCATAGAAAACTGTAATTTTTGACGTGACTTGAGCATCTCAGCAGGTCAGTTAATAAAGAGCCTAGCGGTGCCGTTTGGCACCGTATGTCGTGGATATAATTTGTGCTTTATTGTTCTATATATTAAAAGTAAAAATAAATTTAAATAATCAAACAATTCAGGCTATAATGGGTTAAGTTGGAAGTACCATCAGGTAAATAAAACAGAGCAACAAGCAACCATTTGTTGTCATAAAAGGCATCATATTCGTATTCATATTAATTTATTTGTTTATACATGGGTAAAAAAGGCACTATAACACACTTGGCACTTGTAACAATTTAGTAATAGCGGTAAAATGAGCAGAACTAATAAAAGGTATAGTAGTGGATTTTTGGGATGAAAAATGTTTGTATTCAGAAATGGAAAGGTATGAAGAAATATCATTAAGAATACAAAAAGAAGTGAAAAATAAACAGCTGTGGATGAGGTGGTGCCACAACATTATCTAGTACTTTATATGCTGTTTTCTTACCTCGATAGTTCTTGAGTTATTATAGCATAGGTACATACAATATGAGAGTAGGTATATTGTTCTAGTTGTGAGGTTGTTCTTCTAGAAGTTAGATAGTTTTTCTTACTCGTAGCCTAAACGAGTGTCCCACTCCATCTCATCATCATCTCCGCGACTCCTTATTTGGTGCGTCTTCGGCCACTTGCTAAGGAATGTGTCCAAAGTCGTTCCGCCATTTCCGTTTTGGCCTGGCTGTTTTATCACCTACGTCAGCTATACGTGTTTTGGAACGCAGCGTGGTTCTGGATGCGATCCATCCTTTCAACACCTAATACAACCAAGTTATCAATTTAACGCTCCATCATCAAAGCTTAAAATATGCTGAAGCTGAATTGAGCTACGACAAATTAGCAAAAAATAATGACATGGCGTTTTAGACGTGACCATACCGGTTGATGTAAAAGACGCGTTGAAAACGTGACGCAGTAGACGTGTCACAGCATAAACGTTCCGTCAGCGTATCGTAAGCTTCGATGCAATCGATCCTTTGATGTTTCATCAAATTCAATACCAACATCTATTTCTCTCTGTTTGACCTAGTGGTTACTTTGTGTATTGAGCACTAAAATTAAAAGAAATAAATTAAAACATAATGTACTCTGCTCTATTGGACTTAGATGTTTATAGTAATTAAAAATATTTTGATTTCAGGGGAAGTGCAATCGTTACCAGTGGCCTGGTACTATATATTCTGCAGAAGAGTATGAAGTGATCGTACCTTAACCTTTTCAACGCTATGTCAAATACAAAACCAGAGCGAATGTCAACTTTGCCTCATAGATACTTAGGTTTATTGCTGTCAACTATGACGGAAATATCCGTCAATGGCGTGAAGAGGTTAAGTGATATGTACATAACAGTAAAAATGGTTTTTTTTTCTTAACGATTTACGTCTCACAGAATCAACGCTATTAACTCTACGTTTACGTATAAACGCATTTAGACGTGCCTTTGATTGCCATAAATGTAAATATTTTAGTCAGTCATGTGATTTATTGCATTTATGTGTTACAATTATTACATTAGTCCTACATAAACCCTGTAAAGGCACAGCAATTTATTTATTTGATTTATTTATTAACACAAAATAATACTTAACACAGAGTTTTTTTTTTAATTACCAAATGTAGTTTAGTTGCTGTGACTGCACAAAATACTTTTTTACTAGCGACCCGCCCTCGCTTCGCTCCGGGTTAAAGTATTATACTTATAAACATTCCTCTTGAACCACCACATCTATTAAAAAAAATCGCATCAAAATCCGTTGCGTTATTTTAAAGATCCAAACTTACATAGGAACAGAGAGCGGGAAGCCACTTTGTTTTATACTGTAAAGATATTTAGGTAGTAGAAAGTCCTAGTGAAAAAGGGAACAAGTCTTCTGAAGATTAAGTGAAAAAGGGTTTAAGTCTCGTATACTCCGCTCAATTATATACCCTTTTTAGGGTTCCGTAGTCAAACTAGGAACCCTAATAGTTTCGCCATGTCCGTCCTTCCGTCCGCAGCCTAGCGCAGAGACTCTTAGTACTAGAAAGCTGTAATTTGGCATGAATATGCATATTAGTCACGCCAACAAAGTTGTACAAGGTACCTCCCCTACACATAACGTGGGGATGTATATTTTTTCTCGTTTACCCCATAGTGTGGGGTGTCGTTAGATAGGTCTTTCAAAAATATGGTTTGTGAAATCAATTTTTCGATCAAGAGATCCGTTTATAAAATATTAAGCTTTAAAGCGCTAATTGTGATTAGGGTCAAGTGTCCCCCCCTACAACCAAAACTACAAATACAAACAATCTGAAAAAAAACTTAATTGAAAGAGTATATAAAGAATTTTAAAGGAAAACTATCACGATTAAGTAGACATCATTGGTTCTTGAGATACAGGCGATTAAAGTGTTTATACCTACTAAAATCATCTAAGACGGCACCAAATGACTTTAAATAGAAAATTAGTTATTACTTACATACATACATAAAGTCACGCCTTTATTCCCAGAGTGGGGTAGGCAGAGCTACAGAAATACCAACAACTCTAAAAAACTTGTTGATAATTGTGTAACCCCATTACACACAGTTATTACTTGTTAATTATTATGTTTGTAATACTAAACGGCTTCGGAACCCTACACTTAGCATGGTCCGACATGCTCTTGCCCGGTTTTTTATTACGAGTTAAGACGACTTATACCCTTTTTCACTAGGACCCCAGAGTTTTGATCTAAAGAGACATTTAAGTCCTTGAAATTACTTTAAGACTAAAAGCATTTTTTGCTTTTTACTTAGGTGAAGCGAAAAGCAGTTGGTATGTGCACCTCGGTAGTAAAATTATTTTCGTCTTGGATAGTACTGCTTAAATACCGCATTTCACTCAGAATTACTATTAAGAACCTGAGAACCTAGCGAGATTCTTATTCACTACCCTATGTAATCAGCCAAGCCGTGAACAAATTATTTTCCTTCCATGTGACACATTCAATGTACATAGTGTATAAGGCTAAAGTAATCAAAAACCTGAATAAATATTGTTTTTTACTTTTACCGTGTTTTATTTTGAACAATTGGGCCATTCTACTTTTCAATGCCTAATAAAACGTACCTGAGTAACGTATACCAAATTTTGTAGGGCTGGGTAAAAAAAGACTATTATAGTAACGCAGTGGCCGTTAATTGCATGCGGACGTGGGGACTGGTAGCGGAGTGTTAATTTAAACAGCAAAATCGTGTTTTATATACAAAAATTACAAAAACAGTGGACAAATTTACAAACTAAATTCAAAGTTTAATTGAAACAAAATAATGTGTAACGAAAATTAGTTATACAATCGTATGGTTAATCTTCGTTACACAAAGGAAAAATATTTTGTTTCATCATTAATCATTGACATCAATTAGGCCTTAACTATGTACAATATTTTTGCAATTAACCCTTTAAATCTGTTGAAGAAATAACTTGGGACTGCTGTAAAATTATCTTAAGATAATCTGTATTTTATTAAATTTTCATTTCTTTCGATCAAAAAGTAGAATGGGTAATTGTCACTGCAGATTTTTTATTTATTGTTCAACAGCGCCTGAATTAAACTTCATAGCAACGAGAAATTCCAAATGTGTTAAAAGTTGGCATGTTTGTTTCCACTCCCATTATACTTCGGCACTCGGCGAATAGACTAAACATTCATTATCGACGTTATGATTCGCGAGTGCTTCATCTAACTAATGAATTGAGGCCGTTCATATTGAGTATGACCACATCCGTGGTGCGTTTACACACAATTCCTATCGACTGCTACGGAGTTCACAAGTTGCAACGGTAAATAACCTAAAACTTTTAGCAACGTTTTGGCTTCTTATTTTCAAAGAGTCATAGGTTATGGCCCAGAAATGTACAAAAATAACTTTCCCTGATCTTATGAATAAATAATATGAAACTAAGAACTTTAATCATAGACATCATAGTTGACCATTATTCAATTAAGGCAGACGGGCCGACGATACACCTTGTGTATATCAGGACCTTCAACAATAAGTACACTGTTGCATAAATAATTGACATGCACTCTTATATTATAAGCTAAGCGCCTTATGTTTTACGGAAGACCACCGCATGCGTAGAACGAAAAAATAAAAAATGACACTGACATAAATAAAATTAGGCCTGTTACGTCTCTCTCTCTGTACAACTTTCTTCCTGATTTTAGCTCTCGTCCAGCTAACCTCTTAAGGTTATCCCCTCACTTTTGTCAATTCTTCCTTTGTAGGTATATATTTTCGCTAAGTATATTAATAACTTTAATATTAAGTTGTAATTTGCCATTTTAAATTTAGTCTTTGTAGTTGTAGTTATTTTAAATAATCTATTTATTTTTAGATCCACCAACTGATAATCAGCATCTACTTTTGAAAAAACAATTTTCACCGATCACTTGTAACTTCCAACCTTGACACTGGCAGAATTGTCCTACTGGACAGTACCTATATATCAAAAAAAACTCGAACCTGACCTACTTCACTTTAACGTAGGTAGTTCCATAGTGACTCAGAGATCTATTTGTTTGACTGTACATTAGCAACTCGAGTTTAACAAGTATCCAACGCGCCCTGAACCAGTCTATTCAACCAAGAATTTAACCCTATCTCAAATAAAAAAGTAGGAAAAAAGAAGAAAGGTTGAAAGCCGATTCCGATTTTGAGCAGGCTTCCAACGATATTTTTTTAAGAAGCCGTATACGAAATTTTGCCGATTTCGCTGATTTACGTGATTTTACAGTAAAAATACTTTACTTCTACAAATTTTAATGCGCAACACGAAAGATAATTTCAATTTTCAACGAATGTATGAGCTCCTTTTTTGTTTTTATTTTTTGATTAATCGACCTGAAACCGGCGACTATTTTGTAAATTTTGCTGTAAGAGGTTTAGAACATCGCATATTAACGAATCGTTTTGACGTCTAAAAGGTATGATGGAATTACAATTGATTTCTGTAAAAGTCGTCTAAAAAATGTATCAATAACTTTTTACCACCTATAGATATATTTTTTTTGTAAAAAAAAGTGACTGATGTGCATTAACAGCAACAGCAACTTATAGAAAAGCAGTATTTTAACTGTAAAATCACGAAAAGAAGCAAAACCGTCATAATTTATGTAGTATACGGCCTCTTAAGAAGTTATGGAACTAAATGTAGAATGAATTAACAATATTTTTTTAAGGAATTCAACACCTAATGCAGAGTAAGATTAATTTAACGATTATTCGTCTGCCGCAACCGGGAATCTAACTGGATATGACATAACAATAAAGTTGTGTTTATGATACAGATCGAAATATGAATGTATTTATTGTTTTCAAAAATAAAAGTAGTTCTCCTTTGCGTAGAATAGGGTATTTGCCTAGTTTGTGAAAAGTACTTATACTTAATAAGTGATCCATTTTATGATAGTAAAAAAAAATTCGCACGGATATTAACCCGATAACAATAATAAAACAATAAATAAATAATTGCCTTAACTCTTTACAGCCAAAACGACATCTTTCTGTATGATCTGTGTTATGACGTCACATTACACTTATGTCAAATGTCATTCAACCCAACGGACAATTTAAAACTTCAAAAAGTGGGGTTATATTTGTGTTTACCTACTATGCTATTCATTCAATGCAGTATTGTAAATTATGATATTATGATACATCAATATGAGTTTAAAATCTTATTACCAGTAATGTATAGTGCCTAGCTGCGTAAATAATTCAAAACGAACACCTACAAAACTATTTATTCCTGTACCTCGAGATATAATTACCTGGCAGTTTTCACGTTCCTGAATTTAGCGGAACAAAAATCTGGATTCGCCGCGAAAAAAGTTGCTACCATTATTGTGTCGATTTTCGGCAAATTGACACTGTCTGCTTTGGTAAATGTGTTCACCAAAGACGCCATAGCTGGATCTTTCTTTATTGCAATGTATTTGCTAACGGCTAACCCAGTAGGTATGAGATAATGTACGTTTTTTCGCCAGTAGACTCAAATTCAAATCTTTGTTTACAGTAAACGCAGACAGAATGAATCTTGTCATGTCACAGTTGTCACTACAGATTATAGGATATGTCTAAAGCACAGATTATAAGTTGTCACTGTCTCGAGTTGATGACACAGATAGTATGATAAAAAAAAAACATTAAGTAAGATGACGTCACGCAATCTCATTGGTGTTTCAATATAGATTAAAAATCTTTATTTTATTATAAGATATATAATAAAATAACGACTTAATTAAATTAAATAAAAACTATAATCATAATCCTCGTCATTAAAACTAGCTATATGCAAAGCATCTTTGTTTATTATAACCACAGGCAAGTACCCTATTGGCTTTTTCCAATTTATAAGGTTTTTGCCGTCCATGTGGCGTTCGTTTTTTCCATAGTAGGTAACTAGCTATATTTTCATGTCTTGTTTATCTTTATTTTATACAGATAAGTTCTTTTCGATACCTTTTAAAAAACTTCTTACACACCTAACTGTGCAAGTTTCGTCACGGTGTTTTTACACTTCGTTTCACATTTTGTGACCATGTTAAACAAAAGAACAAGTCGGTTGCTGATATCTACATTAGCGTAACCATGGTAACCAACAACTATTCGATGACTATTAATCATCTTTTATAGTGCAGCTATAAAAATGAATTTTTAAAAACATTATTAGTCTCCATCTTAATTTAGTTTTTAATCAACGTCATTTTAATTGTTATCTTTAAATGCCACGACTGTTATCGGGAATGACTGTGAATATGTCATGGTAATTACGGTGCTTTAATGGTTATAAAAGAACAGTTATTAAAATGACATCGCTCATTACGCTATAGGTGGTATACTGATACGCGAGTAGGAAAAGAGTAATGTATTGTATCAGGAGCATCAATTATTCAGATTCAGAACTCCTTGCGCATCAACTTTATTCGTAAACATCTGTCAACGCCTTTGTTTCCAGCTTCCGCTACCGCGTCGAATTATGCAATGACTGCGTGACGTTGACATTCAAACTCGTAATCTGCTAATGTTAAGGTTATTTTCGAAAAAAACACGTTTACATGAGCTGTCGTTGTGTTCCAGGAAATTGTGATGTGTACACCGCTGTAAATCTGTGTTACTCACGCGTGTCAAAATGTTTGTCCGCGGTATTTCTGCCTAACCGTTACGGGTTAATGCGCGAGTTTAATTCCAACTGGTGGCTTGAGAAATAAATCGAGTTAACTACTTCGCGGCAAATGCGGATCTGGGTTGCAAATTAATCAATTCATTAGGTTTATATTTGTTAATTCACTGCATTGTTAAAGTGTGGGGTTTACAACGTTTTCATTTGGTTACGACGTTTGTCTGATTTCTCGAAAGTTGTAAAAACAGGTCAAGTGCGAGTCGGTTGCGCACTGAGGGTTCCGTGCCGCCGCTCAGTACGTATATTTCAACACGAGTATTAAGTCTTTACCAAATAAAAATTAGTACTAACTTTTGACCAGTTTTTACTTTTATTGTTTTCTATAATTTACAACACATCAAGAATAAATAAAAGGACTTGATTTTTAACTTTTTTAACAGCAACGCATGTAAAATAACCGCTATCTCTTACGGTTCAAAAGACTTTAAAAACCTGTTTAAAGTCCGAACGGACGGACGGACAGCGCGTAGGTTTAGTAATATAGTTCTTGTTTGATACCCTTTGGGTACGGAACCCTAAAAGTTGCGGTTGTTAAGATTTTTACTGTAACTGAAGTGACATGTTTACATTAAACTTTTCGACACTTGAGAAGCGAAACTGGATGGGTTAATATGTGTGCGCCCATTTACTCTTAAACAACAGGATAAACAACCAGTCGCGCGGTCGTCACTCAATCCTTTGATGGTGATCAAAGGCCAGCAATGTTGACGAGCCTATACAAGATGTTACCTTATAATAACAATTTATACCTAACTGAAAGTTTACCTAACTGCGCCTACTTGCTTTGAAATCAAAGTTAAAAGCCATGGTGCCCACGGTAACGTTAATCATGAATAATAGTAATTTGCCTACACAAACAGCTTCGTAACATCCGCTATCTATACATAGATAACATCACGCCTACATTCCCAGAGTGGGGTAGGCAGAGCTTCAAAAATACCAACAACTCTAAAAATACTTGTTTATAATTCTATAACCACATGTTGCACAATCAGCCCGAGAAGTTTACTAGTGTATAAATGACAGGTTGCAAGCCCGTCGCTTAACAGTACTACAAGCCCTTATTCCCTTAGTCGCCCCTTACGATATCCACGGGAAGACATGGAGTGGCACTATTGTAAGCTGACACGTGTGGTTGTAGGTTGAGGACCGCTATCTACACCGTGTTTTTTTTTGATTTACGATAACTTCGGCATATTGTTAGGTACACGTATAGAAACTACGTGGTACATTAAATTTTAAAATATTGCAAAAAAAAAAAGAAAAAAATTGTTTAGAACAAAGTAATTAAATGTTGTGTCTTCAATCATTCTTGACGACACGCTAGCCTAGTTGGGAGTGACCCTGCCTTCGAAGCTAGGGGTCCTGGGTTCAAATCCCGGTAAGGGCAAATATTTGTGTGATGAGCACGAGTATTTGTTCCTGAGTCTTGGATGTTTTCTATATATTTAAGTATATATTTCTCTATATAAGTAAGTTTATCGTTGTCTAGTACCCATAGCACAAGCCTATTTAGGGCTTAATTTGGGACTAGGTCAATTTGTGTGACATTGTCCCGTGATATTATTATTATTATTATTATTATTATTATTCTAACAGGGTCTTTAGAGTTAACTCATAGTTAGTGTCAAATACGTCAAGTCAGCATGACATACACACACACAAGTAAAGATAACACTTGACAGGTGCACGACCTAACAATTGAAAACTCTTTACTCATAATAGGTAATTAAAAGAAAATTGTTAGGTATCAATTGAGAGCCTTTTACATTAGTTTAACGTGATTAACTGATTAATTTTAATAATTGAATATCTTTATAACCGTACGAGTTATCATATGTCTGTCTTCGGGAAATTAGCTTAATTTGACTTGAAGAACGTGCCCTTAAAGTTATCGTAAATCAAAAAAAACACGGTGTATATAGGTAGGTACTTATTTAAAATTCTAAACTTATTGTTGTTGTTCAACCCAAATTGCTGGACCTAAAGACTTGAAATTAGAGGAAATATTCCTTGGATATCGTAGGGGTGCACTAAGAAGGGGTTTTTGGAAATTAGTCTCCTAAGAGGTTAAAATAGGGGGACTAGCGGAAAACTAATTAATACGCGTACGAAGTCGCGAGCGTCCCCCCTACACGTAACTTGGGGATGTATATTTTTTTCTCGTCTTATCTATAGTGTGGGGTATTGTTGAATAGGACTTTCAAAAATATTACGGGTTTGTTAAAACATTTCTTTCGGCCAAAGTATCCGATTAGGAAATATTAAGCTTTAAAGCGCAAATTTTTGTTAGACTCAAATGTCCCCCCCCCCCCCCCCCGTCCCCAAACTAACCAGTTTGAGCTTTGGTTACGTTATGTATGTCCAGTATCGAAACAACAAGCCCAAACGGGGTATGCATGAGGCGCGGGGAGACGGCAATGGCGACTATGTGAGCTTTATAGAAAAAAAAATTGCCTAACCCGTCTCAATTAAGTTGATCTACTATAGTTGTGAGTTCTGCCAATCAATCACAGTCAGTAGGTAACGGATCTGTTTTATAAGAATAGACATTCCTTGCATTTTACAGCTAACAAATTAAGACGTCGCTTAAAAGCCGCGAAACAGTAAACAAATGAAGCGATAACACGTGGCGAGTTCATTCCCGTGACATTTCAATGTGCAATGGCCGGTTGCAGTTATTGTTTGGTCTACCCTACTTTCGCGAATGGTTGCCGCGCTACCAACACACGGAACAAATTTCACGAGTCGTTAAAAACTTATTGAGGACCGCGCAGTTCGCAACAACGTGCGGCTTATTTATTGTTCCTTCGAAATTTAAATCCCACGGATTACATCGATCGAAGCTGTCCGAATACCTCACGGCTCACGGAAGTGAGTGAGCTTGGCAGTAAACAGATTCGACGGACACCTCCGAGTTAGTATTAAGTAGTTGTTAGGTTAGAAATAAATAAAAATAAATGAATACATATTAAGGGACAATGTCACACGAGTTGACCTAGTCCCAAACTAAGCTCTAGGCTTGTACTATGGGTACTAGACAACGATAAACATACTTAGATAGGGAAATAAATACCTAAATACATAGGAAACATCCAAGAATCAGAAAAAATACTCGTGCTCATCACACAAATATCTGTCCTAACCGGGATTTGAACCCGGGACCACTGGCTTCGGAGGAAAGGTCACTCCCAACTACATTTTTACTTTTGATTTTTTCTGTTTACTTAATCACTTGACATTGGCGACATCACTGCGGAATATGGTCGGTTATGAATGATACTGATGATAATTATGAATATGAAATGTCAACCTGTGAGCCTAACATGCTGCCACGGGAACTAGTGTCAAATGACGTCAAACGGGTAGGTAGAAAAGGTAGTATGAAATATGAAATTATGAAAATGTCAGCCAACCAGGGCCTCTATTCAACTGCGTTATAACGATATCGTGTTTATGTCACAGTCGCCATTATTGTAAGTGACATAAGAGTTATGAAAACGTTGACACCGTGTAGAATCTCGGCCCTGGATTTAAGTTGCTTAGTAATAAGGAATCAAGTCACACGACACACGCTTTTATTTTAAACCTTAACTCTTAATTACTACGTTGGAATATGGAATAGGCAAAATTAAAGTCAGAGCCTACATCAAAAAATAGGGCCTAGGCCCACACTGTACCATTCTTTCTTGGTATCCGGGGAACAATCTCACACATGTACAAAATGGTGATTTCTCAGATTTTAATAACATAGTGTTTCTATTTTTATAATACTCAACCTTTGTAATACTTTGTAATACTCTTCAAGTAGGTACTATACTACTAAACTAAATAACTGCTGACATATCCCAATGAAATTTGGCTACTCGTCGTACAGCTGACAGATCGCCCTACGCGGTGCGCGGGCGCCTTGACCCGCTGTGTTAGTTTAGGTACTACACGAATTAGACGCACTTGCTCTACATCTCGCTTCTAAATCTGTGGTTAGGTAGGGTAACACCTGCGTAAGCTCTAATGTTTAAAGTCCGAAAATTTTACAAAACCAAATTATATTAAAGTAATGACTATATGATACCCACCATGCCTATTTTATAGGGTTTCGTACCCAAAGTGTGTGCTTTCTATTACCGCTGTATCAACAAATCATGAAAACTTCATAAATTAACGTAAAAAATAATGGTAGTTACCGTTCTTGTATGGGTAAGGTTGACGACACGCTAGCCTAGTTGGGAGTGACCCTGCCTTCGAAGCTAGGGGTCCTGGGTTCAAATCCCGGTAAGGGCAGATATTTGTGTGATGAGCACGAGTATTTGTTCCTGAGTCTTGGATGTTTTCTATGTATTTAAGTATATATTTCTCTATATAAGTATGTGTATCGTTGTCTAGTACCGATAGTACAAGCCTAGAGCTTAGTTTGGGACTAGGTCAATTTGTGTGAGATTGTCCTGTGATATTATTATTATTATTAAAAAGTTGGGCATGCTAACTCACGTATTTTTTTTACTGATACTTTTCCGTTGTGCGACAAAAATTAGCCATACAATTGTAAAGATATATTTCGTTGCACATCGGGACTCTTTTCGCCAACGTTGTTTGTTTGGTTAACTACGCCTAACTATGGTCCGACTTTTTGGTCCTTACCCGTATGCAGTGTGCGGTAGGCCGACTGTACGGAATCTTCTTGCGTGCGTCCGACTCGCACTTGGCTTGATTTTTATTTCATGTAGGAGAAATAAACAAGCCCTTTATGCTAATTGGGTATTTGCCTACGAAGCTAGCGGTCCCAGGTTCGATTTATACATATAATTACCCGGGGCCCTAGACAGGATGTATGTATACCTAACGCTAACGTAAACGATTAACGATTGTCGAAAACTGACCAATTGTATGGAATGGACATAAGCGCTCGACGATTTTCTAGTCTAGTCTAGGACCAGGCTCTTTTCAGATCGTGGTAAGGACATTCGCAAATTTAGGGTTCCGTACCAAAATCTGATTTATCAATGTGTTGGTATTTGTTAGTACAATATACGTAATAATAAAGATTATCACCAAAGGAGCATGCTGCCCTGCTAAGCTAAATAGCAGCAACTCAAATAAAACTCTTGTTGCAATCACAACCTTATTACTAAGAAGCGAGGATTTAATTTACTTTGGCAATCGAATTTGACATACTGTTTTTTTGCTTAGGAGGGCAGCATGGAAAAACTTATATGGAACTTGATCTATGAGCGGCCGAAGATAATTATAATATCTGGTGATGTAGTTAGTCCTACTGTTACTTTCATTACCGTGACTTACTTGCGACCTGAATAAAACACAGTTTTCTTTTAAATACGTTGCATAGTATTTCCAATTACCCATTGACCTTTATTTAGTAATTAAGAAGGGAAATCTCAGCATATACTGAAGATCTAACAGTCTCAAAGTTAAGTATTTAGCAACGATCAATATATTATTTATTTACAATTAGGCAATAAAGTAGGGCAAACCTTGGCTAATCGGTGACATGAAATTATTCGGTGATAGTTTCTTATCCTCTAGCATAATTACCGATATTTTTAAAGCTTGTAACAATTACCAGTAGATGGCGGCACTTGCATTCAACACAATAACGTGCGGCAAGTATCCAAAGACACGTCAAAATTAATTAAAATAGGCAATTTCATGTCAACCGGTGTAACGTCTAATGTTTGGTTGATCGGTGCAAGGTGTAAATACACTTTCATTGAGGAAAAACAAATAAAATTATGGCGAAAACATAACAAAATCCCATTAAGGTAAGTGTTTTCAACACACAATTATGATTTTTAGCAACATAACAGTAAACATTTTTATAATGAAATCCTTAGTTTCAGCGGTTGATTCCTTAACGTTTTGCGATATTTTGTATTGTTTTATATCACAATATAACCAAGTCGAGTACTTAATATCAATGCAATTATGGTTTAAAGTTTGTTTCCGACGGTACACCTAACACTAAACTTGTTTATTTACAGGGCACTCCTATCTCGAGCTGCCGTAACAGATATTAAGAATTGAAGCACTAATTATAAAGTGGCTGACTAGTAATGTAGTTAGATAATTAGGTCAATTTTTGTTGTTAAGCAAATAAAAGTGATTAAAAAGTCCTAAACTAATAAATGAGTAACCCAAAGCTATATTGTCAGTGTTAATTTTAAAATTGTCTTTTATTTTCTAGCTTTAAACTTCATAATAGCTTAACCTGACTATATCACAAAATAACCAAGTTCATGTCACACATTAAGCTGAATATTACTGAATTACCTCCTTTTTCATGTGTCAAAATAAATGATTATTATATTACTTTGGTACATCAGAAATAAAATGAGAAGTTCAGACATGTTAGACCAATTTACTTAGTAACACTTTAAAAATAATTTAATCGATTGGTAATATTATATTGATAATAAAGCTAACTATCACCGACTAACCAAGGTTTGCTCTTCAACTTACAAACTAAAGTGAACTATATATTAATCATAATAAGCTTATAAAAGGCCCCCTGGGCCTCTATTCTACTGCGTTATAACGACGTGTTTGACGTGTTTTAGAATCGTTTATGTCACAGTTGCCATTATTGTAAATGAAATAAGAGTTATCAAAACGTTGACAATACGCAAACACGTCAAATACGACATCGTTATTACCGTGTAGAATCCCAGCCCTGGGCAATCGATCTCTACTCGGGTGTATGTAGACGACACTATTAAATCACAATTTCATGGTATCGTCTCGTCTATACATGACAAATATCGTTTTCGAAATCAAATATTGCTTGTTAACCCTTAATAAGGCAGAGGCCATGTATTTACCACATTACAATAAGCTGAAATTAAACATTACTACCTACGTTTTATGATGCAATTTCAATTGTATTTTACTCAAATATAACATCATCTATTATTACTCTTTAGAGACTTGCGATTCCATCACTGTATTTAATTTTGGTCTAGATTTTTTACTTCTACGGGGCCCTATTAAGGGTTAAAAATTATAGGTTTAATTGCATACTGACTTAAGTTATTAGTTTTAATATTTCCTTTTCTAAAGGAATTACGAAAAAAAGTTCTTTACGAAAAGTATTCCTTACTATCAGGGCTTTCATATGACACTCATTTCATCAGTGGCCGCCGATAGGCCAATTTCATTTGCCCATTTTCCTTTCAAGTTTATAGGTCAATAGGAAGTTAAAAATTCTTCGGAGCAAAGTTTTGTGAAACTGACTTTGGTGGCTTCTCATTCCTTTGCTTACTAATATTTTTAAAACAAAATATATCGCACTCCCTTTAGCTGTACTGGGGGGTTATTATGACCTAGCTCTGCAGTTCATTTTACGGTGAGCGTATGGCAGTTATATAGTTCTGTCCTTTTCTCTTAGCGTAAACTGAACTGCATAGTTAACAACCCAGACATCATAATAACCCAGGTGGAGCCCGCTTATAAAAATTAAAATCATTTTTGTCAATTTGTACCCACTCGTAATATGGCTTCGGATCAACAAGATGCTTATACTCTAAAAGGGTGAATCAACTTTTAAAGTCCTCCTTTTCTACACGCTAATAAAAACTTACTAGAATATGTGAGATTGATAATGGTTTACACATGTTAAAATCAGATAATCAGATTTTCGGATTTCACTATTCATAATCATAAACCAATTCTATAATTTTGTAAAAACATGGTAACGCAGTGGAAAATGCACGTTTTTCATACAAAACCCGGGGACAACGTCGTCCCCTGCGTTACCTGATATATTTGTGTAAATCATAGAAGAATTTTTAAAATTGTCAGCTAGAAAGTAAGTTTAATTGTCTGATTTATTCAATATATTGACCATATCAAAAAAAAAAATTGCATTCTACCAAATTAAGGTGACATATTGAGACATGTCGAAAATTGGGGAGTACCTTAAAAGTTGATTCACCCAAAAATTTAAAGACTGTAGCTTTAAACGTTGGGCTATGTAGTTATACCTGTGAGACCGACGACGGACGGACAGACGGAAACATGAATGACAGCAATAGGGTTCCGTTTGGACCCTTCGAGTACGGAACCCGAAAAATGATCCTATCCTCACTTATCACGGTGAAATTACAGGCAAATGCTCAAGATATTATAAAATGTTTCTTACGCACGCGGCCGGGGGGTCGTTCTAAACGCGCCGCGCGCCTGCGCCTGTCCTTCCCTTGTAACCGAGACCTATTGTTCGATACAAGTCTACCCGCCTGAAAAATCTACTCTATTTAATTTCTTTGGCAGCTGCCCCGTCAAGTATATTTTCATTTGGCCGCCGCGTGGGCAGCTCCGCTCCGATAGCAGGTGACTGACGTTGATTTTTATTGCGTGCACGATCCAATATCGTATTGTTTTATTGGCATTTGGCATGCAAAATAGAATATCTCGGCCGCTATAACACCGTCAAACGCTATCGGTAACATTTAAAATCATTAAAAGCTTAAAACAATGGACACACAAACGCGCGCAGAATGAAGTCTCTAAACCGAGTTGAGCTCATGATGAGATGCTGTTCTCTGTCTAATATCGTTACTGGTTTTATGGCTATTTAAAGCTGCGGTTCGATAGCTGCGGATTAATGCACTGTGGGATGCATTGCAACACAATCAAATTAGTTCTTGCAGTAACGGTTTCATTAGTGAAACATTACAATATTAAACACGGCATAAGGCCCAACGACTTAAATTGAGAACTTTTAACTTTAGCTGACTGATACAAAATTATTTTTGAATTATTTAAATTTGACGTTGGCCCTGCGAGGATAGTAAAATAACAAACGGGATTAAATGTTGATCGTAGTACATTATAAAATTTATAAATATTATAACACGTAAAAACGGACCACTTATCTTACCTATTCCTATCAACACGACCATAACAGTTAGCAAAGTGTCACATCGTTTCAGAGAAAGCGCTAATTTTTATCGCTCGTATAATCCCTCCCTCTCACACCGGCATACATAAGAAGGAGAAAGATGAAAATTGATGTGCTAACCCAGCAGTTGGAGAATAAGTAAGTTGTGTAATCGTGTCAGAATGATGGTTCACGGTTGGAACTGCCAACGTCATTGCAGAGTCAGATAGCATACGCAATGATGGATCTTATGAAAAACTCGTAATATAAATGCGGTGGCGGTGACGCATGCGCGGCGGCGCGGGCGACGGGTATTTGCGGCGCGCACGCAGCCTCGCGTGTCCCGCATCTCTACTACGCTGCCTTCCAAACTCAAAAAACATATCTTCAAATCTACAGCTATACCATACTCTATCTTCTTCTTCTAGTAATAAAGCTGCACATACTACAGGAGTAAAGGAATCCATACGCCTCTTTGTGTTGTAGAGACGTCACACCGTTGCTACGTCGCTGCCTCTGATGTAAAATCGTAAATCATCTACGTATCAAACATCTAGATTCTAGAAAACTGAAGTCAATATCTAATGCAACCTTGCTGAATGATGCTTTGTTTTTATTTAGGAAATTCACAGGGAATCCGACTTTATGTGACATGTTTTCTTGCAGTCTATGCCATATGAATTCGATATTGAATTTTAAATCCATGTCTTCATCGATTCTTGGTCTTAATTTAAAAGAAACTAAAAATCATCACATCCATATTATGTTTTAAGATTCTAATAACAAGTCCAGTTTTTATCGTAACTAAGAGGAAAGAAGTAGCTTGGCACTAAATGTATCGAGGAATCAACCACCCAACCCTGACCTTTACACCTCATTGTTCACAAGACTTGGCGGGCTTCCTACATTATCAGACCGCTCCGTATTTCCTGTCTTAGTCTAAATCTAGCCCTATTCGAAGAGGGCCGATAACGAAGGTTACAGTCTCAGCCAAAATCCTCTATCAAAGTGAATCCCATCAATTTCGTAATAGCGATCAGTTGGCGATATTTTCCGTGTTACTGCTGCCAAACAATGAGAGCACATTTCATGAAACGGCGCAAGTACCTACATGTCCGTTGTGACAACTACTGAGACGCCGCGAGATGCATGGCTGCCAGGTGCCTGCGTATGTGGACTTTCAGGGACAATGCTGGCATAAAACTGTGACATGTTTCATAAAATACCACCAGTCAATGTTGTCTGGCTTTAAATTAAAAATACTGAAAGTTACGTTGGCCCTGTCACTTTCTCACGCTACGCCTGCTACTTGAAAACAAAAAGGATGGCACGCAACACGTAAGCTTGGGTTGACAATGCTGAGCATGCTGACGTCAGAACCCTAGAATCTCACACGTAAATCCACGAGATCAAAACAAAGACACGGTTTGGAACGAAATATCTTCATTTTTGAGACGTTAAAATATAACGAATGAGATGTTAATTCTCCGTTGTAATGCCATTAGCGCGTGACGTAAATTGTAGTTTATTAAATTTTAAAACAATGAATAGGATTCAAAACGAAGTTAAATTCGGAATCAAATTAGTTTTGGTTCATAATAAAATAAGACATAATAAGACGTTTGTAATCGCTAGTGTAAGAAACTTGGACTTTTATAATAAATATTACAAAAATCGGAGCCCCAAACTGCTAGACGTTATGGTAGCGGGTAAGATAGTGGTAGTAAAAGGAACCCTGCATAATGCCCCATTAACCCAGTAAGGTCAAACTAATAAAGTATAATATTTATGGCTATCTAATATCTTAGCCTGATTGTGCAAAATATGGTTACAGAATTATCAACAAGTATTCGTAGCTCTGCCTACCCCACTCTGGAAATGAAGGTGTAACGTTATTTATGTATGTTATAAATATGGCTATGCCTGTTTCTGGTGAAACTACGCAGGAACTTACTTTACTTAACAGATAGACTGATTCAAATGTGAATTTTTCAACAGGATTCTAGTTACGGGTAAGATCCAAAAATTTCAGCATAGTCACTCACGCAATTTAATTTTCTATGAAACTCTTCCGCTGTTCGACGAAAATTAGCCATATAATTGTAAGAATAGTTTTTGTCACACAACGGTAATTTTCACCCTTATTGTTTGTTACTACCCTTATTACTACACTTTACTAAGGTCCAACTTTTTGGTATTCGCCCTTAAACCGGAGTGGTAATAAGCTAAGTTTAATGAAGATCGGTTGGGAACTAGCTACATTGTAACAATTTAATAGTAAGAGTGATCAATCTTCACCAACAAACGGTCCAGCCGGGTGGCGAAATCGGATACATGTTGGGTTGCTTACGTATTGTTACGCATAATATTCGGAAGTCATAATGCATTCCCGACACCGTGATTTTTTCAGGATTTTTATAAAACTAACCTAATCTAACGTAACTAGTTTACGGTAGATGTTTATTAAATCCTTTAATTTCATCCCGAAAGAAGTTATGACTAAAAACATTATGACTAATTACATTATGCCTAACAAAGTTATGCCAACCGACCCGCTCCCGTTTAACACGTGAATCTGTACATCTGTCTATGACATCGTCGCTCCTTAATAGATGAACTGGATTGTAGTTATATCTTGAGGTTGGATTTGAGGATTAGAGTGAGTATTTTGCAACATCAGTTGCTGATGATCATGATGTTGATAAAGACTAGTATGTTTATATATTGTTGATAATTGGGAAGGAAAGGAAAATTTCTTTAGGCCCATATTAATAACCTTATCTCGACCGTAATGCTCGTCTGACGACACGTCAAAAATTACAGTTTTCTATGGACTGATGTTTACTTTGACGTATCTTGTGAGGGGCATCTCAGCCACGATGAGTTTATTAATACGGTCCTATGAGTTACCAACTCTGAAAGTAGGATCGCCATTACGTTGAGGATTGTTTTAATTAGTGCCGCCTATTGCCGGGTTAGAATAGTGCCACTCTACGTCTTCCCGTGGATGTCGTAAGAGGCGACTAAGGGAATGAAGGCTTGTAGTACTGAGGCGATGGGCTTACAACCTGTCACTAACACACTCGTAAACATCATAGCATGTTTGTGCAAAAGGGGGTTACAGAATTATCAAGAAGTATTTTTAGAGTTGTTGGTATTTCTGTAGTTCTGCCTACCCCACTCTGGAAATGAAGGCGTAATGGTATGTATGAAAATAAAATTAAAAAAAATTCACACAAATTGACCTAGTCCCAAACTAAGCTCGAGGCTTGTACTATGGGTACTAGACAATGATAAACATACTTATATAGAGAAATACATAGAAAACAGCCGAGACGCAAGAGCAAATATTACCGGGATTTGAACCCAGGACCGTTGGCTTCGGAGGCAGGGTCACTCCCAACTAGGCCAACATGTCGTCACGTGATGTATGACATCGGCTACATATCAAGTGTTCTCTACTCTTTCTCTTACTCCCAGCCAGCACTTGGTATCTAGCTAATGACATATTTGCGGCGCTGACGCCGTCGTCAAGGCCACGTCTCCATCGCAGCGCTATTTCCAACGCACTTTACTGAAAGCTTACATTGTTTTATTTTCGTCCCAGCACTGTCCTGGTACCGGGAAGTGCGTGTCTATTAGCGGCCTTACTTGTTTGGACCGAGTTTGTGGAGGTAAAAATAATCTGCTCAGAATTAGACCAGCCGGTCTGGTCTGCGACGCAGAGGGATTCGAGGCCGCAAGTCTAGGAGACGCTGGCGAATTGATTTTAAAACTCGCAATATTAACTAACGAGCCTGTTATTTAACCAGTGCGTGTGCTGCGTTTAGAAAATTATACGTGCAGAAATAAAATATATAACAATAGATATATACGTAATAAAGAATAAAAAAGAACATCAGCCTTCAACAATTTAATTGTCGCGATTTGAAAATGTATTTTTTTATTTTTGATGTTTAGTACTTCGCAATAAATAGAGAGTGTATGATATTTCAAGCTCGCCGCAAGTAACACCGCGGGAAAATTATAGTGTGTATAATTTTACTATTGAAATATGCTTCGTCATAGTAGCTCAAGTATATTAATCGAGATATCTTATCGCCACTCTTGAAATAGATACCAAAGAGGAGTTCCGCTGGCCATCTGCAGTCTTCATCATTAGTCCACTTCACCAAATGATACTTTCGGAAAATAAATGCTAGAGTTATTAAATAAAGTATTAAATTTATTATATAAGAGCCTATAATTTTTGAAGAGTTCCGTCGATTCGTCATTGGACTCCGGACTCTATCATTAGAAATTAATTTTGACAAAAATGGGATGAATTTAAAAGTATAAGCTTTTAAATGAAAAAAATAATAATTGGTTCATTAACGTCGGAATTCTGAAGAAACAAACATAAAAGAATAAGTAGGTAGGTACAATCGAGTTGAAGTCATTTGAAAAGTAAAAATATTTTTTTTTAGTAGGTATTTCACATTTCTTTGCGTGTTGGCGTATATTTTTCAAGGCAATCTTTTCAGCGATATTTTATCCTGCAGCATGAAAAAGACAAATGTAGCTTTTAAGAACGTTTTATTATCCACTTATTCATGTAAAAGGGACTGCGATACGGTTTTCCCAGGGCAGGGCAATTTTGCCTCGCGTAAAAGGCCCACCTGTTCGTGAACACATTAATTCCCACAATTTTATATGCGTTTTTAACCGAACTGCTAAAAAAGGCGTAATCATTAGACCAGGGCCTCTATTCAACTGCGTTATAACGATATCGTGTTTGACGTGTTTTAGAATCGTTTATGTCACGGTCGCCATTATTGTAAATGATATAAGAGTTATCAAAACGTTGACAATACGGAAACAGGTCAAAAACGATATCGTTATTACCTTGTAGAATTCCAGCCCTGTATGAATGTATGTTTATATGTATGGTATTTTGTTCCCTTGTATATGCCGAACGGATGGCAAGGTATGGTTAGATTCGTCTAAGCATGGCAAGACTTACTAGGTGCTTTAATTTAATAATTATAAAAAAATTGCGGATTTAATAGTAGATTGATATACAGAGATGAAAGTGATTAATTGTATTGCATCCTGGCATAAGTATTTAGTTTTATTTTGACTGAGAGTAAACGAAGATGTAATTATGCTATTGACACTATTTATGAAATATTTATATAAGAGAGTTATTTCCCAATAGCTTCGTAAGATTCTTCCTTGGTGTAGTAACAATTCAAAAGTATTATTTTTTTCAGGGATGTAAATGCCATGTTCATCCCGCTATTTTAATATGGAAATGCTTACTTTCTGAACAGGATTGGTCTATAGTAGTTTATTCACCAAGGGGAGTAAGGCACGGATTACTAATCGAGTGTGCATTTGTAATGTAAACCACACGAGTTTAGTAATCTGTACTTACCCTCGAGTGACATATACTGCTTTATACTACACTTAAAAATAAATAAAATGCAAAAGTCAAACATAGGGACTACGGATTTCGAAGTAAAGCCGCAGTTACAAAGGCATTTTTTTTAATTGTGAATTTCAAAGCTCCGTACAGTTTGCGTACCAAAAGACGTTAAAGAAGGTGAATACGCTCGATTTGCAGGGCCCAACTTGCCTGAGTGTCAAATTGGGTTGATTGACAACGTCATCTAGAATTAAAAAAAAAAACGGCGTAATAATGGATTTTCATACGATATTACTGCCCTGATAACAGGGCAGTTATGAAATTCTATTCAATATTACTACCCTGATTTTTGAGAAGATATAATGAATGGCTTTCACGCCTTTTATTGGGGAAGTAATTAAATTATACACTTACTAACAAAGTGTAGTACAAAAAATACTTAGGTACTTAAATGGTTTTGAAATATACCTACAGACGACAATATTAGGCAATCTCAATCTGTTGCTTCCCTTCAATCTAGGCTGAGGAAGTCCTTGCTTGACTCTTGATCCTGATTTATGACTTATGACTGTATGTCCTTCCTTCTTTCGATACTTATATTATATTTAATTATGTATTTATTTAGTAAAGTATTAATTTAGAATTATACTAGTATACAGTGTGTAAATGGTATACGGGCGTTTATTAAAACTGGACATAGATTAAAACTCTACTAATCATTAACAGAAAGATTTTTTTTGATTACGCTAACGTATACACCGTTATTAATTTTTGAACATACTATCGACCCGCAATGTACATCGAAGTCCATCGGTAAGTACGTAATGTTTACTTGTGAAAATGTGTATTTCGGCTTAAGTAGCCTCAGCTTTAATAATACTTAACTTTGAAACGTCATTAATTGCGTTTTTAATTCATTGCATTTTTCGTTATACATTGCGTGTTAAATTATTTAGAATGGTTATTTTTTTTAATTTAATTTTAACAAATGCTGCCTAAATGTGCTCATTAGGGGTTATACTAACCACAGTTAAAAGGAACGCCCGTATACCATTTACACACTGTATATTTGTTTATTTATCCTATTTATTACATGTACATCTTTACACGTATTTGATTGCTATTTTAAACTTTATCTTCCGTCTCTTTTATTGTTGTACGTTTAGCCATTGGCTGTTTTTTCTTTCTCTCTCAATCGCTCAAACGATAACTGGAAGAGATCCCTTAAAGGGATAAGTTCGCATTTTTGTGTTTCTGTTTCGTGTTTTACTTTGTTATCTTTTGTTTGTGCATTAAAGAGTTTACATAAGATAGTAAACTCTTTAATGCACAAGCCTATGCCTATGCCTGTGCCTATGTAAGTACATAGGTACAGTCGAAGTAATAAATATGTTTACACTTTAGTACCGTGTCACTTTCATTCACTGAGACTTTCATATATTAAATATTAAATTGTCTTAGTGAATGAAAGTGATAAGGTATTAATGTGTAAACATATTTATGACTTCGACTGTACAATATTAAACCATGCCGTCGCTCGTGTTACTCGAACGACTGTGTTTTGAGAGTACGTCGCAGTCGGCGCCCGCTGTGAGACCAGCGATTTGGATTGGTAATGAGGGTGATAAATCCCCATTGAGAGTGCATGCGGTATTAATAGCCAGGTGGCGGTCACCTAGGACCTTGGTGGTGGGTGCCAGCCCGCTGAGACGTTTACACGATACGGCTGCGAAGTTTTATTTGTAGATATTAAACCCTGACCCTGCAGTAATTTCTCAGTTTAGCGTTGTGAATAAATTGCATTATTACCCGACTATGTGACGTTAAAAAAGGGTACAACTAGACGCTATTAAATGAGAATACAGTGTTGTTTCTCGTCGGATAGTTTTTCCAAACAATATTACTTTTATGTTGTCCGGCAGCATGTCAAGCTCGGTGAAAAGCCTTCGGTTACGGCGGCGTCGTTGATCGAGTCGCCACTTTCCCGAACACATGGTTGAGAGCAGGGATTGTAAAACAGATTTTATTCAATACGGTTATATTCAAATTAGATGTATTGTTGTCATTCCGCTTTTGTTTTTATCGCTATGTATACACTGTTTACAGTATTAAATACCTGTATTAAATACCGCTATTCATTGCACCTGATAAGTAAGATGCCAATTAGACTGTAATTAATTGTAATTTCAGACTTGTCTAAGGCGTGTCTGCGTTGTTTGTAATAACACCAAAAACATTTACAGAAACCAATAAACTAGTATATTGGCACTGACAGGTTTACTGGATATGGTTTTTAGGGGTAAAGTATCAAAAAGAGGTATTGTTCTCAATTGGCTAAACTGATAATGTACTTGAATACCGGTATTCATTATACCGCTAATCAGAGCTTTAGCGATATAAATAGCGAAGTGGAGTTATAACCGGTTATACCTCATTTAAAACCGGTAACGATCCCTGGTTGAGAGAGCCGATGGCTGAGAGAGATACGCTTCATACTCGTGAACCGGTCTGAAAATTGTGTGACTAGTAACATGGATCGGTAGGCTGCCAGCCAGTTATCTGTAAATGTATGGCGGATTCGGCCGGACTGACGTGCGCGGCGCAGACCTCTACGTGGGTCACTAAATAAGTTTTGAGATAAGAAAAAAGTACCCAACATATAACCACAATTTATTTTTAATTTTTTCGAAGTACTCTCCACGATGCTCTATACAAACTTCCATTCGCCTAAACCAACTCTGGAAACACTTTTGCCAGTCTTGATCTGAGAGGTCAGAAATGGCTACTTCGTAGGCAGCGACGGCTTCTTCGGCACTCGAAACATACTTTCCTTTAATTTTTTCTTTGACAGTTGGGAACAAAAATAAATCATAAGGAGCTAAGTCAGGGCTGTAGGGTGGGTGAGCAAGGGTTTCAATACCAGATTCCTCAAGAAACGCCTTCGTTCTGAGGGACGTATGTGAAGAAGCGTTATCGTGATGCAGCATGATTCCTCGAAGCCCGGCCGTTGGTCTACGCTCTCGCACAGCTAGGATAACTTTAGGCAATGCTACTGTTGTGTACCATTACGAGTTAACTGACCTACAATTTTCCAGCATGGGTGTCGATAAGTGTCCACTCCGACCAAAAAAACTAGCCACCATTTTTTTACCAACATTACGTGGTCTTTGCAATTTTGTCTGTAACTCTCCGTCTGAGTAGACCCATACCGAAGGTTGCTTCTTACTTTCGGGGTCATACTGATAGATCCATGTTTCGTCACCAGTAATGATTTCCGAAACACGTCTCGACGCCCCGTTTTCAAAACGTTGACGCATTTCACGGCACCAATCCACACGAGCCTGTTTTTCAGTTTCGGAGAGCAATCGCGGGATCCAACGACAAGAAAGCTTCCTGACTCCGAGATGTAGGTGTAGAATGGTGTTCACACTCCCCGAAGTAATGCCCAGGATCTTCTCGATGTCCTTGTATGTAATTCGTGGGTCTTCCCGTACCAACATTTCAGTAGTCCACACATTTTCTGCAGTTACTGCTGTTTGCGGGCGTCCGCTTCTTTGATCATCTTCGAAGTTAGTTTTGCCCCTTTTAAATTCATTAAACCACCTAAAAATTGTTGCCCGTGAAGGAGGAGACTCTCACAATGCCGACTGTAGTCGTTGCAAACTTAACTGTTCGGTTACGAAACCAAATTTAAAATCGTAATCAGGGATTGTAAAACCGGTTTTATTTAATACCTGTATTTACATTGTCAAATTATTACCGCTAAAAAATAATACCTATATTCGAATTAGAGGTATTGTTGTCATTCCGCTTTTGTTTTTATCGCTATGTATTCACTATTAACAGTATTAAATACCTGTATTCAATACCGCTATTCATTGTACCTGATAAGTGAGATGTCAATTAGACTTTAATGAACTGTAATTTCAGACTTGTCTAAGGCGAGTCTAAGTTTTTTGTAAGAGCACCGAAAACATTTATTTATAAAAATAAACAAGAATATAGACACTGACAGGTATTACTGGTTATGGTTTTTAGGGGTAAAGTATCAAAAAGGGGTATTGTTGTCAATTGTCTAAACCGATAATAAACTTGAATACCGGTATTCATTATACCGCTAATCAGAGCTTTAGCGGTATAAATAGTGAAAGTCAATTATAACCGGTAATACCTCATTTAAAACCGGTAGTCAGAATACCGGTAACGATCCCTGATCGTAATAGATCATAAGCACGCAAATGTTCGCGGTTAAGCTCCATCGTTTCAGCCAAAAAACGAGGGAAGCGTTGTAGTAAAATGACAGGAACATTGTATTTTTTTTAAATTGAAAAAATGGGTTAGGGCATTCTATTTTTAAATAAATTTGCTTTTTAAAAAGATATAATACCCATGCGTTCCATTTTTAAATTTTGAGTATCTCAAAACTTATTGAGTGACCTACGTACCACACTCCGGGGTGATTCTCGTAACACAGCGCTGCGTCGAACGCAAAGATGGACGTTTATCCGGCAAGTTTAACTAGTCCCGTCGGAGCGTACAAAACACATTTTAACGCGTGCCTTCTCAATGAGGCAGCAGAGCTCGATCGCCCAGCGGAGCTTTACGTTCACCTTTGCCTTCGACGCAGCGCTGTGTTAAGAGAATCACCAACCGCCAACCGCCTATTTTATGCCTCTATTTATAAATTGTACTGTTCTGTGTTTTGTTTTTATGCTTGACCTCTGTATTAGGTATACACAGGTATACACACAGGACGATGTCACGCAAATTGACCTAGTCCCAAACTAAGCTCTAGGCTTGTACTATGGGTACTAGACAACGATAAACTTACTTATATAGAGAAATATATACTTAAATACATAGAAAACATCCAAGACTCAGGAGTAAATACTTGTGCTCATCACACAAATATCTGCCCTTACCGGGATTTGAACCCAGGACCCCTAGCTTCGAAGGCAGAGTCACTACCACCTAGGCTAACGTGTCGGTAAAACCAGATTGCCTTTAACATGTTATGGTATGTTGGTTGTTATTGACTTGAGTTAAAAACAAAACGAAAACATGTCATGTTACAAGCAATATAGTTTTATCGAGTAGAATTGACCCCAGTACCCTTACGTGACAGTTATCGTAATCGCTAGCTAGTCAAATGCTCTGTCCCTCACAGTATTGAAATACGACAATATAGTTTTGAGAGGGACAGAGCATTCGACTCTCTAGCGAGTACTGCCACGTAACTCATGGTAAGGGTACAGGGCCTCTATTCTTCTGCGTTATAACGAGAAGAAGAATTAGAATCGTTTATGACTCGGCCGCCATTATTGACGATGGCATAAGAGTTATCAAAACGTTGACAATACGGAAACACTTCAAAGACGATATCGTTATGACCGTGTAGAATCCTAGACCACTAGAGCCTCACAGAGTGACGTTTGTTTGTGAGTAAGAAAGAAAGCCTCTTCCACTTATGTCACTCTTACTTAGCACCAACTAATTCTTGTATTTTACAAGGTGATAATGAAACGAGTCGTACGGTGTAAATATTTCCAAGAATTAATGACTCTGAATACTGGGACAACGTGAGCCGGGCAAAATGCAATCGACGGCTGCTTTACGACGAACGTCCGCTTACAATATAATGGCTAATCACATAAATCACGGAGTGTGCTTACATTTAACAAACAGTTTAATTAAACTGAACTCTGTAAACTGTTTAGCTAATCGGCGACGAACTTTGCTACACTTTTGAATAACAAAATCGGTGCCAAAAACTCATTGTTGTGTCAGTTTTATGAATTTAATCTAAGTTTTACATGCACCGCATATGAAAACGATAAAGAGATACTCGAGCGTATTTATTAGCATTATGAAGATATGTAGATATACCGATATATTCAAAAGTAATGAAATGTTTTTGGGATAATAAATTAATGATAAGATGCACTGGTGTTCTTATGTAGGTTCATTAATGTAAGCATTTATGTAGGAGTCACACCTTATTTTTAAGTTTTATTATTTACTAGCGACCCGCCCTCGCTTCGCTCCGGATTAAATTATTATGCATATAAACCTTCCTCTTCAATCACTCTATCTATTAAAAAAAGCCGCATCAAAATCCGTTGCGTAGTTTTAAAGATTTAATCATACATAGGGATATAGGGACAGAAAAAGCGACTTTGTTTTATACTATGTAGTGATTATAAAATATTCCAAATAAACATAATAGGTTGTTTAGCTAGCTTTAATTATAATTGTTAGCATTGAGATATTTACAACGCACCTCGCCTGTGGCTACAAATATATCAAATGTGAAGACAATTTCCGTTTAAACACTTCGTTTATGTCTATTTTATTATTTGATACTGGACTAGGTACCTTATAACGTAACGATGATAATAAACACTGACTAAGGTGTTCCTGGTGGGTACCTATTACTTTATCGAAACACCTTTTAACGATCGTAATCATGACTCAGAATTTCTTTTTTATCAAATCGCATTTCTCACCTAAAGTGTTTTTTTTAGTATTAGTTAATGAAATTCGATAAAATGGTGTTTACCGTTCCAGGTTGCCAAAGTGGCCATTAAATTATATTAAAAATACCGTCTCGGGTGTTAAGTCAAAGTCACTATAAAATACTGAAGATCACAGAAAAATAAACACTTCTTTCAAAAACTGGCAGAGTACATAGAACTGATACCGCAGTTTGGTGAAGTGTGATGTAAAAAAAGTGTACTGTTTTAAGGAAATAAATATATGTAAAGAAAAAGCTTTAACAATGCGTACCTTTGACTCCATGCATACAAAGTTTCATCCACCACGAGTAGGTCACAAAGATAAAGGTTATGTTTAAAAGATTTTCATCTAATCCTTGAGCCTAGTTGGCTTATAAGCACATATAAACCTAATAAAAGATACTTACACTGAGTCGCAGCAGACAGAAATATCTCCGAGCTTTCTCTCAGTTTATTTTCTGTTGCCTTGGTCTTGAAAAAAACCTGAATTTCCCTTAGAAGTTAGACATACAGTAGTTTCATGAGTCAACGTTAACCCTATCTAAACTCTCTATACACCCCACTCGAGTATTTCCACTAACATGCGCGAGTAAAATATTCTAGGCATCTATTTTTACATCAAGGCAACGGTACATAATGTAATATCTGCATAATATTCAGTTATTTCTGCAAGATATACGCTGCATCCCGGGATTTGTGGCGAATCGAGCCAAGGTGGAGGGTACGGCGCGACGCGCAGACGCTTCCGAACCAGAAAAACACAACTCAATTCTGGTGTAGTCAATTTCAAATCATAATCCTATGACACTTCTGTTAGAAATCGTATGTGCTTTTTTTCAGTTAGATCATTGGCGCATAAAGAGTGTGGCCTTGATTCCAAATGCATGGCATGAACTGCATACATGTTTTTGATGAGTTACGATTTTATGATACGTTTGCTTTTCAATGTAACTTCTTGGTCTTGAATACGAACATCCTCATTTTTTTTTGTCAATTCCATTGTATACTTGTGTACTTTCCTGACTTCTTTGGCACGTGGTCTCCTCTTGGGCAGCGCTGGTCAACTATTGACTTGTAAAAGTGCTCGTCCGGGATCCGGGCCTACTTACTGAATAAACATCTTTTATATGTATATTTACTCAGACAGCGTAAGAGTATGTGTGCAGATCCTAATGCTACGATTATTAGTACTACAAGGCTAATTACTTTATAGTATGAACGTAAACAGTATATGTAAGGTATAAGGAAACGGTTTATCGCGGATAAAAAGTACCCTGTGTCCTCTCTCGAGGTTTAAGAGTTTTAAGAGTACCAAATTTCAGCGGTTCAGCAGTTTAGTTGTGAGAGCGTAACAGATAGATGAATAGAGCAAGATGGGTTAAAAAAGTATTAATGTAATGAATTCGATAACATAAAATATACCGTCCAGTTTGATGGAATAGTAGTTTTTATTATTCTTGGAACATGAGTGCTTTTCCTACTAATCAATTAGATACTACGAGTATACGAGGTTGAAATAGTAAAGGGATTATATATATTATATATGTATATATATGTAGGTATACACGACACGTTGGCCTAGTTGGGAGTGACCCTGCCTCCAAACCCAGGGCATATATTTGTAGGCGTATATTTGTTCTGGAGTCTTTGATGTTTTCTATTTATTTAAGTATGTTTTCTCTGTATACGTATGTTTATCGTTGTCTAGTACCCATAGTACAAACCCAGAGCTTAGTTTAGGACCAGGACCATTTGTGTGACATTGTCCCCTGATATTTATATTATATATATGTATATAACAGTGATGCCATAGTTTTCGGAACATTTATCTATAATTTACTTTCGATGCGTAGTATTATCAATTTGTACTCGTATGTTTCGCTTCTTTCCCCTATACTTATTGAGCTGATTCTATCACTCGAAATAGTAAATTAGACCTCTTGATGGTTATCATTAATATTGTTACGTATAACTGTGTGTTGATAAGAAAACCATTTCTCATGCTGTAGTACGGGTCATCTTAAATTGGCCGGATGTATTGAACCATCGATTGCCCACTTTAGAACCCTGCCGCAATTGCGATGATGACTAATTTTTAACTTTTTTTATGTTCTCTGTGGCAGTGGGCCGGTCACATCTGCCGCAGAACCGACAACCGTTTTAGTAGACGTGTTCTAGAGTGGAGACTACGGCTTAGCAAACGTAATGTAGGACGCTCTCCAGCTAGGTGGAGCGATGACATACGAAAAGTGTCTGGAATCAGTTGGAAACATAAAATAAACCGAGCTTAGTGGCATACCATGGGAGAGGCCTACTTCCAGCAGTGGACGGAAGTGGGCTGATGATGATATATATACTCCAGTAATACGGATTGAAAAACTGAAAATTATAATAGATTAAAAAGTAAAAACAAAGAAAAAAAGTAAAATGAATGGACATATTTAAGAGCTCAAAGTTTCGAAAACTTTGAGGTCTTTTCGATCAAATAGTAAATTATCAGAACGCCTTTAAACAAAAAAATAATAAGACAACCATGCACTTAAACGCAGTATTTTACAACTGTAATTACTAATTTCTTCTCTTTTTACCATATATTTAGTAAAATATTTAGTCAAACAATACATTTAATCCTTTAAAAGAACTCGATCTATAGCATAAAAAGTATTCATCCTATTGCTGTGTCAACTCACAGACCAGAAAATACGTCTAGATTAATCACTGGCTTTCTGAGACTGGGTCCTAATAACGCACAGACATTGTGGCCCCAGGCAAAACAAGAGCTTTCCAATCATAATTATTGTTTCGTCTGCCGCGCTTCCCCGACCTACGCGAAGATTTATATTTCCCGTTTACCAATACTTAATCACGTAAAAACAAACACACGCCAGGAAATTATTAATTAGTAAAGTTTTCATGTTTCTTTAATCAAATGAGCATAAAACTGGCGTGCGTTAATTATTTTAGAATAAGGCCGCTGCTCGAGCCCTGAGACTATTTTTAGTCCTGTGCCTAGCTCAAATCAATCCTATCGTCATCTTTATCATTAAAGCACTATTATTTATTGGTTTAATTATTTAAATACAATAAGATGTCAAAAGCGTTATGGGTTTATCACTTACAATAGTGCCCCTGAAACTAAAAGCAAGTGACAGAAATGATGTTGAAGCCAGACGACGCCATAACCACGTCACTCATAATCATAACGCCCTTAGCAAGCCCTTGTCATGTCGTACAGAATCGTACACGACAAGAGAACAAACACGAAAGGTATTTCGTTTATCGTCGAAGCAGGTAGTAAACGATTGTTAGAGCTCGGAGCTTAGAGCCCAGCGTCGTGGTCACAACGGAATTTTTGGATGGACATCTGCCAGCTCTTCTTTTCATATTAATTATTATTTTACGCGCCTCTAAAGCATACAAATATAACAACACTCACGCCGCGAGTGCGAGCTATTCCTGGCCCCGAAAATTTACAACCGTTTGATTTGCCCTCTTAATCTTTGACAAGGCGAAACAAAACCGTGTTGAACTACTTTATTGACTCTTAAGTGTTTTATGTGTTGAGACACATTAATAATATATATTGCTTTCTAATACGTCGGCGGCGTCTATTTACGAACCGCTGCTGGGTATTTATCGTCCAAATATTACGCTAATTATATGTCCAATCGTCCTCGGGTAATGCTAGCAATTAAGCAGTTCCGTTGTTTCTGGCATGTGTCGGGCGTGCTGCTCGGAACCCGGCTGTATATCCAGGCTGCCACCGCGCAAGGCCTCCTGTCTAAATTTGATGTAACACTGTAAACAGACCAATATAAAACAGGGCTCCGATGTAATCAAACAATCGCTCGAATGCTAATACAAGATTAGAAATGATGTAGTTTCCATTTGATTTATAATATATAAAATCACGTTGATTTACTTTTGGTGTCGTCACCATTAATATTTAGCCGGGTCCGGCCGTGAGCACACACATCCGCATCTATTTTCCGAGGCATCGGCTCCTCTAAAACAAATGAGCGCAACTCCGGCGCAACCCGCTTAGTATAAGGAAAATGTATTTTATCATTTCAATCACATCACTTGTAACATCAAAGGCCCGGTTATGACTTCAATCTCCAGCTAAGAAGCAAAATGAGCTCTGGTTGGCTGTTCCGAATATTTTTTAAATAACAGATGGTTGTATTTAATACTGCGTGCAATGATAGATAGGTAGTGTCAGGTAGAGAGTCCTGATGTGATCGTCTGGTGAGGCAGGAGGGTGTCAAATAGAGCCGCGTCCGTCGCACGCTCGGCGGAGCGAGGCGGCGGGCAGCGTTACACAAAAGATATTCCAATTAGTTTTCAAGCGGCGTATCAGCTAGATTTATCTGTACCGAGATGTCTCACTTTTGATGATGAAAATATTTTTGTTGTCAAATAATTTTACTTTCATTCATCATCTTACGAAATTAACACTGAGCTCCGGTTTTTTTACATTTGTGACATGTAAAATATATGAAACGGATTGTGTTAAGTTAGTCCCTATTCTCATACATTTAAAGTTCAGTAATTTTAAACACATAACAGCACTAAAAGTCTTGTTGACCCTCACCTACACAGCTTAAGACAATAATTTCTTACCTCTGAAGTCGGATTAAATGTACCACCCTAGGGAAAAGATTTCTATTAGAAGTGACTAAAAGTCTTAAAAAAATGAGATCTTGTTTTGGTCATATTTTGATACAAACGGACTATTCCTAAAAACGTAGCGTAAAGAACCATACGAACTCGTAATTTAAGACGCAAAGTTACAAAAAAATACAGGAAAATGGAAGACATACGCGTTCACATATCTTACAAAGATATATGGCACGTGTTACAATCGTGCTTCGAGTTGGCCACCATTCAAACGTTTTTTATGCGTAAACTAAATATTTTTCATAATTTATTCTTTAAAAACATTTGGGTTTTCAGCGCTGTAGTACTAAAATATACGCTTTCACCAAACGTTGAAGGAGAGTCTTTAGTAGACTATCGGCCGCACTCCGAGTCTGTTAATGACGATTAAGACGTTCCTTAGGGACAATTTTTCATACACAAGTGTGAAAAACCGTCCAAGTGAGAGTCAGACTCGCGCACGAAGGGTTCCGTACCATTATCTACCCATATCTATAGTACAAGCCTAGAGCTTAGTTTGGGACTATGTCAATTTGTGTGAAACTGTCCCGTGATATATATTTTTTTTATATTAGACACTATACATTAAACACTATATTATAACCTTTTTTTAGTTTCAGCTGGCCCTGTGTCTGTCTGTAACCACGTTGTCTGTGTTAAGATCGTAAAAAAAACGGCAAGAAAGACCGTTTGTTGTATAGGAGCCCCCTTAATTTATTTTATTTTATGTATGTATTTAGTTATGAAGTGAATATACAACTTAATATTCTGTGAATATTTCTATCGTCCACCTGTTGCCGTTATTAATAAGGAATAAAAAGTGGCAAAAAAAACACGTTTATTGTATGGGAGCCCTCTTAAATATTGAGTTTATTCTTTTTTTGTATTTGTTGCAAATTTAAACCGTCTATCTTTCACGGTTCATTAGATACAGCCTGGTGACAGACATACAGACAGACGGACAGTGGAGTCTTAGTAATAGGGTCCCGATTTTACCCTTTGGGTACGGAACCCTAAAAAGGAAAGGATCGAGTTAATTTTCTATAAAATTTCTTTAAGTACAGCATTAACGTGCTTTATTAGATCACACCAGCTGTGTAGAATTCGTTTCAACTAATAATTAGGAAAAAAAGTGTTTTACGTTAGAATACAAGATGTTATCTCCCTGTAATTAATGTACCTACTTATTCATTCATACCATGTGAGCCGTTGACGTATGGTTGCGCAACAAATACAATAATAATGTTGTGCGTTCGTCAGTTTTAACTGTTTCATTTATAATTATGTGACATGAATTTTCCCGTCTTGAAAAAAAATGTAGAGTTGTTAACCAAGAGATGAAAGTGTGATGTTGTAATGCATCCAGAGTTCGAGGGTACAATTGATACTTACATCCGAGTCTAAACTACTTTTCGTTTCAACGGAGAGAAAGTGATAAAGTATCACTGCTATTGTCACAATTTGTCTTTGTTGTTTTTTAATAAAAATTACAAGTATTTTTTTTTTATTGCGAGAAATAATTTGTAACGGCCTTATCTCGCCTTTCCATAGTCTTCTAATGCCATTTTCATTCCGCTTGGGAATGACGGAAAATTATACTTTACGAACAGGAGACATTAAATATGTTATCATGTTCAAACAAAAGTTAACACTTCTAATATGAGTATGCGAATTGGGCCTCTATTCAACTACGTTATAACGATATCGTGTTTGGCGTGTTTTGGAATCGTTTTTGTCACAGTCGCCTTTATTGTAAATGACATAAGAGTTATGAAAACGTTGACAATACGGAAACACGTCAAATACGATATCGTTATTACCGTGTAGAATCCCAGCCCTGACAATGTTCACACATTGTAAGTTGTAAGGTCAGGCAGGGCTATTCTAACTGAAAATTAACTCCAACTATTGATACTAACTCTTATTATACCTACTTTTAATATTTTTCTATTCTGTTAATAAATGCTCTCAATTAAGTAAGTATACCATTAATTGCTGCGTTCTTTTGTTTGCTTTATTGATATAATTACAGCTAAAAGGTAATTTTCGATTAAACTCATTTTTTTTAAATAATCGCACACACATACACACTTAACATCACGCCTTCATTTCGAGAGTACGCAGAGCTACAGAAATACCAACAACTCTAATAACACTTGTTTATTCTGTAGCCACATTTTGCACAAACAGGCTAAGATCCCATCGCCTAACAGTACTACAATACAAGCCTTTATTCCCGTAGTCGCCTCTTACGACATCCACGGGAGGATACGGAGTGGCACTATTCTAACCCGGCAACCATACGGCACAAAAAACAATACTGCCGTGCTAACATAAAAGGCAGTATCTCAGACAAAACATCTGTAGCAAATGTAACCTTATTACTAACAGTTTAAGATTGAATCTGCTTTAGACATTATGTCTGAGATACTGCTTTTTTGCTTAGGAGGGAATAAACGCATAGATCTATAAATCAATCAATCGTTAAAAATCGTAGCATTTCGAAGGTACGACGTGTCATGTTTGAAGAATAAGACTATCGAGGATTTGTTTTCTAATCGTGGTTTCGCGTTTAACAGTCTACAGATAATAATAATATTATCAATATAATATATGCAAACAACAAACACACGCATCTTTAGAATTATAGTGACCTAATACACATATTTTGATTTTCGACTTAGGTAATGACTCGAAATCGAAAGCTGAAAATGTTTGAATTGGGTCACAACAATTCTAAATGTCATAGTCGTTAAGGTTATTGAGATCCAGACTACGGAACACTGCCGACTAAAGTCACATATGATAAATCATGTGTGGCCTCTTAATGTTGCGTAAAATTAAATATTTAGAATTATATTACTATGTATAATTCATTAAATAATCTGGCGATAACACAATTGTTATGATATTATTGGTATTACGATTAAATAATCTAAAAAATGCATCCATAAGCTTTATTCCACTCGGTAAACATTATTTCTTTTCACATGGTATCGTATTGTCAACGATATTATTACTCTTATTTATTTGACAGTAATTGCGGCCGAGTTAATAACAGTACGATAACATGTCAAAAGCAATATGCTTTTAACGAGTTGAACAGGGCCTCTATTCTACTGCGTTATAACGATATCGCGTATGTCGTGTTTTCGAATCGTTTATGTCACAGTCGCCGTTATTGTAAATGACATAAGAGTTATCAAAACGTTGACCATACGGAAACCCGTCAAATACGATATCGTTATTACCGTGTAGAATCCCAGCCCAAAGCCCCTGAGGAATAAAAAAATAATGTCGAGAAATTACCGGGTCATTTCATAACGACGGCTGATAGTTAAACATGACAAAACAAAAATACGTACATTGCTCAAGGCAGATGGCCCCTAGAGATTTGGACTGCAATTTTAAGATTCGAATCAACGATAAACTATATCCAACCAAAAATTATAGCGCTTACGGTTCAGTTTCTAAAGTTATGGGCTAGTTCGAGACTGTACAGCGTGGGTTGTACAATTTGGCTTGTTTCCAGTAATCACCTGTCGACCTGTATAATGATAAAAGCTTCTTATTATTTACTAGGGAGTAATTATGTTATGTAACACTACGTCAGCGAGCTCACCGGCGAGAGTTACTTGACCCTCCAGCGTGTAGAAACTACATGTCCGTACATATCTTTGACCTTGGCCGCTTATTTCTATTATTTGCAAAGGTCTTAGTCGTGTCGTTCTTATAGTCGGTCGAAATCTGTTATCTAAAAGGAAAACGTACACTCTCGAGATATGATTTTCTTTTAAAAACGGTGTTTGACCATCGATCGAGCGAGCTCATACGATACTACCCAAACAATTGATTACGCGCGCCCTTAAAAGTACGCTCTAACCAGACGACTTAAACTCACCGGTTAATAATACCTCCGTCGAGTCAAAAAGTGACTTAAGTTGAGAATACTATGGCTGTATCGCGCCGGCGCATATTAATAAGAATTAATACGCGTACAGCTAAATGGGCCGTCTCGATTGAGTATTAATCAATATTACCCCAAACTCATTGCATCGGCTTCGGACGCATCGTTTCATTAGAGTATGGAAGATTAACAACTTTATGAAGTCTTCGTTTTCTGTATTGAGATTTGTGTTTGTTATAATTATGTCTTAATAAACGAGGTACATTTAGTAGTCCTTCACTAGTTCCCGCCCGCGGCTTTGTTCGTGGAATAAGTTATCCCTCGAGAACTATTACTAGCATAGAAGCCATCTTAGACTTCAGGGTTGGCAACGGAATAGTGGTATTACGATTGAAGTCTTAAGATTGTAGTCTTGAGATTGCAAGATACAACTTACTATCAGGTGCCCTGAGTGCTCGTTTGCCAATTCCACGCCTTCACATTCGTCGTCCGAGTGTATAACGCCACCTCGAAATTCTGAATACCACCTATATATTGTCGTCTTTGAATGTTTCATTACTAAAGCAGCAATCATCCGGTCTCATTCGTTTTTCTGTTAATCCATTTTTAAAGTCGTAATAAATCATAGCTCTAAAATCACGGGACAGTTTCATTTTAAACAGCGACTCAAACACTTCACAAAAATAATTGAAACCGAACCAATTTTTTTTCTACGTGCCAGTGTGCTAAGATATTAAAACTTTAGAGATTATAAAAAGGTATAAATAAAATATCAGGGGACAATTTCATACAAATTGACCTAGTCCCAAACTAAGCCCTAGGCTTGTACTATGGGAACTAGACAACGATAAACTTACTTATATAGACATACTTAAATACATAGAAAACATCCAAGACTCAGAAACAAATATTCGCGCTCATCACACAAATATCTGCCCTTACTGAGATTTGAACCCAGGACCGCAGTTTCGGGTTTTCGCAGAGGGTCACTCCCAACTAGGCTAATATGTCTGAAAAATGAGTTCATAAATATTACTTTCCTGAAACTTTCACATCCCTCGTGTGTACTTACTTTATTGACAATTAAAGCGTGTTCAGATATTTTTTACCGCATCGAATGTTTTTATTGTTGTCGCGACTATTTAATCTTACGATCTTAATTAAAACATACCACACCACCGTTTCCCTACCTAAGCGTATATCTATTAAAGAACTCTCAGCATCCGTATTCTTAAGCAAAAAAATAATAAATTAGGCGTTCTTTTCTCGCGTGAAATGCTTTTGTAACACTATTAAGAATAGGGCAATAAAAAAGAGTTCTGAACGACCGAAGACCATCTCGATTATTAAATATTTCAACAATAAACTCAATTTCGATTCGAATGCGACCGTTTTAGAATGAAAGAATACGTATGTATCATTTAGAATATACACTTGATTTAATCCTTTATTTTAATGATCCGTTAAAATTCGATTGTTTATTATTATTACTATTTAACTAGAAAATGCAGCTACTATTTAACTAGTATATTTGGCATGTTGCGAGTAACAATGTTTTCCTTTTATTAATTCTACAAATTTAATAATCTTTATTTACGTTGTTCACAATTTGTATTACATCGATGACTTAATTACCTATCAGAAAAGTTAAAGCACTTTGTATTTTGTGATCACGTTCTAGAAACCGGCTGTAACGATTTTGATGATAATAGCGGAACTGTCAAGGGGTCATCTTCGGGAAAATTTGGGTTCCGTCGAAAGATCAGGTTCCGACGTATTTGACATAAAGACGACACTATCAAATTGTGATTTAATGGGTCTACACCCACCCGAATAGAGCTCGTTCACCCAGGTACTTTTTAAAAAGTGCGTTAGTTGTGATCGAGATGATTTCTACAATTGCAAGATGGCGGCCTTCAGTGCCCCTAGCCAAGATGCCTTCGCTAACTAGCGATTCGATTCGTTTGGTTTTAAACCAATCGCATCACTGGTAGACCACGTGACTTTTCGAATGACGTGATCTACCAGTGACGCGATTGGTTTAAAAACAAAACGAAGCGAATCGCAAGTTAGCGAACGCATCTTGGCTAGGGCCTCAGGTTACAGTTCTCACAACAACGCGCCGTGACGTTCGGCGACATTTCGAGTTGGAAATACACCGGCATTCACATTTTTACGCCGCATAAAAGAAAATTCTCGTTTTTTTTCGTCGCCAATCTTGGTGAGCTATGCAGCTATTTTCGTGATGGTTTATTTGTGCAATTTAGGTTTTTTTAGATAGTCGCCAGCTGAAAAATATACAAAACAATGTAGATTACTTTAATTTTTACCTTAATGTTTTTAAAATAATTGTACTTAAGGACTAAAATTAAGAAATGGTACATGTAAATTAGTCATACATTTATTTGGTTAATTTTCGAGACTCACATGTAAAAGTACCCGTTTCATAATTTTAGTCTTTAATTAGGTACAATTATTTTGAAAACTACCCAATTAGTGTAACTTCGTTTGGTAATTAATAATATGATTTTAGCAGATGAGACTGCTTTCGAAGAAATTAAATAAAACTCGGAGAAAACGATACATTCGATGAAAAGTTGGTCATTATAACAAGGAACACCACTCGACATTTTAATTCTCATGTCTGCAATCTCAAGTGTGCAAATGCATTGCCAACCCTGTAGCCCTGCTTTATGCTCACGTTAACTGACAATATGTATGGAATTCCCACGTCTACCTTATTTATCTTACAGATAGCTCCTTTCTGATACACTTCGACCTCTTTAGGATCTTTTGTGTAATTACCCTGTTACATACTCAGCTGTTTGAATGTGCAGGTTTCCTCACGATGTTTTTCCTTCACTGTTACAGTATCGATACTTAAGTCGGTTAAAGTACAGTACCTGATGCTCGACCCTCGTAGCTTACGTCAATCCTGTCCATTTTCGATAACGAGGACTTTTATTTTATTTTATTAATTATTACCGGTTGTCTTATCCTTACACCGGAACACAACAATACGAATACTCCTGGTTGGCGGTAGGTTAAAGAGTAAGATGGCGATAGCAATCCGGACGGACCCTGACTTTTTTTTATCTATCGCTCAAAATGTATGGGATGACAGTCGACCACGTGGATTATCGAAACGCACGAGAATGTCATCCCATACATTTTGAGCGATAGAAAAGAAAAACGTTAGGAGCGTTTGCATCTTGGCTAGGGCCCAAGGTCCTTTTGTCCCTGTTCCACTAAAATTCAAATTCAAATTTTAAAAAATAGCTATGGAACCCTAGAAAGCCGGCCAATATTTTTTAACTATAATTGTTGTTTAGTCAAATAATGAAAATAAAACTGTCTACCTATTAAGGTTTATGAGCGATAGACAAATAGACAGATAGACAGACGGACAGAGGAGGATTTGTTTTTTTTAATAGTGTACCGTGGGTGCCACTTTACGATTACTGGGCCCTTTTAGGTTAAAACGACAGCCTTTGACGTGCTTTGGTATTGTTTTTAACTCGGCCGCCATTACAGTCAAGTGAATGAGAGTTATCAAAACGTTGACAATACGGAACACATGCCAGAAGCAATATCCTTTTTACTATGTAGAATCTCAGCCCTGGGCCTCTATTTTACTGCGTTATAATATAACAATATAGTTTTTGACGTGTTTTAGAATCGTTTATGTCACAGTCGCCATTATTGTATACAACATAAGAGTTTTCAAACGTTGACAATACGGAAACACGTCTAAGACGATATCGTTATTACCGGGTAGAATCCCATCCCTATTTTATGCTAGTGATTCGGGAGCCTAAAGTAAACCTATGGTCGTAGCGGATTATAAGTCCCATCTGCTACGAGTAAAGGAGCGCTACGATATTGCTACGAGGCCTCTACGCCAGCTGAACCTTTTCAAGGCAAAAGCTACATCGTGGCCTAAAACTACGTACACAAAATTAATAAGTTTTAAATTCATATTTAGAGCGCGATACGTCCTTTTTATAGCCTTTTTACATCATTAACTTCGCCTACCGCAATTAAAGCTAGTGTTTTCAGTTTAATAATGACATATGGTAAAAAAATATGGATTTTTTAGAACCAAAGATTTTACTGACTGCTTTTGGATCCGTTAATATTACTGTATAGTTAGTTAAAAACACAATTGTCATCGTTAGGGCAGAGGTTTGAGTAATATATTTTTAGTGTATACCCAAGAAATCCCCTTCAAATGACAAGACTAGAGTCTTACACCAAGAGATCCAGTGATTTATGCCGTGCATAATCTGACATACAGCCAGTTACAGAAGCCCTATACAAGATTCATACATAACTAATTCAGTCTAACTTAATTAATAATTTCCAGCCCCTAACTATGACATTCACACGTGTACTTAATAGTTTCTTTAATCAATAGTAATTAATTACAGCACTAGTTCATGGTCATGCTACAACTGACAACTCGTGTTTGTGTTTACATAAAGAAGTATACTGATAGAACTGTCATAAATAACTGGAATTACAACACCCTGTATTATTATATAATTATGTTTTAATATTAGTTCGTAGAATTATGGGAAATTACGTGAAAGTGACGCGGTAAGTCAAATACTAAAAACTTAGAATACGAGTACGTTCCATAGTGGCCCAGAAATGGGCGGGCATAACGTTTTTTGTCCTAAAAATGTTTGGCCGAGAATGTTTGGCATACTGTTGAATGGCATACTACTCGTTTGTCCTAATAATTTTTGCGCATACTCATTTAACGTCCTAAAGCAAGTTTGTCCTAATATTGATAACTCTAAAGTCTAATTACCTAAAGCATAATATTCCTAACATGAATTGTCCTAATAATTATTTTGCCTATTATTAAACTGGCTACAATTACAGCACCTAAACTAAACTATGGTAGGCGTGAAGTCAGAATCGTTACGTATTCTACCTACAGACAGGTCAGATTTCGGTTACGTTAGATACGACGACGAGCGAAGCGGGAGGAGTGTTAGGTAGAACTGTGACCCTAACGAGCGAGCGAAACGCCAGAACCAACAAGTTTGACAAGGTTAGGTTCAAAACAATTTTAGCACATTGAATATTAGGAATATTACAATTACGCACATCAATCATTCGACAGTTGAATCTTAGCCACATCAAACGATAGGACAAATAATATTTAGGATAAACGATAATAGGAGTAACAATTTCGGACAATCAAAAATATGCGGAACAAAGTGTATGCCACACGTTATTAGGACAAAAGACGTTATGCGACACAACGATAGTCCTATAATAATTGTATGCCATTCGATATGGACCCCCCCCCCCAGAAATCCATTTGTTTGACTGTTCGTCAATTTTAGAGCATTTTGATGCTCAATAAAGAAAGAAAGCAAATGATGCGTGCGTTGTTAATTGCCAAACGACATTCTGCGCCAGTCGTCCGAAACAACTAACGCAGATCAGACACTAACGACGCAGAACTGAAACCATTTGATAATATTCACTGTTGTTAATTGATCGTTATGAATTTCGGGCCAAGTTTCTATCATATTTTCAAGCTAAATGTTGTATGTATTAAGACAAATAGAGCGTTGTAAAAAATACATGAAATCAAAATGTACATAACTTACATAAAAAAGGAAAAGCAAATGTAAGATTATAAACTGCTCCAACTGACACATGTATTGATATTGGACACCGGAAAGGGATAAGAGGAGTCATACATATATATATACATTACATTAGTCCTTCGAGTTGTTAACGCATTTGCAGTCAGGATTACAATCTTGAAATAGTAGTCTTGAGATTGGAAATATCTATGGATTCCAGTCCCCTATTTTACAGTTCGGCTTACATTGCAAAGTTAACACGCTGATACATCACTGGGTTACATATAAGCTGCGCCATGTAAACTGAAGTGTCACCTGTCACCTGTCATTGTCAGGACGATGAAATAGGGGGCAGATCCTACTCGCCATCATGTGGCCTGTATAAAAACAGTTGTAAACAGACAGACTATGTCCTCTATTTGCTCAGATTGAAGCGTTGAGTTCAGTGCTATTTGTATAGTTCCAATTAGAATAGAATAGAATAGAATAGAAAATATTTATTTCGCTTTTTACATAAACAGGTATCTTTACATTGCGTACAATATAATGAAATTCTTAAATCTAACAAGAAGAAATAACATTTCAATGACAGTGCTGCGAAAAAGGTATCCACTCAGCTATGTGTCGTACCACCTATTGGGAGTACGACGCTGATTTTCTGTGGACCCATGGACTGGTTTAGCTAGACAGCATACATTGCATTCGCTTTTTTCCTTCTAATTAAACAACAAGATTTATATTAATAAAGTAATTTGTAATAAGTGCTCTGCTCTCTCTTTCTACAGTAAAACTAGAAAACTTATTTACAACCAATTATACCTGCAGAAGTAGGTATAATAGAACAACCAAACCCGCCGACATTCCATACCTATAGTGATAGTTATAGTTATAGTTATAGTTATGCCTCGACACGGAGCCGTTTACATTAAACTTTGAATACTTAGTAAATGCGCTTTTAAAACTCGCTTGAAGGAAAATAATGATTTTGAATTTCTAATAGGAGGTGGTAGATTGTTCCAGCATTTCGTGGCTGCATACTGGAAGCTGCCACGAAATGCCGCGGTTCCGTGTCGAGGACAAATTAGTTTGAGAGCCTGTCTCTCAGGTCTCCGCGAAAATTGCAGTCTCCGGTAGAGATACGGCGGTTTTTTACTTTTAATGATCTCGAACAGGAGCGAGGCAAAATGCACTTTTCGACGAGCTTCCATCTTTAGCAAACCACCCTTGTTTAGAAATGGTGTCACATGAGATCGATGCGGGACAGGAAAACAAAATCTTACGCACGCATTTTGCAGGCGTTGTATTAGAGTTTTAGTGCGAGACAGCAAACATTCGCCAAAGACGGTATCAGCATAATTTAGTTTAGATAATACCAAGGTATCTGTTAACTTAATGCGAAGATCTACGTTTAGATACTCTCTAATTCTATATAGTACTTTCAAACGATAGAAGCAATTACGAACTGTTTCAAGCACATGATTCTCAAAACGTAAAGATCCATCTATAAGTACGCCCAAGTTTCTAGCTTCTGATACTTGATTTAAGATATCGTGCAAAATTGCTACCTGTGGATTACGAGATATTACTTGTGACCTAAATTGCCGCGTACCTAATACCATGAACTTAGACTTAAGCGGATTCAAAACTAAACTATTTATGTCTGACCACTGGGCTATCTGATCCAGGTCATGGTTCAATTTTGAGACGGCCGATTCCATGTTTTCGGGTTTGAAGGAGATGTAAATTTGCAGGTCATCTGCATAAAGGTGGCATTTGCAGTTTTCTATCTTATCGACTAAATTTGCAATTGTTACTTTTGTTGCCGTTTGTCTGTTTGTCTGTATGTTACACTATTTTTTTCTCAAAAACTCAAATTTTGTACTCATGTAGATATTTATAACAAGCACTAAGATCAATCATGAAATAGGTAAAAAAAAAAAGGATGTCTCCCATACATGTAGGACTCATAAAGCTTCTGTAGTACTTAAGTATTTTTTATCTTTTATTTATCAAAAGCGTGTGATATATCGCACATGACATTAAATACCGTATTAACTCAAAAAAGTTCGTTTTTGAGATAAGTATTACATCGGATAGCGTTTTTTTTTACCTACGAACTGGTAAAACCGTCATATTTTTAACTTATCTGGCAGCCGAGAAAGGACATTAAAGGCCTTTTTTAACTATTCGCGCCATCTACATCTACGAAAGGTAAAACAGTACCATCTGGGTTGAGTCAGTTGTCGTGCCGCGATCATCAGCGCAGGTCGTGTCTTCGGTGTATTAATTCGAGATGCGACCACTTCAACTTTAAAACTAATAGACTGCTAAGTTTTTTAAATCGTATTATTTCTTCTTAATACTGTGTTGCTTACTATTTTATGAAGAAAACTATGTTTTATTTCGAGATGATACTCTGTTGCCTATTTTTATTGTATGAATGTAGCAGTCAAGGAAAATTAGCGTAGGCAATATAGTAATAACTCTAAATGATATTAAAAAAAGTCCCATAAATTTGCAAAAATCAATCTAATACTATCAATACTTATAGCAAAATATAGACTAATAGTTTACCTTTAAGTCAAAATGACCAATAAGGCTCAATATGGTTCCTAATAAAAGTTAAAAAAAATTGAAACTATAGAACGCAATATCTCAAAACGGTATTTTTTGAGTTCATACAGTATTGAATGTCATGTGCGATATTATTGGATGACTATTAGAAAACCATTATGTCATTATTACTTTTGGTTTTGCGTTTAGAATACAGTGTGTAAATGGTATACGGGCGTTCCTTTTAACTGTGGTTAGTACAACCCCTACGAGCACATTTAGGCAGCTTTTGTTAAAATTAAATTAAAAAAAAACCATACAAAATAATTTAACACGAAATGTATAACGAAAAATGCAATGAATTATAAACGAAAATAACACCTGACAGATGGACTTCGATGTACATTGCGGGTCGATAGTACGTTCAAAAATTAATAACGGTACGTTAGCGTAGTCAAAATAATTATTTCTGTGAATGATTAGTAGAGTCTTAATCTATGTCCAGTTTTAATAAACGCCCGTATACCATTTACACACTGTATATTGAATGCTGAAAGTGCCTTTTTCACTAGAGTTACGTACCCATTACAACCAAAACTCCCAAACTTCCAACCGCATTATCAAACAAATAGAAAATAAAGTTTCGGATGGTGACATAAAAGGTGCCGCGAAACTCCTTTTTTCCAGCGACACCTTAGCCAATCCTTCTCCTGCAGTACTCTCCGCCCTTAAAGACAAACACCCGGTTGCTTCGTCGGTTCTACAGCTACCCCCACCGCTACCCGTCACTCAACTGCCTCTACAAATTTCTGTTTCAGCTACTTTTCAAGCAATCCGCTCCTTTCCTAACGGTTCGGCAGCTGGTCTTGACGGCATTTCCCCCCAACATCTGAAGGATTTGACTTGTCATTCAGTAGGCGACGCTGGTGAGTCTCTTCTTAAAGAACTAACCGCCCTCATCAATTTAATGCTGTCTGGAGAAATTTGCAGTGACGTAGCTCCCGTTTTTTACGGGGCTAATCTAATTGCCTTAAAGAAGAATGATGGCGGCATTCGCCCCATAGCGGTGGGAAGTTCGCTGCGTCGTTTGGCTTCAAAATTGTGCTGTCGTGAGTTTCAAACCCGTCTTACTGAGAAATTTAAACCAAAACAACTGGGTTTCGGTGTTAGAGGCGGGTGTGAGGCTGCGATTCATGCAACTCGTACATTTTTGGAAAATCAAAATTACGAAATGCTTTTAAAAATTGACGTAAAAAATGCTTTCAACTCGGTTGATAGATCTGCTCTATTACGTGAAATTCAAAAAGAATTACCTGAGATTTATGGTTATTTATTACAGTGTTATGGAACTCCTTCAAAATTGATGTTTGGAAACGACGAAATTTTATCTTGCGTGGGCTGTCAACAGGGGGACCCGCTTGGACCAGTCATTTTCAGTTTGGCTATCAACCCAACTATCTCTCAACTTACTTCGGATTTAAATATTTGGTACTTGGACGACGGTACTTTAGGGGGAAAAGGATCTTCTGTTCAAAATGACCTAAAATCTATTATTGACCGTTTTTCTGAAATCGGCCTTTCTCTTAACTTTGACAAGTGTGAAATTTTCGTTTCTGAGAGCATTTCCCCCGTCATTCGAAACGAAATTATCAATACTTTTAATTCGCTATTGCCGAATATCTCTATTTTGTCTCGTACCTCTTTGTCTTTACTTGGAGCTCCAATTTTTGAAGATGCTATCCCCTCTACTCTAAATTCAAAATTAAATAAATTTCATCAATCCTCGGATTTACTTTTTAAAATAACTCCTCACATCGCTTTGTATATCTTACGACTATGCCTTTTTACTCCAAAATTTATTTACCTTCTTCGCTGCTGCCCCATTTGGAAATTTACTAATCTCTTTTCAGATATTGATAACGTTTTGAAAGTAACTATTAGCAAAATTTTAAATATTTCTTTTTCACCTTCCAGTTGGGTTCAGGCTACACTCCCTGTGAAGTTTGGTGGTCTTGGTATTCGTACCTCTAGTGACCTGGCACTCCCTGCCTTTCTGTCTTCTGTCCACAGCACTTTCGCCCTCATCGGTGGGATTCTTAATGTTCCCAACCTCACCGTTGAACAGATATCGTGTTTGTCGGATGCAGAGAAGTTTTGGAGTACCAGTAACCCCGGGGAAATTTCCCCTGTCGAAAAGACCAGTCAAGCCGCTTGGGACTTAATTTGTGTAAAATCTATTCATTTCAACCTCTTAAGTTGCCAAATTACTTCCGAGCGGGCCCGTTTGTTAGCGGTTTCCGAACCAGAATCGGGACACTGGCTTCATGCCCTTCCTTCTAGGAACCTCGGGTCACTTTTGGATAATAATTGTTTGAGAATTGCCATCTGCTTTCGACTCGGCCTGAAAATTTGTGAACTTCATCCTTGTAGCCGCTGTTCTCAGCCCGTGGATGAACTGGGTCGTCACGGCCTTTGCTGCCAGATGAGTGCCGGCCGTTTGTTTAGGCATGCGTCGCTCAATGACCTTGTCCGTCGGGCCCTTACTTCTGTATCTATTCCCTCAATTCTGGAACCCCCAGGTTTGTCGTCTTCGGATGGAAAGAGGCCCGACGGATGTACTCTAGTGCCGTGGCATCTGGGACGGCCTTTAACATGGGACTGTACGTGTGTAGACACGTTAGCCTCGTCTCATGTTCAAGGCTCCGCTGGCACTCCTGGATATGCTTCTGACAATGCCCAAATTCTTAAACGCCGCAAATACGCCTTTTTAATTTCAAATTACATATTTGCGGCCCTCGCCATCGAAACTTTCGGTCCGTGGTCTTCAGACTTGAAAAAATTCGTCAAAGAGGTGTCGGAAAAACTGGTGCATGTCTGTGGCGATCCTCGGGCCGGTTCCTTTTTTGCCCAAAGGCTGAGTTTAGCGGTGCAGAGAGGAAACGCTGCGAGTGTCTTGGGCTCGATGCCACAAGTGAGTTCGTTGGAGGGGTTTGATTTGTTTTAATTTATTTTTATTTTAGTTAATATTTGTATTTTATGATATGTTATGTATGATGTACATTTGTTGTGTAAAGGAAAACTATCAGACCTAAGTAGACTTGATTGGTTCTTGAACTACAGGCAACTAAAGTGTTTATAACTACTAGAATCATCTAAGACTGCGCCAATTAAGCTTAAAAGGAAAACTCGTTCATACTTGATGTTTTTCGGGATAGTATTTTGTGTATGCCTATCCCTGCACTGAGCATGGCCTGAAATGCTCTTGCCCGGTTTTTAAACTTTAATTATCAATAATAAGGCTGTACAAGTGTGTGAGCTGGAACCGAGGGAAGTAGCCCGGAATTCCAGTTATGATAGATCGTCCACACCGCGCCGCGGAATGCGCTCATTAATGGAAGACGAGAACAAAGTCATTATAAAGCTTTATTTTCTCCAGCGGGCAGTGGTCGCATATGACGCACTCGTGCACCGAGGGTTCCGTTTTTGTTACTGTGCTAGTTTGGTCACAGTTTATAAAGTTAATTATGGATCATTGTTTCAGAATCGAATTGATCGTTTAAATGGAACAATTTATTTATTACATAACTCCTTTTCAAAAATATAAAACGTCTTTAAATACTACCTATAAATAAAATAACCCTTGCAGTTCACCCGCTTGTGGCATGGTCCCTAAAATGCTGGCCCAGTTCCCCCTTTGCACAGCCAGACTGAACCGCTAATCAAAAAACGAGCCCGCTCTAGGATCGCTCGCCGCCAAAATAAGTTAAATCGTTTTAATATATCGTATAGTATACAAAAAAACTAATTTCTAATTTGTCTTGGTTTTGAAGTAGAGCCGAAACAACAATGGTCAAAAACTAACAATCGTTTCAATTCTAGATTTAAGACTTGCTATTGGTTCGATACATTTTGACACAAACACAAAGAACTTAACTACTACACTATTTGACGATACCGACCAGCGGTCCTGGGTTCAAAACCTGGTGAGGGCAGATATTCGTGTGATGAGCGCAAATATTTTTTCGTGAGTTTTGGATGTTTTCTATGTATTTAAGTATGTATTTCAATTATTTAAGTATATTTATCGTTGTCTAGTACCCATAGCCTAGAGCTTAGTTTGGAACTAAGTAAGTCAATTTGTGACAGATTTACCCTTGATATACATGTTTTTTTTTTACTACTCTTTTTCGTCCAACCTGCATTTAATATTCAGTAATTTGAAATAACAGAATTCACTGAATAAATAAATATCGAAATCCTAACTGTAAAAGTACCTTTGAACAAAGTTAGGAAGTGTGTGTATAAATTCATGAATTCAGTCCCTTCGTAATCTTATCATCCGGCTGCTGGCAGGGTCTACATAGGGACCCTGTTAAGAGGCTTTATGAGTCCCGGTCTAAGCCCAAAATGGTATTTGTAGGTGATTGAAAAATAATATACATGGCGTTCTCTATACTTCTAGAAATAAAGAGCTTATTGTTTAACTCTTATATTTTAAGCAGAGATCTTCGATTTGTGAGATAGCCAAATAGATAAAACTGGATACAACAGGTTAGTAGCTTACTTAGGCAACAGGTAAGCTATACTCTATTAAAGTTTAAATAAATTGTTCAAACTTTCAAGATATGCAAAAAAAATATGAAAATATGAATAAAATATGTACAGATTAATTGTGTGCCTCTAAATACAGGACATCCTGTATCCCTATTTAAATACCAATAAAAACCAGAGAGAACACGCGTTTTTTTTATTTTTAACCGACTTCAAAAACTAACGACGTTATCAATTCTACTGTGTTTTATTTTTTGTGTGTTTGTAACGCGATTACTCCGTCAATCGTGGATAGATTTTGAAAATTTTCTTTTTATTTAATAGCGTGTACTTCCGAGGCAATGGAACTACCACTACCACCAATTTGGTACCTGATGAGGAGGATCCGTGACGAATTGAGATAACTCCTCAAATAGTTGGTAACTCCTCCTAGTTGGTAGCAGTCCCGGGTTCACACGTCATCTAAACTAATGATTTAAACCATTTAATTATGTGTGTGTAACCTTCCATGGTTTCGCCTGATGGTTCCAACGGAAGACCAGCGCTGACAAATGCCAGCATTACGTCGAGTTGGGACCATTTCGTGACTACATTCTTCTTGTGCGTATTTCTCTGTTCTTTGTTGTTGTTTGTCACGAATAAATGTATTTTTTCTTTCTTTCTTTCTTTAACCTACTATAATAGAGGCCCTGAGTGAAGAAGGCCTTTATTGCAACCTGTCACTAATACCTTGGTAAACATCTTAGCCTGCTTGTGCAAAATGTGGTGCAAAATTATCAACTAGTTTAGAGTTGTTGGTATTTCTGTAGCTGGATCATACACACTCGTAAAACCAAAAGGTGTCTCTCCTGTGGTCATTAGTAAAATAGCTTATGTGCATATAAGTTATGATTTTATATGATAGGTCTAAAGCAGTCCTGACGGCGTTTTTGCGGGTATGGGTTTAGCCAGAAAATTAGGCCCTAAAAACGTTAACTTTCGGTGTGTCCACAGGAAAGACGGTAACCTAAATCTGTGTATGACCTAGCTCTGCCTATCTCAGTCTGGAAATGAAGGCGTGACGTTATGTAAGTACTCGTATGTATGTATTATAAGAAATTTACAAAACGATCAAATAAAAACCGCCTGCACTGTCTGATATAGGCCAAGGTCAGTTCATTTAACTGTATTTATAGCCGCTACGACCCAATAACGGTGTCAGCTGGTCCCTCGTAGCCGCAGCTACGGCGTAGCGCTACGAGGTTACAAGCCTCATGCCCATCACAATCCATACATTGTATGATGTCAAATAAGGCTAACTGGAAGAGATTCCTTAAACCCTTTGTACACTTATATGAATACTTACAGTAATTATTTATTTCCTGCGGAGGTAGATAATAGAGAATATGCATGAAAATCAGAATGGAGTTTTATTGATACAATTTAGGAGAAAATGTAAAAAAAACACATAAAACGCAATATAATAGTGGTGGTAGGACCCTGTCCAGGGTCCGTCCGGATCGCTACCACCATCGTATCCATTAACCACCCGCCAAGCAACAGTGTTCGCATTGTTGTGTTCCGGTGTGGGGATAAGACAACCGGTGAAATTACTAGCATAGAGGCATTCCATCTTAGTCCTCAGGGTTGGCAACGCATTTGAGGTCTTAGGATTATAGTCTTGAGAATTCAAATGTCTATGGGTCTCAGATTCCACTTACCTTCAGGTGGCCTGAGTGCTCGTGTGCCTTCTCCTTAACATACAAAAAAAAAATACACTAAGTTTTGACCCGTTTATTAAGATTTTATATAGAATCAAAACTTATTAAAATTTTAAAACTTCTTTTAATGTTTATATTGTTTTTTTGGGATCCTCATTTTATTTACGTAATATTTAAATTTCACGATATTGGCTTAAACATAGTAATTTACGAAATAAATGCAAATTATATTATTTTAAACATTTCCTTATATTTTAAACATTTCCAGCATGTCAAGATCTGATGATGGGATCTTGGAGTAATCGAGAGAACTGCTCAAATATTATGGGAATAAATATACGTGGACGACATAACAGTATTATTATGACCACTAAAAGGTATGAAATAAAATAAAAGAAAGTAATAACTTCTTTTAAAATGATAGGTAATTAGGTCACTCCAACTGAAGTCGGCGTCCCACTATATTTTTAAACAAAAGCCCAATTCATAATACCTTTGGACTCACATATTACCTATCATTTTACAAGAAGTTATTTCTTGCTTTTTGATAACGTTTTTAGTTTTTGAAAACATTTATGTAATTGAAATGTAAGTTGTAAACATCCAAGACTGAAACTAATCTCATCACACAAATATTTACTCTTACCGGGAATCGATCCCAAGGCCTCTTCTACTCGGTAAAACAATATTGTTTTTGACATGTTATTGGATTGTTTTTAATACGGCCGTTATTACCATCAAGTTAATGAGAGGTATTGTAACATTGACAATATAAAATGGCTTACAACACGGCAAAGGCAATATGGTTTTACCAAATAGAAAACAGGCCCTGGGCCTCTATTCTACTGCGGTATAATAATAATATCACAGGACAATGTCACACAAGTTGACCTAGTCCTAAACTAAGGTCTAGGCTTGTACTATGGGTACTAGACAACGATAAACTTACTTATATAGAGAATTATATACTTTAATACATAGAAACCATCCAAGACTCAGGAGCAAATACTTGTGCTCATCATACAGATATCTGCCCTTACCGGGATTTGAACCTAGGACCACTAGCTTCAAAGGCAGGGTCACTACCAACGAGGCTAGCGTGTCGTCAAATATTGATAATAATGATATCGCGTTTGACGTGTTTTACAATCGTTTATGACTCGGCCGTCATTATTGCAAATAACATATGAGTTATCAAAACGTTGACCATACGGAAACACTTCAAAGGCGATATCGTTTTTACCGTGTAGAATCTCGGCCCTGCCGGCCTATTATGCGTGACACTATTTTATCGAGTGGATATGTTTAAGTTTTTAACAAAGTCGTCTATTTTATCGAAAACCCTAACATGGTTGACAATGTTGATAAACTTATCGCGGCGATATAACGACGACAAATGTTTATAAGCCCAGTGTAGCAAGAACTACGCGAAATTACTACCATTTTACAAAAATGTTGCCAGTGTCCCGAAATGAACATATTTTTACACATGTTGGATGTTGAGTGGCGGACTTTATGTAACCCTTCTGAAATGAGTTGTTGTTAATCAGCTATTGAAAGGAGCGGACTAGGCATACTTTTTTAATGTATAAGATTATTTTGACAAATCTGTTCGATAATTCTAGGATCTGTGTTCCGAACTGAACGTTTATTTTTGTTGAGAACTGTGATTGTTTGTATTCGACGAATTTAAATAAAGAAACCTCCATAAAGAAAGAAAATTTAAAAAGAAAGTCGAGACATCAACAAGAAGTAAGTCTAACATAGTGAACTAATGAGTTTTTTGTACCGTAGTCGATTTCTTTATTATTGTTACTCAAAAAATCATGTTGTGTTACAGTTGCTGTACAGCACTAAAGAACAGAAGCTTTGAATAGGTGGCAAGCCACCCCATATTTGCCAACGGAAAAGAACTAAAACAAAAGTGGCAAAATCTCCCTTTCGTTTTACGAGTTTGAGCTAGACATCTGTTTGCAGCTTGGAAAGTCGTAAGTACCTATTTAATTTGTTTCACACTCATTTACGCCTGGTAAGTTTGAATACTTGAGTAAAATTTAACAGCTTTAAAAGAAGCAAAGTTACCCGGTGTGACTAAATAATGACTCAATAATAGATTATAATAAACCGCTGAACTGATTAAATCTGGTTTGTAAGTAGCTTGAGCTCAGGCTATTTATTTATCCAGAAATGAATCTGATTACCTGCTCTATCTTGTAATACCTACTGTTCATAGGAAACTTGCTTAATTTGATTACTTTAAGTATCAAAATGGAATAAAACACAGTATTGAGTAATATAATAATTTATTATGGTGGCCTTTTTTATTGAGCTACTTTAATAAGAGCCCTAATGTCGAGAGCTGCTGGGTGGTAACAGCTCCATATCAAGTATTCTGAAAAATAATGTGTAAATTAGTTATAAATTCTGATATCTTATAATGTAGTAGGTAAGGTACTTAAAATTATAATAAGTAATAACCTGTAATGCTGCATCAAATTATTGACCCTCAACAGGCTGTTCATTATCCTGAGTGCTCGTTATAGTCTTAACCCTGATTATGCCCTAAGCACCAAAGACCTTTTTACACCACACAATTGAGTGTATGCTTGTTATTGTCTTTCCCTGATTATGCCCTGCGGTCAAGTGTACCCAAGTGACATATAAAAATGTCAATAAACAAATGTAAAATAATGTTTTTCCTTTTTTCAGGCTAAAGGACATGAAAATTGTTACCAACTTGGAGTTTTAAAACTATAATTTTATAGTTTAATTACAATTTTATCTATGTTTATATTAAATATTGCAATTACCTACTATAAGATCTTTTAATGCTAATAAAAGCATATCCCAAACCAGAGAATTCAAATGCCTTTTTGTTGACACACCATATACACAAGAGTATTAATTAGCAAGGACTTAGGTGTTTGTGACTCTAGTAGAGATTTTGTTTATCATGCACAGAAGATACAACTTTTCAATGTGCGAGTTACAGTTCAGCTCTGTTCAACAGAGATATTAAATATAAAGAAGTTTTGCATTCTACCAGGGAATCTAGAAGCAGTAGCATAATATTGTGCAGTTCACATCTACCTAGGATCTATATTGGAATCCATAATATCCTTTTTTGTATTTGTAAATTGCAAAATAACTGTGGTCATAATTAATCTTGCTATATTAACATTTATCCTAATGTAAATACCATAATATTGATTATCTTAGTATTGAATATCTTAATGCTTATTTGCACTATTTTCTTAAGTACTAATGATCAAGTGCCCTAACATCAAACAATCTTATAATGTTACCATGCAATCAAATCTTGGACACCCATTTTAACATACTTCTAATTTGTCAGATTGATTTGATATTTGACATACGTAAGCAGTTCCATTAACATCAAGTTAGTATGATGATGGAAACGGACGGTGGTCATAGGAACTCCTCAATGGCTCATGGGTAGATCCGTGGAGTTTGGACTCATTTGACTTGTCTCTAGATAGTACCTAAGTTTACTATCGGTGTGTGAAGTGCCTACTTGGCAATAATGTATGTTATTAAAAGTGAAATTTTGTAAAAACTTTTACGTCTGACAATTATCTTCTAAGCCCTCTTAGTGCCATAACTAACATTAATTATACAAGTTGGTAGGTATATGTACTAATCTATACATATATTGCCACATGAATGACAGAGCATCACATGAGATCGAATCGACCAAATTGGCGGTTTTTGTTTGTTGTTTACATACTTACATAATCTTCAAGACGAGGTGTACTTGTATGAACCAAAAAATCACCCAAGTGATACCTGGCACGAACAGTTATACTAGCTGTTTGTGCCAGGTATCACGCGGGTGATTTTTAGGTAGTACTACTAGCTGAGTAAATAGCTGAGTGAGGGAATAAGGGCTTGTAGTACGGTTAGGCGTTGGGCTTGCAACCTGTCACTAATACACTAGTAAACATCTTAGCCTACTTGTGCAAAATGTGGTTATAGAATTATCAACAACTCTTTTTAGATTTGTTGATATTTCTGTAGCTCTGCCTACCCCACTCTGGGAATTAAGGCGTGATGTTATGTATGTGTATGTATGTACTAGCTGAGTTAGTGAATAGTACCTAAATATTACTTACTTTAATCATTCATTCGTCATTATTATGTGGCTGAAGGTCTGATTCGAATTCGGCACATAAATGGAGTGCTATCTCCTTACACCTCTGTACACCTTTGTCGAAACTCTTCCTCCGAAAGCTCGAAGGGGTTGGAAACATCTCTTACCGTCTTGCGCTATAGTTTCTTCTTTCTTTTTCGGCTTGCAGCGGGAGGCGACAAAGATACACTTGACATTCTACAAATAATGTTTACCAGTTATAATGTAATGTTAAACGCCTTTCTTGTAATTAACAAAGTTCTTTTAGATTAGTAAAACATTAAAATCTCAATACTCACGCATAAATTTAAGTATTTTTTCCATATTAAAGCCTTATCGTCACCTACAGGGCACTTGTATAAACTTATCGAATTAAGATGTCAAAAGTCGATCCAAAGTGGCGACCCATATTAACCAAAATCGATAAAATTGACGTTTGTCGTTATATCGTTGTCAAAAATGGATAATGCAATTTAACCAATGCCACCATATTAGCTTACGTCGACAATGATAATATGTCGATGATCTCGTGATAAAAACGTTTTATCGCGTGGATAAGTGGCACCATAATCGGCCGGCTGGGGCGATATTATGACGTAGCTATGCAGTTCATTTTACGGTGACCGTAAAGGACAGATCTATGGCAGTTATATAGCTCTGTCCTTTTCTCTGAGCGTAAACAGAACTACATAGTTATGTCATAATAACCCCGCTGGACGTCGGAATTGACCGAGTTTCGGCTTCATACCCCTGAGTTGACGGAATAATAATGGTCGCTACGCTGCGCTACGGCGGTCCTGCTACAAGTTGGAGTGCCTACGGCGTAGAGGCAAGTATAGCAAAATGGCTTCATTGCGGAAGTGAGACGATAACCTAGTAGTTGCTTGGGCCTTATTCTACATTACCTTCACACCTATTTTATATATGCTCATAAACCATTGAGACTTCAATCTCAAGACTGACAACTAGGTTACTAACTAATAAATGCATTTCTCATTTGGTAGCTGGTTACAAAAGAGTTTCTAAACGATACAAACAATTCCTAATACGTAACTGGGTTACAAACTTCGTAACCGGGTACAAAACTTGGTTACGTAGTGAGATAAAACGCTCATAATTATATATTTCCAAATCAGCTCTTTACTTTTTTCTTTACTAAATTACTCAGCTAAACACCTGACACTAAAACGAATCTAACGACACATCGTTCAGACTCTACAAGGGAATAACGAGCCATACATATATACATATTCAAAACATTATTCTCCTTCATCGACGGTCGGTTGAAAAAAAACCGGCCAAGTGCGAGTAGACTTGCGCACCAAGGGTTCCGTACAAACCTGTAGGTATATAAGTAAAAGTTCACCCATCATGTCGTGATCGTATCGAGTCATAGTTATGGTGTTGTTATTGCAAAATGAAATCCTCAACATTACAGTATGGAAAGCTGGAGGAGCATAAATTAAAGACAGAAGTCTCTTTCAGAAATTATTAAAAATATTTTTATTAGATGATGTAACTAAAAATTTACGGTTTTCGCAATTTTACTTCGTACAAAATTTCAAGATTCTAGATCGACTGGAAGTACCCTTTAGGTTTGGATTACCTTGCGAGTTTCGAAATTTTGCGGCATAAACGGCTGTATTTTTTGATTGCGTTGCCTTAGAAGTTTGATTTTTTCACAGCTTCAAGGGACAGTAGACTTGAATATTTAATATAAATTTCAGCTTGATACCTCCACACGTTCCTGAGAACAAAGGTCTTGACAGACGGACGGGAAAGTGATAATATAAGGGTTCCGCTTTTTCCTTCCGAGATGCGGAACCCTAAAAAACGCTAAATAAAGTTTAAAATCTATCCTTCACCGAGTCAAATCCAACTAAGGGTTTTGTGTAAGTTGGAAATCGAGTTGTGCCGAAAAACATAGAATACGCGGGAAATGCAGTGGACCCAGCAAATTCTATTATCCTTCAGTTAGTTTCTCGCTAACTAGTTTCGGTAAATGGAAAAGTTGGAAAATTTATGGAGATAATTGATATTGCATTCGAAGAGTTGATTCTTGTATTGCTTACTATATTTTGCGCGCGACTCCGTCCGCGTTGAAATCGTTTATCGCTATTCCCTTGGGAATTGTCTATCCATCTTTATGCCAAATTTCATCCAGATCCATGTAGCCGTTCTGGCGTGATTGAGCAACAAACATCCATCCAAACTTTCACATTTATAATGTTATTAATTAGGATAGGATTCGTAGGATTTAATTCGAAAAAGGAACGAGTTAACTGTCGCTTAAATGTCTCTCTGTCGTACTCAGAAACGTCAATAAATTTAAAAGTGATATAAAAGTTGCTGCTGTCACTTTCTTTGCCATAGAAATAGAATAATGTCATATTCGAGATCCTATCATTTGGTAACCACAGTTTCACAAATGATTCATTTCACAAACATTATTTGACAACCCGCGTTTTTTTCCGAAACTGTAAATAATTCTGGTTTTTTTTTTCAGGACCATCGTGTAGAACCCTATGGATTAGGTTAGGTTAGTTTTATAAAAATCCTAAAATATTTATAGTTACAGAAAAAAAGTGGGTTGGCAAATGAATAGGTTGCGAAACGATGCATTTGTCAAAGATTTGTAAGCGAAAAGGCAGAAAACCGTCTTATTCACACGTGAATCACGTCATTTAATTGACATCTGACAAGCATTTAATTTAATTGACATCTCGGAGTGCGGCCATCTAATTACGGCGGTGAATGTCCAGCTTCTGGGTAAAGGCTTCCCCTCTTTTCCGCCATTTGTCTAGGTATAGCTTTATTTATCAATTTGGACTTCGTTGTTTTATTATAAGAATAAAAGAAACGACTTATTATGTTACAGCCATACTTCATTTTACGGCGAGCGTAAAGGACAAAGCTGTATACATGCCATAGCACTGTCCTTTACGCTCTCCGTGAAATTAACTGCATAACTAATAACCCAACTGTAATCGATAGTTTATTAATTATTAGTGACAAGTGTAATAAAAAGCATGGTTAAAAACCCCGCTGGCATTTGTTGGTACTGACGTCGATATACGTTAAAAAAATATCTCAATATTATTTTTATTCTCACACTTTCATTTACGACACCTTCCTTTCAAAATGACTAAGCCATTTAGGCTACAAAGGTTACAGTACTTACAATGGTATGGACATGCAAACATACTGATACACCGATGGATTAAGGCCTCTTATTTTCATTCGTGATTTTTGGTTCTTTGGAAGCGTTTTCAGCTGGCTGAAATATCGTTTCAGTCCGTTTCAGAGGTAGCTCTATCACATAAGAGATTACCAAAATTTCGACCAACTTACCTTTGTTTTCAGGCGCCTGTAACATGTAATCGGTAGCTCTGTCCTTTACGCTCGCCGTAAAATTAACTGCATAGTTATGTCATAATAACCCCCAGGATTCCTTATGGGCCTTTGAAGAAGCGATTAGTCCACTAAGAGATAGCATAATCAGAAGAAACAGTAAAACGTGGAATGCTATAGACACGTGAGCCTAGGACGTCACCTGTAAACGAGGTCGATCGGGTTCAAGGCCAAGGCCATCGCTATTGTAAACAAGGTTTCAATGTGCAGAACCTTCCAGCAATGAACTCGCTAGATCGTTTTCGGCCGGTTAAAGTTTATCGGTCATTCTTGTAAAGGCATTCTGAGACAGTCGGGGATTGGGAATAGAAAAGGCAGAACAATTGCGCTACGGACATTCTTTACTTGGAAAGCGAACAGTGCGAACAAGAGGGAACAGAGCGATCATCGCGCGGAACATTCTCCTGCTTTTGGATCAATCGGCTATAAATATTTTAGACATACGTAACCTAGCAGTGCACGTGCAAACTGCAGAACATTCCAAGAAGTTTGAAAATCTCCCAAAGAAATTCCTGGCAGCATAGACTAGACATGACATTCAGTAGCTTTGGAAATAATGTATTTTAAAAAAAAAGTATTCTAAGCCCGTCCCCGGGACCTTAGTTATCTCCAAGCCAAATTTCATTTAAATCGGTTCAGTAGATCCAGTGATTACCCCCTACAACCCACAATCTCACAAACTTTACCTCTTTATAACCTAGGATACCACTGTTGCTGTAATACAGTAAAACAGATCGTGATGTTAAGGCAGGATACAGAACTACCTACTCATTCATATGAACGTTAGAGATACAGCGCGAATCAATCTTCCGACCAACCGGCAACAGCACCGCAGACGCAGATAAACCATGTCGGCCATTAATATAATGCAGAGATGCCGAGTCACTGCGCCGGCCGGAAATGCCGAGGGCCGAGAGGCCTCTCGACAAGTTGTATTCTGCGAACGTTTACGACTGTAGAAAATAAAGGGTATTGTACGTTTGCGTATGTCAATTTCATACGTTTTGATAGGTTTCTACAATTGATAGCAGTCGTAGAATGCAATTTAACCGGTTTAAGGTGATGATGATGATGGTTTAAGATAGTGGGTATCTAAAAGCTGCTTTGGTTGAGACACTTACAAACGTGTAGTCTTTAAGCTCTGTTTATGGGTCAGGTTATGCATGTTTGTATTCTTTTTACTACGCAAGTTAAATAACAAAGTTCATGAAAAAAACCGGGCAAGAGCATGTCGGACCATGCTCAGTGTAGGGTTCCGAAGCCGTTAAGTACTACAAACATAAAAATCAACAAGTTTAGTAATAACTAATTTTCTATTTAAAGTCAATTGGTGCCATTGGAAAAACTCTTTCTACAACCCCGTAATATTTTTGAAAGACCTCTCCAACGATACCCCACACGATGGGGTTAAAAATAGACGCCAAAAAAAAAATACATCCCCATGGTATAGTCAAGGACTTTAATTGTTATGCCACTATGGAACCCTGTCATAATGTCAGCGGTAATTATTAATTTTAGCTTTCTTTCATGTGGTTTGACGCTGTCATTATGACAGGGTTCCATAGTGGCATAACAATTAAAGTCCTTGACTGTACGTGTAGGGAGGTACCCAAAAAAAAATTTTTATTTACTATTTATTATGCCACTTTGTTGGCGTGACTAATATTCATATTCATGCCAAATTACAGCTTTCTAGTACTAAGAGGCTGTGGACGGACGGACGGACATGTCGAAACTATATACTAGTTTGACTACGGAACACTAAAAACGGGTACCTATCAGTTTATCGAAACTACTTTCAACGAACCTAATCGTTACGCAGAATTTTCATGTCATCGAAATTCATTTCTCAACGCATGATTTTGTTTTTTTGTTAGTCACAAGTAACTACTACTAGTAACCTACGTAACTAATAATTAACATATCGCAGACAACATAGTTACAGCAGAAACTAGCGTTCGATGAAATGATAAGAATCGATGAAGGAAAAATCGGTAAAATTATTGGTTATCAAACAAAACAAGACCATTGTAGAATAATAAATCAATATAATACCACGATCATAACCATAACCTACCACTACTCAAAATATAATTAAACATCCTACAGTTGTACCATAAATGGAGTTTGTGATCCTGTTTGCTGATTGGATTAAAGTATACTGAGAGCCCTTAAGACGACTTATCTCTTCTAGAAATGGTGTCCCTTTCCATTTACCATAGTTAAGCAATAGTGGGGTACGCCTACGTGAATTAAAAACAGTCGATGACTACAAAACATGAGAGGCAATAGAGTGAAAAATCGTCCCTTTACTTTCTCAACCTCTTATCTGATCGAATAGTTTGGTAGATAAGTAGTCTTTATTCTTCTTGACACATGAGTGCTTTTCCTACTAATCAATTAGATACGATACGAGGTTGAGATAGGAAAGGGACGAAATACCGCTAAACTAGAGAACGCGCTCGGCTACGTACGCTTAAAGTTCATTTTCCGTTACTCTATTTCCTCCGTTTGGGTGTCGATTTTCTAATAACGTATCTTAGTGCGTCCCTAGTTTCCCAAGTAATAGCTTAGGCTCTCTATATTTCAAATTCCAACGGTTTAGGCTGCGCATTGTCAGTGAGTCATACAGACACGGAATCGTTTTATATTTATTAATTTCTAGCCCTTGCACGTGACTCCGCCCGCGTAGAAGTCGTTAATCGCTTTTCCCTCGGGAACTGTGAATTATCGGGATAAAAAGTATCTTATGTGCTCTTCCACACGATAATCTGTCTCTGTGACAATTTTTTTTCAGATCCGTTCAGCCGGTCTGGCGTGATTAAGTAACAAACCTCCAAATTTTCGTATTTATAATATCACTACTATCACTAGATTCAGCCCGCGACATCGTCCGCGTAATAGCCGATTATCATTTTTCCCTCGGGAACTTTTAAATTTTCCGGGATGAAAAGCCGCCTATGTGTTAATCGAGGGTATGAACTATCTCCATTCCAAAGTTCATCTAAATCCGTCTAGCCGTTGCAGCGTGCAAGAGGAAGAACTGACACACACACCCACAAACAAAAGCATTTATAAAATTAGTAGGATAAGATTTATTTATTTCATATTTATTGCACATAAAACATACAAATACATTAGTTAGTACCTATAGAGATGAGGAAGCAATCATTCTTTTGTTGTTTATAAATCGTTTCAGCGTAATTTTACTATAATGTATAAGAGAAATAAATTATCGATAGTGGCCAGTAGTTTCGTACTATCGAGGTATTTGAGTGTTTTGCGGGTCGATACAATACGTAAGTTTGCCGTGTAGTACATTTCCACGTGTCATTAGTCGTGTCACGTCGGGAAATGTATAGTACGGCTTATTTACATATTACGTCAAACTGCTAAATATTCACATTGCTTGATGGCACAATCAGCTGCCAAGGGCAGGGATTCTACACGGTAATAACGATATCGTATTTGACGTGTTTCCGTATTGTCAACGTTTTGATAACTCTTATGTCATTTACAATAATGGCGACTGTAACATAAACGATTCTTAAACGTATCAAACACGATAACGATTTAACGCACCTGAATAGAGGCCCAGGGCTGGGATTCTACACGGTAATAACGATATCGCATTTGACGTGTTTCCGTATTGTCAACGTTTTGATAACTCTTATGTCATTTACAATAATGGCGACTGTGACATAAACGATTCGTAAACGTGTCAAACACGATATCGTTTTAACGCACCTGTGGAGACAAGGTGTATTCGACACTCGCTAACGATTATGTTTCGATTGAAAAATAATGGAATTGACGTAAGTGTCACGTTACTATCTCGGTGGCTTACGTCAATTCCATACATTTATCAATCGAAACATAATCGCTAAGGATTGTCGAATGCAACTTGTCTAGCACCACTGAATAGAGGCCCAGAAAAGTGACCCCCCCTTTATAGGTAACTTCTATGCAGGGAGGTTTCTTTTCTCAGCAGCTGATTGTACGAGTACTTATGTTTGAGATACCTACTTGGTGCCTTTAGTAAAAAATTGAAAACACTCACTACAGCATTCGAGTATAAGCGATTAGGACATATTTACATAATAATAACATAGTGCTTTGATTATTACGTCTATATTGTCATGGGCTCAATATTGGGGTAAAACCATATAGCCTTTGACGTGTTTCCGTATTGTTAACGTTTTGATAGCTCTTATTTCCTTGGCGACAATGGCGGGCGATAAAAACAATACCCAAAAAACGTCAAAGACAACATGGTTTTCATCGTGTAGAATCTCAGCCCTTGACAGTTAATGATGTGCAATTTACTTGTAATAATTTGTAAATTAAAGGTAACGTCAAGCGCTGTCAAAAAACTAGCCCAATTTTGCGGATGTTGAAATGAATCTTGTTGTATTTTGGGCCGTGTTCCTGGGTGTTAGGGTTGCGGGGACAGTTGGCGGGGCGTGAGGGCAGGCGAGCGGGGCGGCCGCTGGCAGCCGGCCCGCAGCCCACCACAGAGCTTATAAAAGAGGGCGGCTCTCGGCTCCCGCGCCCGGCGCGCCGCACTCCCGACGCTCTCCTCATGGCGCGCGCTTACCTGACTCGATAGTACTTACACAAAAAAAAGAAAGATTCTTTCTCTATAATTGGATGTATGTACAAAACCAAGTGATTGGGACCAAGTGATAGTGACAGGGTAAGTTTGTTTCGAACGTGACAGTGCTACCAACCCAGGACTGTGGATTGTGAATGTGACTGTTCAGTGTTGCCAGCGCTGCGGCATCGTGACCTTGTATTTGGAGTATAAAATGGACGTTTTAGTGCATAAACGTGATGTTTAGGTGCGGAAAATGCAGAAACGTACATAAAATTTGCGGGATTCCTACGCTAGGAGTGATTATTAACGAAAGTGGTGAAGTCAGTGTTACCAGAAGTAAAAAAATATTCTCGATAAACATAATATTTTTTGTGAATAATATAAATTGGGTAGTCCATCTTCGGATTACACTTATCGTTGTCTAACTCTATAATGACTGTAATCCTCTTACTTCCGAAAACACTGACTGTATGATTGATTACCTATGTAGTTATTTCAGAAAACTAAACCTTTAACCAGGTCCAGTCTAAACTATCACTACGAGCAGGAGAATGCATAAAATAAAAACGCTACTCTTGGCTAAAAAAATCGAATAATGTGAATAACAAACAATAAAAGTAAGCAATAATTGCCTTTTGTAATTAACTCGTCAAATTGATTACTTTGAATTGTTATCCATCTGACGTCATCTGTTCAAGATCTAAGCAGTACCTTGATTGAGGATTGGTATCCTTTCGTTATAAAAGATTTTTATTGCGAATTAAATCAAAAACTCGTCGGCATGAACTGTGAATCCCCATTCTTTATTGCAACAATTATATAACTATAAAAAGCAAGAATAAAGTCATATTACGCATAGCTTACGTTAATATAATAAAGATACAGATGTGTTGATCCGTACCGACTCTATTATAAACATCGCGCAGACTTCATTCCCGTGCATAATAAACAAACCCTTTGATGAAAACAGATATTCGTTCAATCATTTCGTACGCCTCCGTAATAAAACATGATATAACCGAGTCGGGTTGTTATAAAATTAATGTGTTTTGGAGCTAAGAGGTAACCTTTCTGTCCGTTCCAAATCCCTTTTAGCCCAGGCCAAGCTCAGACCTGCCAAAGCAGATGCTTCGTTACGACACACTCAAGTACGATATTCTATTTCGATTATTACCTTCGCCGGTTTATTTGTAGATGACGAATCGCTTTACGAATATACTGGTGGGTACAGCACGTGCGTACGCGCCGCTCGTTACATTATCTCGGAATTTTAAAAGCTTGTTTTATATTTATGTAGTCCGCACCTGCTAGGAGAGCGGTGATCGCTACTTGTTGATTTATTCACTCGCTCGCCACTTCCTTTTCCTTGGCTTAGTCCGCGTGAGAGCCATTTACCCGATCATTGGAAATGTCCGTGTTGCAATTTTATTCGATTTTAAGCTCGAAGTTTATATTTGCGGTCATTAAGAACTCGTCCCTTTAAACCAGACGTTAAAGCGACAATGCACAAAAGTGTTTGACTATTACGGTGCTGGCTTGTACTATAGGGCAGAATTCTTATGCAAATTTACAGAAAGTAAAAATGTTGAATGTATACGGAATGACTACACAATTCTCGATCATTCATATATACAAACCCCCTTAAAGGATAAGTTGGCCTTTGCACATTCTTTTCTTTTACCTTCATTGTACTGTTTAATTTTTATGTTGTACAATAAAGTGTTTACATACATAGAAACTACATAAAGAGAAGTCAAATGATCATAACTAGGAAAGTTAACTTACTTACTCAACTCACGTTAAACTGGTTGTTAGTTAAACTCATTAAACGTACGCGCACACTATAATTGGCTACAATTGTCAAGTAACTTATACTACGCACGAGTGGAGATGTAACTTGATAACGCTTGGCGTTCAGTCGAGGAAATAAAGTATTACCTCCATAACATCCCAATAGCATAGAGACATACGCCGCTACTGTATATCTTCGGTTGTCTAACATAAATGCGGAAGCAAAGACGTCGAGACCGCGGTTACTGGCGGTTAATAGGCGATAAACTTTCATTGCTTGTCTGTTGATTCAATAGCCTAGATTTACATGAATCTTTTACCGATACAATAGTGAACCAGTATTGTGAGTTTGAGAATTAAAAGCTTTATTTTTTTTACCCAAACCCTACCCTATTAACCCAAAACTAGCCCAAAAATATCATTTCCTCTCGCACTACACTAAAAAAATCGTTAGTGTAAGTTTAGTTGGGGTGAAAGTAGACCGCCGGCTTGCTCGACCGGAAATACAAAAATCCTCTATTAGAAATGGGGGCGACTCAAATGTCTGTTCATTACGGCAGTACATCAATAAAATGCGTCTGTATTTTTAACAAATTACTTTTGTTAAGATCAAATAATATTGATGTATAAGAGCATATCGCTGTAAAAATTCAAGTATAATACTCGTTTAAAGTCAATGTCGGTGCGTATTGACGCCAAGAATTTCCTTCGTTTTTTAAATATCTGTGTAATTCATTTCTTTTGAGCCCCGAAATAAACGCTAGCATTGGCATTCAGCTGTTTCCCCGTGGGTAATTTCTATTTCGACTCTCTAAATTATTCAAAGTGCTGTGACGACGAGGCTGGCAGTTTTTTCCTCGCCCGGGCAATTCTGTCGTAAATTTGATTCTTAACTCATTACTAGACATTATGTAAAGGATAACAAAATAAAACGTTAAGAATAGTGTCATCTACGAGTATTAGAAGCAGTCGTACAAATAAAAACCAGGCCCTCTATTGTACCACATCGCCTTTGATGTGTTTCCGTATTGTGAACGTTTTGATAACTCTTATTTATTTACTTGACATTAATGGCGGCCGAGTTAAAACCAATGCCAAAACAAGTCAAAGCCAATATCTTTTTAACCCAGTAAAATAGAGGCCATGAAAGTAACTCGAAGCCTAGTGAAAAAGGGTAGAAAGGGTCCTGTATACAGGGTCGACTTTGCCACATACTCGTAGAGGGAGTACCTTAAATACTGTAGATAGAGAATTTTACTCAAAGAAGACTTCATTTTTATTTTAAAAATAGTACGAACTAACACTATGACCCCAGCTATATCTGCACTAATATTATAAAGAGAGTATTCAACTAGCAATGCAGTTACTGTGAAATATTTATCCACTGTTCAACATCTCGTAATGCACCCGTGACCCGTCATCACCTACATGTACGGGTCAACACCTACTTATACGGAATCGATCATACTATTAAGACGGATACGGATACTATGTACGCGTATTAAAAAGCCGGTCAAGTGCGAGTCGGACTCTCGCACCGAGGGTTCCGTAAAAACTTATAAGAATGTAAAATTGTATTGAGGGACTAACTTGACTTTGCCGTTGAAATACTGTTGTCTCCTTACATCGACATAGGTCGCGATTAGTTTACCAAATGCATAAAAGTTGGCAATCGTAAAGTGTTTTTTTTGTGATGTAGCTAAAACCTTACGGTTATCGCAATTTTTCCATTATCTGTGCTACAAGACGTTGCTTCGTACCAAATTTCAAGATTCTAGATCGGCTGGAAGTACCCTTTAGGTTTTGATTCCCTTGCGAGTTTCGAAAATTTGCGGCATAAACGGCTGTATCTTTTGATTGCGTTGGCTTAGACGTTTTAGGGTTCCGTAGCCAAATGGCAAAAAACGGAACCCTTATAGATTCGTCATGTCTGTCCGTCTGTCCGTCCGTATGTCACAGCCACTTTATTCCGTAACTATAAGAGCTATACTGTGGAAACTTGGTAAGTAGATGTATTCGGTGAACCGCATTAAGATTTTCATACAAAAATAGAAAAAAAACAATAAATTTTTGGGGTTCCCCATACTTAGAACTGAAACTCAAAAATTTTTTTTTCATCAAACTCATACGTGTGGGGTATCTATGGATAGGTATTCAAAAATGATATTGAGGTTTCTATTATAATTTTTTTCTAAACTGAATAGTTTGCGCGAGAGACGCTTCCAAAGTGGAAAAATGTGTGTCCCCCCCCCCCCGTAACTTCTAAAATAAGGGAATGATCAATGTAAAAATAATATATGATGTACATTACCATGCAAACTTCCACCGAAAATTGGTTTGAACGAGATCTAGTAAGTAGTTTTTTTTTAATACGTCATAAAAACATTGATCAAAGCTACAACGAACTTTTATATTATGTTACTTGCTGCTACGGAACCCTTCATGGGCGAGTCCGACTCGCACTTGGCCGCTTTTTTCTCAGCTCCAAGCGACAGTAGACTTGAGTATTTGGTATAAATTTCTGCTTGATTCCTATACGCGTTCCTGAGAGAAAAAATCTTGACAGACGGACGGACAACAAAGTGATCCTATAAGGGTTCCGCTTTTTCCTTTCGAGGTGCGGAACCCTAAAAATATTAAAAAACAACTACTTACCGATTTTGATGTGAAAACTCATTACTCGTCCGCGAGGTAGACAAAAGATCTAGACAAATTCAAATTCCCACCCCAAGTAAGCTTTGGTGACACAGTAAAGAAACGGACCAACTTACATACTGCCACATCACGAGAATGTTGAGCCACTTGCATTTCCTAATTTAGCTGAGTAATACATAATGGATATTTGAGTATAACCGACGAAATGCGATGTGTATTACACGGCCAAATACGAACAGTGGTAAGTGGCTCAACAATCAATACTTAAGTAAATGACCTGTTGTATGTAGTTGTAACACATCTGTGGGGCTAGACAAGTTGCATTCGACAATCGTTAGCGATTATGTTGTGAATGGAATTGGTTTAAGCCACCGAGATTGTCACGTGTTACTATCTCGGTGGCTTCTTGTCTTTATCAGACCATTCTACATTCAATATTTTAAATTTGACGTAAGCTCCATATTAATTTTGTAGGTACACAACAACCCACTATTTTTTTAATTGATTACATTAATGTAGAAGTTTTACATACATACATACATACATAAATCACGCCTGTTTCCCAGAGGGGTAGGCAGAGACCACTTCTTTCCACTTGCTACGATCCTGACAATACCCTTTCGCTTCTTCCACATTCATACATCGAGTCATGCATGCACGTCGGTTTCGGGTACTTAAGATTCGGCCCTTTTCTAGTATTTCCCCGATTTGATTCAAAAAAGTACGCCTAGGGCGCCCCCTTACGACCCTTCCACTCACTTTAGCACTGTAAATTTCTTTCGTCAATCTTTTTTCATCCATCCTTTCCAAATGACCGAACCATCGAAGCATGCCCTTTTCAATTTTAGTCACTACATCTTCTTTCAGACCACACTTCTCTCTGATGTTTTCATTCCTTACTCTATCACACAGTTTTACACCACACATACTACGCAAAGAGCGCATTTCTACTGCATTTATACGACTTTCATGCTTATCCTGCCACACCCAACATTCACTACCATACATCAGAGTAGGGGCCAACACTCCATTGTGAACAGCCAGAAGTTTTATAAACACTTTAATCGCCTGTATCTCAAGAACCAATGATATCTACTTAGTCGTGATAGTTTTCCTTTAAAATTCGTTATATGCTCTTTCATTTAAGATTTTTTTCAGATTTTTACTACATGTAGTTTTGGCTGTATTTTTTTTTTATTTAATTTTATACCACTTTCTTTGCGTGACTAATATGCATGTTCATGCCAAATTACAGCTTTCTAGTAGTAAGACTCTCTGCGCTAGGCTGCGGACGGACTGACGGACGGACGGTCGGACATGACGAAACTATAAGGGTTCCTAGCTTGACTACGGAACCCTAAAAACCGAGCAGGGCATGTCGGGCCATGCTCCGTGTACCGACGCCGTTACAATCACAAAAAACTATCTCGAAAAGAACAAGTAGGAACTAATTTTGTTTAGTAGATGGTTTGCAACACTTTAGTCGCCTGTATCTAAAGAAAAATCCAAGTCTTCTTAGTCGTGATAATTTTCTTTTCAATTCTTTATAATTATGTCCTTGCATTTAAGATATGTTCCACATTTTTAGTAAAATCCAATCCAATCATATGTCACACAACGTTTTAAGCCAAAAAAATCCCTTGTTTTACATGAGATGAGCAACTTTGCTTCCTAATGCGATGAAAGCATTACTAACTGTCGACTTAAGAGTCTAAACCACATTTCAGGGCGTTTATTATTTATTTAGTAGCATATTTCGACGCACAACTCGATCACCTGCTCTTCGAGGACGCATTTCTTCCCACAGGCCCTAGCCAAGATGCGTTCGCTAACTAGCGTTTATATTCGTACCAATCGAGTAACTGATGGATCACGTGACGTTTCGTATGACGTGAATGGTAAAAAAATAGAAACTTGGCTAGAACCTCTGTACAGTTAATTATGCCATCGACAGACTAATTATGTACCTAAACAAATTGGTTTTTTAACATAAACTTTGACCCTTATTAAGCCGTTTATGTTTATATATTTCAACGTTTTAGCGTCATTTTTTTTTAACACCTAGGTACACAATTGTAAAGCTTTCAAGGTAATTTATGATTTTTATTTCTTTCTTACTTTGTTTTAAATACAATCAAGAACATTTAAATATTTATTGACATGGATGACATGCTTTTAAAAATGGATTGTAATTTAAAAGTTAAAAGGAACAATTCCATACAAAGTATTTAAATATTCAATACTAATGTATTGAATATTTAAATACTTTATATGGAATTGTTCCTACTAATAATTCTAGCTATAAATAAAATAACCTAACTACTTGTATGACCAAATAAGCAACCGTTAAAAAAACATTTTTGAAACCAGATTTGGTTGCCGAGTGTACTTTTTTGGAGCACAGAGTAACTAACGAATCCCAATTCGGTACGTCTACTTTAAGGCAGAGTTGTATCAGTAGTTAAATAAAGTTATTGTTTAAATTCGAAAAAATGATCGAAAATTTGACACATTTCCTTGAGAGTTAACCGTTAGGTACGATTTTTAACAATTATTTAATTTAACTACTGATCAAACAACAGACCCTAAGTAATATTGCCACCGTTCTTCTCAATCACTAGATCAGGGGGTTATCATGACATAATTATGTATGTATGTAATTATGCAGTTCTGTTTACGCTCAGGGAAAAGAACTGAGCTATATAACTGCCATAGCTCTGTCTTTTACGATCACTGTAAAATGCACTGCATAGCTAGGTCATAATAACCCCGCAATTCCTCAGTACCAAAATATTGCATAGCCCTCAGGTTTACTTCTGTATTTAAAAAAACCGCCTAAGGGGATTATTGACACAGCTAACGGCTCATTTAACGGCGAGCTATGGCAGTTATAAAGCTCTCTGTCCTTTACGTTGCTCGCCGAAAAATAAACTGCATAGCTATGTCATAATAACCCCCAGATTAGTAACAAGACTAACAAAAAGCAATCTTTAAGAGGATTGTGAAGCCAGGCTAAAATCGCGTAGGTGTCAAGAATAATCCATTCAAATTTAGCTAAAGGCGATAACGTTTATCAGCCCCTAAATCTAATCGGCGTTCCAGGATTTTTTTATATGTTTTAGATATTATGAAAATCTACGTCTGTACGTTTCCGTTTACGTTTTTTTTTTTTTTTTTTTCAATCATTATTTTCTTGAAAAGGAAGACGTCCAGACCTAGATTTTCATAATATCTACAACAAATACAAAAATCGGACAACGTTTAAGAGGAGAAAACGTTATCGCATTTTGTATGATTTTTTTTGCTTCACAGTCTTCTTAAAAACCGTACTGCTATTTGGATAGTGTCGTCAATATTATGTTAGTTATAATATGTATATTTTTTATTTCGACAATTTTTCTTTTTTAGTAAATAGTAAGTACCCATTGGCATCCGCGACGTTAAGACGAATGTGACGACACTTTAATTTTCGTAATCAGGCCATCCGTTCAACTTTTATAAAGGAAAAAAGAACCATACAAACAGGTTAAAAACATTACGCTCCTCCTTCGGCAGTCGGTTACAAAACAGGAAGTGGTTCAAAATGAACTTGTAAGATTTGAACCGGAATGAAACACATAAAAGGAACGAAGGAAGTTAAATAAAAGCTTGTTATAACGCTAAACCCGCTCGTCGGTAACATGTGGAAAAAATCTAATAAATCGCTTTGAAAACATTTGCATTCTCCATTATTATTTAATACCATTATTAATAATCGTAGCGTAGCTAAGGTATGCTTTGTCCTTATCTGTCGAATTTAAATGTCACAATGACAAATTAGGACAAAAGCGAGGCTTAGATACTCCACGTTTATTAATAAGAGCATATTCCTTCTACGGTTATGTGCAATATATTATGATTGGCAAAATAATGACGCGATTAGCCTAGTTGATAGTGACCCTGTCCCTGTGTATGGACCCAGCCATCCGGGTTCGATCCTCGGTATGTGCAAATATTTGTGTGATCAGCACAAATACTTTTTTGTACGTGTAGTGTAGTGTATGTTTTGCTGTGTAGTTACAAGTCTATAGTTTAGTTTAAGACAATTTTGTGAGAGACTCTCCCCTGTTTTCTGTTTTAATAAACTGTGCATATAATGTTCAACCACTGGAACAGTGATTTTTAACACATATATTTCTAAAGCGAAAAGTTTAAGAGACTTGTGGAATTCGTAACGCCCAGGGACCCAATTCTTGTAACTTCGAGATGATTATTCATGCGAGAAATGTCAAAGAAATGGGGAAAAGTCACGAGAGTGGGATCCCAGGTAGCCTCTGATAGATCGAGATGCATGACGATAAATTTAACGATTTTCCAAAACTGGCCCCCTATTCTACAGAAAAAACATATTTCCTTTGACCTGTTATAGTATTGTTTTTAACTTTCGAGTAAGTAAGAGCTATCAAAACGTTGACAATAGTAACCCGTTAAAAGCAATAAGGTTTTACCGCGTAGAATCCCAACCCTGTCAAAATGCATGGAATTGACATACGTAATATGTGGCCAGCGCATCCGTCGGTTTTCGAATATCGCTACCGTTAGCGATATGCATCCTCTAGGCCTCCAGCTAACCTTGGCTGTTCCAAACTTAGCTGACCATGACAAATAGAAAATTCAATTTCCTCATGATGGCTGCCACGTGAATTTTACACTAAACTCTACGCACAATGTCGTCTAGAGTTGTAAATCATTGAATTTATTATCATATGCTTGAGGCTATTTACAACATGGCCAGAGCCATATTGTAATTTTGATCATTTTATAAATCTAACTAAATTTTCATTAGAAAAAGGGGATTAAAGAAGAGGAAAGAATATTGCAATTTAGTTGAAAATTAACATTATGGCTTAGATTATTCCGAATGATAGTCATATGGAGGAATAGAGTGACATGACAACGTCCTAAAGCTGTGGTTTTTTTGTTTCATTGTACATTTCTCGTAAATTGTTTAGTAGAAACGAAAATAATACAAGCAATTAAAATAGCGGTCATTTCCCCGAAGTCCGACGTCCATTAGGAAAATATTTTACTAATGGCGATTTACGAACTTTCTACTAAATTGGTAAAAATAATTGATTCAAAGCGTCAACAAAACTTGCCTGTACCCATTTATTGTTTGTACTATTGATTTGGATAACTCGAAACATTTATTTAGATAACTTCCTTTTATCAATTTGGCGTGAAGTAAACTAAAAGTGCATCATTTAAAATGCTGTTAGAAACTCGCTCGTCATTTTTATTTTTATAAGTAAATAGTAGGGGACAATCCCAAAAAAAATGCCCTCGAAATAAGCTCTAGGCCTGGGCTGAGATTCACGGTAACAACAATATCATCTTTGACGTGTTTCCGTATTGTCAACGTTTTGATAACTCTCATGGCAATTACAATAATGGAGACAGTGACAATAACTATTCTAAAACACGTCAAACGCGATATCGTTATAACGCAGTAGAATAGAGGCCCTGTACTGTATGGGTACTAGACAAACATTTACACACATCTTTATAGGTAAACATAATTATAGTCAAAATATAAGAAAACCTAAGAGATTAGAAGAAAAGTCGTGCTCATTTCACTATTTTTGCCCTTACCGGGTTCTCAAAGCCGGGACCGCTAACTTCGTAGGCGGAATCACTACAACTAGATAGACTAACCCATTGTTACTATCAACATACGCACAAAACGGGTAAGGTCCTTGGACACAGGCATTGCCTAACCCTAACAATAAGCGCTCTACGCTGGGCAGTGATTCTCTTTACATCCGATCCCAATATTCAATCTGCGTACAGATCACGTTACTTCAAGTTAAATTTTGACATTTTTTAAGCGCTGTATGTCAAACTTTATCGAGGTAGCCAAAGGTTTGAATACTAGGAAGAAGGAACGTACATTAAATAAACTGTGTCCGTGTTTTTGATGGATCATCAACCGGTATACTTATTTTGCGGTTAACAATGGCAGTCTTTTTCGCAACTTTTGATAATAACTTATTGTTAACTAAATTTTCTAAGCAAGCAATGTATTGCGTAAACTACGAAGTTTGTAGGCTAACAGTAGATGTCAACTAGACTATTGGATGGAGTACGGTAACTGCTATTTAGTTTGTTCGAAAAAATCCCAAATAATAAATAACATATTTTTTTAAAGTTGTAGAACAAATGTTGCTTCGTTTAAAGAGTAGAAACGATCCCTCAATTTTATTGCTCCTACTACAGGCAACACCCGGTATATTATTATTACATTCCCAACGCAAATTTAACCCAAGCTTAGCATTATGGCTTGGCAAGTTTGAATTCGTAGTCTCACACACATTATTTCCCCGTTTTGACTACACAACGTAATCAATAGGTACGTAATTCATATCTTTACGCTGTTTTATCAAATCAGGGGCCTTAGTCAAGATACAAACGCTTCTACCATTTTTCTTTTCTATCGCCCAATATTGTATGGGATGACCGTTGACCACGTGGTTTATCGTAACGCACGAGAATGTCATCCCATACGTTTCGATTGATAGAAAAGAAAAACGGTAGTAGTGTTTGCATCTTGGCTAGGCCCGCCGGCCCTCAGAGCCCATCTACGGCAAAGCAAAGGGAAGATAATGATGTTGACACCATATGTATGTATTAACTCAATCGCTATGTTCCTAATGGGGAACCTCCCATCTACTCACTTGAATATATCGTTAAACCATAACGGTCTGTGTGGTCACCACGAACACTTAAAATTCCTAGCGAAAATATTCAGAACTCATACATCAATCTCAGCCGACAGTTTGTCTTTGCCAACAGTAAACAACCAATATCGGTCTGTCGGCAATGCCCCAATTACAACGAAGTAATTATAGCCTAATTATGTTTTATAACTCGCCCAATCAAAGCAAATAAAAGCAATAAATCTCTCATCGCGCGATAAATTAGCACCTCGCTTATAACTAATTCAACTGTCAATTAACAATTATTTTATTACAATCGTTTTGCATCTATCCTTATTTTTCACTTACTTCATTAACGTACTTTCTCGCATTGTTTTTACTGTCGGCATTTATGTCCCAATTTAAAAAGATTTGGGCAAAAATACAATGGTTTTAATAAGCTTGCTGTTACGTTATTAAATCTTGGTAAAAAAAAAACTACGTAAACATCTGCAAGGAATTTTAATGAATGTCAACTATTAAGCTATTTTATCGCATGAAGAATAGAGTTTTAAAGTAAAACGCTTTATAATAGCCGTTACCACAAGCCACATATTGGTCTGGCAAGGACCGGGGAGCTCGACCCGGGTAGCGCCCGCTATAAAAAGATCATCACAGGACGGTCGCGACGACCGAGCGCCACAAGCATCCCTGGAAAGCGAGTCGACTCTGCCATCGAGTATTGTTGCCAAAATAATTAAAGAAATCTCCAACGATGTCCCTCCGCCGCGCCCGCGCCGCTCTAAAATCGTCGCTCTTCGCCCGGGAGTCGCTACTCGGGGCGCGGCGGGAAAACACCTCCCGCGCCACTCTTATTTCTTCTTTCCTTCCCGACGCTGTCGAAAAATATTTCAGTAAGTTGAAAGTACCACCCTTTAAAACGCATTTCTGGGACTGGAATAGCCATCAAGTGTTACTTAAGTGCATCGACGAGAAATAACAAAAATATGTGATTTTATTAACAGTGATAAAGTGTATTACATAACGCGAAGAAATTATGTTCACGTTTCTGCATTTAAAAATACCGCATTTTGTAGGCGCCTATTGAACGAAAATAGCTTTTAGTCACGTGTTACTGAATCGGCCTATGGTATCGCTCCACATTTATCTACAATATTTAATAGTTTTATTTAGTTGAAAGGCATGTAACATTAATGAAATGAGTTAAAATGTCATTTTATTTGTTGACATATACCATTTCTATTTTTATTTTACCGTATAGAATAAAACATAATAAAGGGATTTTGATTTGGTTTCGTAGTTTACGACTTGTATGATAGGTGGCGCCGTGGTTACCCACTTTTACAACGTCACGTTAGACGTCAGTTTAGGAAAAAATGACGGCTGCATTGGATACGTGTTCTTGTGGTTTATGATATTTACGAGAAAAGTATTAGTACAAATACATTAGTTATTACTTTGTAAAATAGGATTCACGCACTTTCCTAAATTAAGTGAAACATTGTGTATGATAGTCATTTCTCATGAATGAGAAAAGTTCTTGGTGAGTGGTGCAAACAGTAAAACGGTGCTTGCGATGCAGGAAATTGCTACTTACTATTTCGATTTCTAGCCCTTTCTGACATGGATCTTGTATAAATGATAGAAGTAGAAATTACGATTGCCTTCTAGTAGTCTTTTTTTACCTGGCGGCATTGTCTATGAATATTGTAAATGCAATTTTTGTTTCGCTGTACTTGCATGCTAGTAACTTCGTAACGTTAAAAATATACGTCGTGCTAAAACTACATCGGTAAAATTCTCAATACGTAACTCGTTAATATTCTTTAACCAGTTAGGTTAAAGAATAATAACGAGTTATTCGGTGCAAATGTTAACATAACCTCAATACTTCCTTGGTTGATGATGATGACTAGTCATTTCTAACCTAAGTTTTCTTTTGTTTTCAGAACTGACGGCTACGTAGATTTTCACCATGGAGGACGCTCATTCGAAATCCGTGGAAGAAGTCTTAGGATATTTTGGAACAGACCCAGACAAAGGCCTTACTCCAGATCAAATCAAAAGGAACCAAGAAAAATATGGTCCAAATGGTAAGTGCTTCTTGTAGCTTCTCTTAACATCACAATAAACCAGCCAGAGACAAGGATGTGTTGTAAATGTTGTTAAACAAACAAACCATATTTAATATAATTGAGCAGTAAATAATGTACCTGACCAACTTTTATGCTGCTGTTAGATCATCCATCCATCCGTTATATAAGTATTTGACTGTTCATCAACAACCTACAAAAAAACTTATTCCAATTATAAAAGACCAGCGACCCGCCCTTGCTTTGCTCCTGGTATTATACATATAAATCTTCCTCTTGAATCACTATAGTGTAGTTTCAAGATCTAACCATACATAGGGATAGACAGCAGGAAGCTTCTTTGTTTTATACTATGTAGTGATCATGTTAAATTGTGATTGATAATGGTTATTGACAATTATAGTTTAACTAGATAATGGGTTGATAAGTACTTGGAAAATATATGAATTTTAAATTCTGAGTGTACAGAACCAGCAAGCAATCGTGGCAATGGTGCATCAGCTCTGTTATTTATAGAATTCAATTTGCACCATTTTATTGTAACCAATGTCAAAAAAAAAATAACACAAGATGAAATAATACCGAATGCCAATCTCTTATATGATTTTAATTTGTTAACTCTAAATGAAATAGTAACCCCCTTACTAATAAACTTGGAATACTTTTGCCATGCTTTGTCCTTATCTGTTGAATTCAAATGTCGTAATACCAGATAAGAACAAAGCATGGCATAACTATTCCAAGCTTATTCTATGTTTATTAGTAAGGGTTTAATAGTCAAACTTTGACTTTTGTATGTTTAAGTAATAGGCAGTATATGAAATTCAATAGGCACAGCAGGTTCAATCCCTACATGTTAGTAAAGAGGTTTTAGGTACTTGCTACAGGAGTTTTGTCTACTATTTAGTATTTCTCTATATAAGTAAGTTTATCCTTGTCTAGTACCCATAGTACAAGCCAAGCTTTGTAAGGCCACAAGTGCATTAGAATGTACAATAAAGGCAATTTAATTTAAACAACTTGGCAATAGGAATAAAGCCCTTTTTCTTTGTTTAAATTTTTTAATTGGGATTATACAGCAAACATATTTGAACTATATTTTCTTGCTTTTAGATTCAAATTCCCATTCACAAAAATCTTCCGGTTTGTGGGCCTTATGAGGCTAGAGCTTAGTTTAGGACTCGGTCAAGAGGAGATTGTCCCCTGATCCCCGTGTGGTTGCCGGGTTAGAATAGTGGATGTCGTGAGAGGCCAGTAAGGGAATAAAGGCTTGTAGTACTGTTAGGCGATGGGCTTGCAACCTGTCACTAATACACTGGTTAAAATCTTAGCTTTCTTGTGCAAAATGCAGTTACAGAATCATCAAATTAAGTCTTTTTGGAGTTGTTGGTACTCTGTAGCTCTGCCTACCCCACTCTGGGAATGAAGGCGTGATGTTATGTTATGAGGTATGGATCTCTAAATTCTGAAACCTTTACTTTGAATGTTACAGGTTATGCTTGTGACATTTTTTCTTATAATGTTTTGGCACAAGTAGAGCATTAAACTCGAATATTACAATTCACAGTTTTATCTAAGTGTTATACTGGTATTTATAAAATAGACTGGACAAAACCTTTAGCTTAATCAATCAATCAATTTTATGTTTATGAAGTTTAGCAAACGCATTTGGCATGTTGGTTGGACAGTGCTAGCAGAAAATGTTCATTTGGCATCTCTCTAAAATATCTATCAGTCAGGGTTACTTGATGCCTTGCCAACTACAAAAACCTGGATGTGAATCAACCAGTGTTGACAACCAATTTAAAAATAAATATAAGCCTAGGATAACCTTGAGTAGTACAAACTACCATTTCAAGGGCTTAAAATATGCCTCTTATGGGTTTTAATGGCCACTATGCAATCAATAGGCCATCCAATCCATTTATGGGACAATTTTGTCCATGTTTATTGAATAATGCAATTAAATGGTTATGGGTTACATTACGCTTATGGTACGAATGATATCAAAATTTCTATAATTTAAGAGTGCAAAAAATATTAATTACTTGATTTATTATTTATATTCTGCGGTTGGATGATGCACTTAAAACCTGTACCTGGGTCGTTCTACTTTTTTACCGACAATACATCGTCATTTTTCAATATTTTGCGTTTTTCATCTATTGATAATTATGGTTTTAATTTTTGATTTTAAAATACGTTGCGTGATTTTTTATTTGGACTAATTAATGATTATTTCGGTGGCGATATTTTATGGTGTTTTTTTAGAATATACTGTGACAGAGTAGGTCACTAGTAGAATGACTCGGTCGCAAAATTACCGACTCGCAAAATGACCCCATCGCTTGTAGCTCACATCTCAAAATGTCTGAGTCGTAAAATGACCACATCGCTTGTAGCCTACTTCTCAAAACGTCCGAGTCGCAAAATGACCACTTCGTTTGCGTTACTAGGTAGGTTAGGTTCGTTAGGTAACTTCAAATGCCCGAAGGGCAAATTTCCCAAGAATAGCTGCGTCGACTTTGCTAAGACAGGCATAAAATGAAAAAAGCAAAGTGGTCATTTTGCGGCTCAGTCATTTTGAGATGTGGGCTACAAGCGATGTGGTCATTTTGCGACTCGGACGTTTTGAGAAGTAGGCTACAAGCGATGTGGTCATTTTACGACTCAGTCATTTTGAGATGTTGGCTACAAGCGATGTGGTCATTTTACGATGTGGTAATATTTCGATCTAGTCACTCTACTAGTGACCCGACAGAGTGGCCATTTTCAGAGGAGACTAAATTTTGTATTACGTCTGTCACGCGATTCTATGAAAAACAAACTTATAAAAAAAAACACTGGATAGAGAGAGAGTGAAAAATTATTTAGTACTAATAGATGAATAAATGTTTGGACGTATATTCAAACACTAAAACATTAATAATCAATACTCTAACTGATAACGTATAGTAAAATGAGGACAGGCAATTGTCGGTAAAAAAGAAGAATGACCCACCTACCTATTTCCCAGGAAAATAAATTAAATTAGCGATATGCATACATAATTTTTAATTAAGATCAATTAATTACAGTAATACTGAGGCCATATATACGAAAGAAATGATTAAACCCAATGTAGTTTAATTCATTATTTTCGTTAATTGTACTTAAGTACCTACCTAGCTAGATAAACTATCGTGATTCTACCTACCAATTAGAAAAGTTAAACTGGTTTGGTGTAAATTTGACTGAAAAACATACGATAACGTACTTGGTCCGAAAACTCCTATTTATACATTCAAAAGCTTATTGAGTCAAGATTTTTCACTACACCTGAACCATTGGTATTAAACTAATAACCCTGTAATTGGTTAGCAATCATTCCAATTGTAAAAAAATCAATTAGTGTGTTCATCTGGGAATCATTGTTGTGTTGCGTGTGAAACAGTTGCAAACAACAGCAAATCGGGATGTGAACTGAAACATTCCATTGTAGCGCTCTCTCGCGGTTCGCGGTGCTAATTGTTGACGGTCCGGTTTTCCTACGTCCAAAAGTTAGTTTTTTTTATAGTTGTTAATTTTTATATTCACATAAAATTATAATGAATGGTCCATGATCTAAAAACAAACCCCTATCTCCACAAAGAAAAATACTTGTTTTAACTAAAAGTTACGAGACATACATTGTTGCTATCTCAATTAATCCAGCTGTAAAAAGTGTTGTTTGTTGTTCACACAAAACGTAACGTTCTAGTTGCAACATCAAAAATATTTGCTAAACTAAACCGGCGTCTCGACCTCTGTCGTCGAGGCTCATTCACCTTTGTATCGTCATTCACTTTGAAGTTAATTATCAGTCAGATCTGAACCTGCATTTCCTGCGTGGCATATACGACCTACATTGTGCTAGATCGATTATTTTATCTTAATCACTTTAATCAGAAATTACATCTCCTGCGTGGCATAGATGACCTACATTATTATAGATCGATTATTTTGTCTAAATACGCATCAAGGTTTATGCGGCTGTTAGAGGTGATAGATAGGCGAGCTATGGAGGTGCAGACTCGCGCGTCGGTGTTATAAATAGGCCGAAGAGTGGTTGATGAGCACTGGCGCCAGCGGTGCGTGCGGCGCGCACCGAGGCACGAGAGGCGCCCTCAGGCGTGGCCCTCCGACCCTTCCCGACACCTATTAATAAAGGAGGGACAATATTGCACATTTTTTCAACAATATGTTGGAACACCCGCTCGCCGTTACCTTCGCTTGTTACACGGATCTCGCTTACATTGATGTCGACGTTTTCACGGCTACGCACAACAAACGTGTGCTAGTCACAACGTAGAGCGAATGAGTTTGTCATGTTTGACCAGGTTAATAATAAAACTCAGTTTTATTTTTTATATAAAGACTATAACGATCCCTGTACTAAGCTGGCACTCGCAAGTGGTTCTCAAAGCTGTTTGTTTACCCGTACAACGAGAACGTAGATTATTTTTCTTCTGACCACACGGCGTAAACTACACGTCACTCTGCTTGAAGTTCCGTCACAATACGGAAAATGTTAGCCGAGAATAGATCCTCCAACAATCTAATACCGGTTAAAATATTACGCATTAGAGTGTTAAGCTTAATGCACAGTTCGTAGCTACCTAAACTCATTTAATTTTTGGTGGAGTAAAGCAATTTCCGTGAGCTTTAATAGCCTTATGCCTTGCACATCGCTGAAAACTTCTACAACTTACTAAACATTGCACGTAGCTTACACCAATGTAATTTAAACGCTTATCTAACAAAAAATATGATTTACATTATAGATTATGAACACAGCCACAAAGTATATTATCTAGTCATGTGGCGTGTTTAAATGCTAAATCAAATAACCGAACATAATTGGAATAAGTCATCGCGCATGTCTCACTTCGGCCACGACATAGGTAAATTATGCACGATGCAAATGCATGTTCACTCCGTCACATTAATTGATCAGAACTAATTCTTACAAGCCGTTATATGCTCAAGGACTTAAATATATTCAAGTACTCTTGCTGTGTATAGAGTTCCTTAATCGCAAGTAAAACATGTAACGTCATCCTAAACCGTGTTTAGATATGCTTACTCGACCTCGGCAGGCTCGGAACGTCGTCTGTGATACGTATGTACATATGTAGGTTTTTCCGCACTGAGATAAATCCCACTGTAGGTCACACTACACCGATTTTATTTATTTGCTTGATTTTGCCTGCATTTATTCAGTTAGAGAGAATTTCCACGTGTATTATTAGCAATTTAGTAGACTAATAGAAGTAAATTAAATTATTAATCGATGATATGCGAGCCGCATACTACGACTGCCTAGATATAAATTATATAATAAAATATTTTTTTATTTTGGACACACGATAGCGGGCATCACGATCTCGCAAACGGCAGACGCGCAAACCACGTGCCCGGTCAAAGGTTCACTTTGTAACTCTAAACGCTAAAACAAACATTTTTCTTATTCCATTTTCCGTAAAAAAGAACATTGAAACCTACGTAAGATTGCTTGCTACGAGTGCAATGGAGGTAATCAACAAATGAAATTGATTTCTCCACTTATCACGCTGCTATTTTGCAAATTCTCATCGGCACGAACACGTTTTTATGTCAGAACGGTTGGCAAACACTTTCACCTTTTTTTACCCGTTTCGGAGACAGTTTTTTTTATTATGGAGTGTAAATTCCCTCGTCTGTGAAAGCATCTCCTTTCACGTTCTGAATCTAGAGACAAAGCATTTTGTTTATAGAAGGCTATCTTATACAACTAGAGCAACAAGGTTGGATTGTTTTGTCTTCGCCACTACGTCGTCTAGCTCATTTCCATCGCTTCTTACTTTGTTGCAAATGTTTATGTAATACCACTAATAGGTACCAGTTTAGGATAGTCTCCTGCTAAACACCGCGGGCTATCTTTACCTTTATAGATTCGTGATACGTATGTTTGTTTTGTCGTTCTGTACATCAACGAAGATAATCTTGTTTATTGACAACAAATAACCGTTTAATGTTATCCAATCGTGCCCCTGTCCGCTGAATTGATCAATGAGAGTGCAGGATTGCCGCCTGATGCACGTCCAGCTCCCGGTCGGCGGCTCAATTGGAATGAAGGTCGGACTCTGCCACCTGTGGAATGCCCATCATGCTATGTGCATTGTCAATCTCAATTGATCTTGAAATTTTCCTCGTTGCCGTATACCTAGTAACAGACAAAATGCGATGGCCGCCAAGTCTTTGTTTCTAACTCGGAGTAGGACGTAAACGAATTGTTATTCCGGTCCCTAACCCTAACTACGGAAAGGCGAATAAACAAAGTTTTAACAGGGATCTTTATTATGCTTGCTTCTGTACCTAAAACTAATCTTGTTTTAACAATCTTGTACGCCACTTCATCATTAAATTTGATCATTAAATCAGAGTGAGAACTAGTTTGAACCCACAAAAGTCGACAACCTCCAGACCCCCTTTTAAATTGTATATTCGTATTTCTATGCTGCCAATAGTTGTATTAAGTTATACAGTTCCATTCTTAGCTGGTAGATTAATGGCGCTATTGTCTATTGGTCTCGCTAGGATCAATAATCGGCAGCCAAAGCACGTGCCGTTTCGGCCGTGATGCGTTAGGGTGGGCACAAACGCGTCGATTGAAACTCCTAGACGATCTCTTATTGCACAAAACTAAAACTATAGCTATATTAAACCTGTCGGAAATGCGCTGGAATCCATTGAGTCAGAAAGGCAATGTCCGGTTGTCGACGAACGTATTAACGAGCGTGTCCGAAACCGACACGTTTGTGAGAAAGCAACGTTTAATGTATCTTTTCTTGAAGAAATTAGGCTAGCCCAGCCATTCCGGCATATTGTTACCGAACGTTAGCGCCATCTCCATTGTCTTTTGTTATTGTATTATCGCGCTACTTTAATCGGTCGTTCGCGAATGTGTGGTCGCTAGGTGTTGCCGACGCGTTGACTAATTGCTTACATTAGTCTCGGCGTGCTGGCCGTCGCGCGGCGCGCACTGTACGCAAATAGAGCACACAACGATTGACTTAGCGCACGTTGCCTGATTGAGCCGCTAGCCGCCAATTGATAACATTATCCGAGATTAACACTAATAAGTCACAAAATAAAACTATTCGCACGAGACCTTGCGATAATAACGAGACAAGGGCTCTATTGTACTTGGTAAAACCATATTGCTTTTGTAATTTTACTGTTCTGTTTTGAACTCGGTCGCCATACTTTCAAGTAAATTATAATAAAAATAATAAAACGTTGACAATAAGATGAAACGTCAAAAGCATATGGTTTGATGAAGTAGAACAAAGCCCCAGATAGCACGCATAATAAAGTTTTACTATGTTTCTAACCTGGATTTATAGGTCAAAATCATCTTGAAGTAAATTTGTCAGATCAGAATTAAAATAGCATGATGCCGTTTAACGTAACGGGTTCAGCGCGCGGGTCACCGGCCTTAGACCTTACACACTCCATCGCATTAATCTCGCGAGAGACAAACAGCCGACCCGCGTTACCTCACTACGAACATTGCAAACTAGCTACATCTGCATTCAAATTCCGTTCTCTAAATAAATTCAGTGGCTGTCTACAAAACGTCAGTCGGCACGGTCTTATTAGCGAATCGGCACGTGCGTTATATTTATTTAGCGAATCAGCGATACCTGCGTAGTTTAGAATGCATTAGTAACCTGTTTGGGTTAGCTGATAGGGCGCGAGAGCTTGTAATCAGCGCGGCGCTCGCGAGCGCTGTTGACGTCAGCCACTTGCTACCTCTATACTTTGCCATGTCCGTCAGCTATCGACGGAGCCGCTTGTCTATACATACACCATCTACCCGAATGTATTTATGTACATCGTAACTACCGAGATAGATCGCATGCCTGCTCTGACTGGTTTATCGTCTGTTAAATTTACTCCTTTGATGTTTTATTCAAAGCTCTAATTATGTTCTTTCTCTCTTTTCAGAACTGCCCACTGAGGAAGGTAAGCATGGAAAGACACAGGCAAACCATTTGTTTGCACTTTCGATACGTTTAACTAGAATTTAATTGGAGTAAATATCGAAGTCGCAATCTACAAGTCGGTTATAAAACACGCTTGACATTTTAGCCGTATGGTTTCTGTGGCACTAGTAGCACTTAGTTGTAAGTTCTACAAGTTGAGTTCAAACAAAAGTATGCCAAGGGCGCGAGCGACAAGTTTGGTTAACTTGGAAGCGTAGAAACCTCATTGCGAACACACACTGCCATGAATATAAGCGATAACAGGACACAGTGCTTTGAATTTTATCACAATCACAAAAAATTGTAAGCACCATAAAATTAGATCTCTAAAATATTAATAACCAAATAACTGGACTGATTCACTCGTTTTATTAGTACTAAAATCAAAATTACAGTGTCTGATCATCAAACTCTAGTAAAAATCAATAAATTTAACTCGTAAAAACTTAATGAATCGGGCTTCTTTGTTCGATTTACGCGTTCTTATCCTAACCTGATTTTTATAAATAAATGCCGATTAAATATTTCAGCAAAATCTTAGCTTATTTGTTCTCGCAGTGTGTGAAGTGTTCGACCTTGTTATTTTAAGTAAATTTATGCCTGTTTTCCAATGCAACGCTGCATAAATGTGTGTTACTGAAATCGCAAAGTATTTTTTCTTGTCGCATGTGATATATATCGACCTTGTCCCCTTTTGACACTTGTTGAAACGATACTTAGCATAGTGTTTTCAATCGACAAAGACGCGCCCGACTGCCTTATTTTACATTCCATTTACGCGATTGCAGAGGACCGTCACAATAAGTGTTAGATCGCGTCTTTGTAGATTGAAAAAGTATATACTTAAATGATGACCGACAGACGGTACCTACATTTTCCGAGGTTTCATAATTTGAGTCATGCATTTCGCTACACACCGTGTATTACTCGACGCGCAATTCCGTCACAGTAAGCGATATCAAATGAAACGCTTGGTACTAAAAGAGTTTATTCACATGTCATAAAACGCATATTTAATATTTCAGGCAAAACAATATGGCAGTTAGTCCTGGAACAGTTCGACGATCTTTTAGTCAAGATTTTGTTGTTAGCCGCTATTATTTCTTTCGTAAGTATTTAAGATCAAGTTAAAATTTGGATTGCCCGGTATAGTCGGCCTTATAAGTAGCTGCACACTTAAGTGCTTTGTCACTTTAACGTTATGTTTGAACGGCTGCATTAAGCTGTCAAAGAGTGTGAAAGCGACAAAGTGCAACAGCGCGCGGCAAACCTAAAGAGTTATTTATACAACTTTACTATTTAGGTATGTCGCTCTGCTGCTGTGCAGTTTCCCTGGCTGTTTAACGGTATTCTATCATCTTTCTTTAGGGTGTACTCACCTGTTATCTTCTATTTCCAGGTATTAGCTTTATTTGAAGAACACGAAGATGCTTTCACGGCCTTCGTAGAACCCTTTGTTATTTTACTTATTCTTATTGCGAATGCTATAGTAGGAGTATGGCAGGAAAGAAATGCCGAATCCGCCATCGAAGCTTTAAAAGAATACGAACCAGAGATGGGTAAAGTTGTCAGAGGAGACAAAGCAGGCGTACAAAAGGTGCGAGCGAGGGAGATCGTTCCCGGCGACGTCGTTGAGGTGTCCGTCGGAGACAAAATCCCCGCTGACATCCGCCTGATCAAAATCTTCTCTACCACCATCCGTATCGACCAGTCCATCCTCACCGGCGAGTCCGTCTCCGTCATCAAGCACACGGACGCCATCCCTGACCCCCGCGCCGTCAACCAGGACAAGAAAAACATTCTCTTCTCCGGAACCAATGTCGCCGCTGGCAAGGCCCGCGGTATTGTCATCGGCACCGGTCTCAACACTGCCATCGGTAAAATCAGAACCGAAATGTCCGAGACTGAGGAGATCAAGACCCCCCTGCAGCAGAAACTCGATGAGTTCGGTGAACAGCTGTCTAAGGTAATCTCCGTTATTTGCGTCGCTGTCTGGGCCATCAACATCGGGCACTTCAACGACCCCGCTCACGGTGGCAGCTGGATCAAGGGCGCAGTCTACTACTTCAAGATCGCCGTCGCCCTGGCCGTCGCAGCTATCCCTGAGGGTCTGCCCGCCGTCATCACCACCTGTCTCGCTCTTGGCACCAGGCGCATGGCTAAGAAGAACGCTATCGTGAGGTCTCTGCCTTCCGTCGAGACCCTCGGCTGCACGTCCGTCATCTGCTCCGACAAAACCGGCACGCTGACCACCAACCAGATGTCTGTCTCTCGCTTGTTCATCTTCGAGAAGGTCGAGGGCAACGACAGCACCTTCCTCGAGTTCGAGATCACCGGCTCCACCTACGAGCCTATCGGCGACGTGTACCTGAAGGGCCAGAAAGTCAAGTCCTCCGAGTTCGACGCGCTGCACGAGATCGGTACCATCTGCGTCATGTGCAACGACTCCGCCATCGACTTCAACGAGTTCAAGCAGGCCTTCGAGAAGGTCGGCGAGGCCACCGAGACCGCGCTGATCGTGCTCGCCGAGAAGATGAACCCTTTCAACGTGTCCAAGACCGGACTCGACCGCCGCTCAACCGCCATTGTCGTGCGCCAGGAGATCGAGACCAAGTGGAAGAAGGAGTTCACCCTGGAGTTCTCCCGTGACAGGAAGTCCATGTCTTCCTACTGCACGCCGCTGAAGCCCTCTCGCATCGGCAACGGACCCAAACTCTTCGTGAAGGGCGCGCCCGAGGGCGTTCTGGACCGCTGCACGCATGCGCGCGTCGGCACCTCCAAGGTCCCTCTCACCTCGACCCTGAAGAACCGCATCCTGGAGCTGACCCGCCAATACGGTACCGGTCGCGACACGCTGCGTTGCCTGGCTCTTGCCACCTCGGACAGCCCCATGAAGCCCGACGAGATGGACCTCGGCGACTCGACCAAGTTCTACACGTACGAGGTGAACCTCACCTTCGTCGGCGTGCTCGGCATGCTGGACCCCCCGCGCAAGGAGGTGTTCGACTCCATCGTGCGCTGCCGCGCCGCCGGCATCCGCGTCATCGTCATCACCGGCGACAACAAGGCTACTGCCGAGGCTATCTGCAGGTCAGTTTCTTTCCTACTGACTATTACCGCATACTATTGTTTTCTAGTGAACGCGTGTGCTTATCGGCTGATATGTTTCAGGCGTATTGGCGTGTTCACGGAAGACGAGGACACGACCGGCAAGTCTTATTCCGGCCGCGAGTTCGACGACCTGTCCGTGTCGGAGCAGCGCGCCGCTGTGGCCCGCGCCCGCCTGTTCTCCCGCGTGGAACCCGCCCACAAGTCCAAGATTGTTGAATTCCTCCAGAGCATGAACGAAATCTCCGCTATGGTAATTTTTCAGAAGAATTTAAAAAGTAACATCCCTTGCGCAACAAAAAATCCTAGTGCTCTGGATTAAATGCTCCTCGCTGAATGCCGCAGCGTGTTTTCAATATTGTTTATATTTATTTCTTGTCAATTGAGTATTTCTCACTGACAAATTGCATACACTCGTGTTTTGAACTACACCAGAATAGTGTATCTATAACTTTGATCTAAGCTAGCTTTTTCATTATGTCATCGTCATTGGCCTACAGCATTTATAAAAGACTAGTTCTTTCCCGCGATTCCATCCCCATAGAAGTCGTTTATTGTTATTCCCTCAGGAACCGTCAATTTTTGGGATAAAGAGTACGCTATGTCCTTCCCGGCGACTCAAACTTCCATACCAAATTTCATCTAAATCTGTGAAAATGTAACAAATAGAAAGACAGACAGAGTTACTTTCACATTTATAATATTAATATGGATGCATAGGTATAAGCAGTGTTTATGAAATGGCAGCTCCGGTACAACTTGTAAAGACGGTCAGTTTACAAAGTTAGTTGTTTATACTTGGATATTTGTTATGCGACAGACTGGTGACGGTGTGAACGACGCGCCCGCCCTGAAGAAGGCCGAGATCGGTATCGCCATGGGCTCCGGAACCGCCGTGGCCAAGTCCGCCGCCGAGATGGTGCTCGCTGACGACAACTTCTCATCCATCGTCGCCGCCGTTGAGGAAGGTAATGTACCATTCGCCGAGCTAAGCTTCTAACGGTCCCGGGAACAATATTTGTGTATTACGGCTATGTCTATATATTTAGATGATTTTTGTCTATTGGTTCATCCATTTATAAGTACTCATGGGACAGGCCTAGACTTTCGTTTTGTTAGAGTTTGTGTCGGATTTCCCCTCCTGATATTTATGAATATTTTCTCATCTTTATAAGTAAACCAGATTGTTCATAAAAACATGTATGTCTTAAGTTCTAACGCTGTTTCCTCTTTAGGCCAAGCATCTGCTAACTAAAGATATTCATATCATATTATTAAATGGTTAATGAGTACCAATAATTAATACGACATTTACATTTGAAGATTCCACAGCTTTCATTTAAGGACTGTTTATTAAATAGGCCACTTCTCTTCAGTATGTTGAAATTCCTCAACAGTGGCGAGAATTTAGTAAGGAAACTTCGCCTGGTAAATTCATAGCTTGGTTTAATTGATACTAACCTTAAGCTCGTCTTTAATCTCTGTTTGATGTGGAGACAACAAAGAGAATCAGCTATTTAAGACTACTTTTTTGATGTTCAAGGAAATTATAAATTAAACTATAATTAAATTAAAGTTAACTGTTCTTTGAATAAATGATAGCGGCTTATAAATGTTATTGAGAGTTGAACAACCAAAACTTTTATAGAATCAAAATCATATTCTTAACCAATGTGATTTTATCGTTTCGTTCCTGCCGTTATCAAACAGTCGGCATAAAATAAACGTGTTCCAGGCCGTGCCATCTACAACAACATGAAGCAGTTCATCCGCTACCTGATCTCGTCCAACGTTGGTGAAGTGGTGTCCATCTTCCTGACGGCCGCCCTGGGCCTGCCCGAGGCGCTGATCCCCGTGCAGCTGCTGTGGGTGAACCTGGTGACGGACGGCCTGCCCGCCACCGCGCTCGGCTTCAACCCGCCCGACCTGGACATCATGGACAAGCCACCCCGCAAGGCCGACGAGGGTCTCATCTCTGGCTGGCTGTTCTTCAGGTGAGACCGACGACGATACTACTGTAAGCCTGGTAGGCGCCTATTCCTAAGCGTAATACTTTACGCACTTTTAACTAAGCTACGTAGAATAAAAGTATACGTCTTGCAGTGTTAATATATTCTTTCATTTATTTTAACGTTTAAATATACATTAGTTCACATGTGAATGCCAACGCGGTCCGTTGGAGACTCTGGAGCGTCCCCCTGAAAACCACCGGCGGGCATTCCATATTTCGAAATCTTTTTTATTCAAAAGATTTCGAGACATTTCGACATAACAAAATAGAAAAAAGAAAACAATGAAAGGAGTATGTCAGTACATACATCCTTCTTTCATTACATCCCTCGCCCCTCTGGAAGCAAGGTCCCTCTACCTATGCTATCCTATACGAAACCCTAATGACTACCTAAGGAGGGAACAATACATTAAGGGGGATCGTCCTGCTCTACAGGATAATTTCCTGTGACAATACCCCGCACCTCCACCATGTAAGCCTGGTAGGCGCCTATTCCTAAGCGTAATACTTTACGCACTTATAACTAAGCTACGTAGAATAGAAGTATACGTCTTGCAGTGTTAATATATTCTTTCATTTATTTTAACGTTGTAATATACATTAGTTCACATGTGAATGCCAACGCGGTCCGTTGGAGACTCCAGCGTCCCCCTGAAAACCACTGGCAGGCATTCCATATTTCGAAATCTTTTTTATTCAAAAGATTTCGAGACATTTCGACATAACAAAATAGAAAAAAGAAAACAATGAAAGGAGTATGTACTGCTACATCCTTTTTTCATTAAACTACCTTCCTGTTTCATATGTATTTAAGTATGTATTTCTCTATATAAGTATGTTTATCGTTGTCTAGTACCCAAAGTGTAGCCTAGAGCTTAGTTTGGGACTCGGTAAATTTGTGTGAGATTCATTCTCCCCTGTGATTTATTTTTTGAATGAAAGGTTATTTTTTAATTATTGTATTTTCTATCTCTCGGTATTTTTAGGAATGGTTAAACTTGGCGAAAAAGTATAAAAAAATATTTTTCATGTAAAAGTAAGGCTCTTCAAAGGTAAAATAAACTACTCTACTCTGTTATGGTAACAAAATTTATTTCATTGGACAATGTTACAGTTCTCATCGTTTTTGTTCCTTAGATAAGTATTTTGGCATACTTATTTACATGTAAAATATTACGGCTAGTTTTTGGGAAGCGGATGTGGGCTTCCTGTTTTCCTCGTTTAATTACAGTTGACAGACGGCGATAAGAAATAATTTAAATCACTTAAGCGTTAGCGACTTGATACTTCATACAAATTAAAGATCGATATTTAAATAAAACGGTTTTCCGAAGACTTAAGTACTACAGTACCTTTAACCTCTCACCAAAATGAGAAAATTGTTTGTACTTATTTTGTTGGTACCCTTCTTTCGAAGCTAGCGGTCCCGGGTTCAAATCCCTGGTAAGGGCAGATATTTGTGTGATGTGATGAGTGCGAATATTTTGTTCCCGAGTCTTGGATGTTTTCTATGTATTTCTCTAAATAAGTAAGTTCATCGTTGTCTAGTATCCATCGTACCTTTTCAACGCCTTACGTCAAATACAAATGCGTCACTCACACGCCAAACATGTATTAAAAATTATGGAAAATTTAACTTAATCCATACGAAATAACGTCTCTTTTAAACTGTACTTGTGACCACTATAACTGTCGGTGGCGTAGTAGGCACGACAGCTCATGATTACTTTAGGCGTCGTTGGCGTTCAAGAGTTAATTTGTGTGAAATCGTCTTCTGATATTTATTTAATTAATGGGACGTTTTTAAAAAATATTGTACATAGTTAAGGGCTTTAATTAAAACAAAACTTATTTGATTCCTGTGTGTTTCGTTACACAAAGGACGCGATCGACCCGAATATTCCCGTGTGGTTGCCGGGTTGGAATAGTGCCACTCCTATGGGTTGACATGATGGGCTTACAACCTATCACTAATACAGTAGTAAACTTCTTGGCCTGATTGTGCAAAATATTGTTACAGAAGTATAAACAAGTATTTTTAGATTTGTTGGTATTTCTTTAGCTCAGCCTTCCTACTCTGGGAATAAAGGCGTGATGTTATGTATGCACGTAATTAATATACATGAATATTTAGACAAATATTTTTCAGTATTATTTAAGTTAACAACGGAAACGCGTGCGATGTTACCGTTATTGTTCCAATGTGAAGAAACTATAGGTAACGAGTGAGTTGTACCCCGCAGATACATGGCTATCGGAGGCTACGTAGGAGCCGCGACCGTGGGCGCCGCTACCTGGTGGTTCATGTATTCGCCGCTGGGCCCGCAGCTGTCCTACTGGCAGCTCACCCACCACCTGCAGTGCCTGGGAGGCGGAGATGACTTCAAGGTAACATCCACGCCTTACAGGGTCAGCTTCCTGTGATAGCCAATCTTCGTTTATCTATGAAACACGAGTGACAAATCTTCAGTCAGTCGCAACTATGATAGGATAGCGAGAGCCAGCTGAACAACTAAGAATCTGTGACATTAAAAATTACATTGTTATGTGTATAGTCTTTTATATTTATACATTATATATTTTGTATATTTTTGTCTCTTGGCGTAGTATAAACCGCTAATAACACAGACAGTCGTTAACAGAATACTTATAGCGTAACTGAAGCGTGAAAACTGTTTTTTAATGAGCATAGCCATAGTAATAACTGTTCTTTTATAACTATTATAGCATTGTCATCATTACCATGGATACGGTCCGTCCGGATATCAGTCTTAGTGTTTAGTGAAATGAAATAGATTTAAAAAAAAATAGACAATATGTTTAAAATTGTGTATAAAAAGGACCGCCGTCAAGACTTTACGTGTGAATAACTGTCGACACCGTTCCTTTTCAGGGCGTGGACTGCAAGATCTTCACAGACCCACACCCCATGACCATGGCGTTGTCCGTGCTGGTCACCATTGAGATGTTGAACGCCATGAACTCCCTGTCGGAGAACCAGTCGCTCGTCACCATGCCCCCCTGGTGCAACATGTGGCTGGTTGGCTCCATGGCGCTCTCCTTCACCCTCCACTTCGTCATCCTCTACGTCGAGGTTCTCTCGGTGAGTGCGCGCGCACATACACACATACACATACTTCTTTGCGTTGAAGTTTTTTCTGTTAGAGCACATTTAATGACGTTAGATCTATTTGGTGGCACCTACTAGTGAAAGAAATATTACCATTTAATATCAAAAGTTAAACATAACACATATATGTATAATCTTGAGTGTTGTTTAATACTGACCACAATATGAAATTCCCTAAATACACATATACAAATACTTTTAATTACTCAAATCAAAAATAATGATTTTTGACGATAGAACACGTGTTTAATCAAAGCTGTAGATTTTCCGATAGGCACTTAATATTAATTCTACATGGTATCATTTTGTTTCATTAAAAGTAGGTGGCTTTTATCGTAAATAATCGGTTTCTTGTATTTATGAACGAGCGAACTCATGTAGTCGCAAAAGCTAGTTCCGCATAGCGCGGATCTCGTATTGACCGGTTCGGTTGTGTCGTGTTGCAGGCCGTGTTCCAAGTGACGCCCCTGTCGGGCGAAGAGTGGATAACGGTGATGAAGTTCTCCATCCCCGTGGTCCTGCTGGACGAAGTGCTGAAGTTCTCGGCGCGCAAATTTTCCGACGGTGAGGGCTCCTGGTTCGACGGCCTGCACTGGATCGTGCTCATGTGGGCCGTCTTCTTCGGGCTGCTCGTCTACGGGCCGCTATAGGCCGTAGCCGTGCGCCCGCTGCGTGCCGCGTGCCGCGTGCCCTGAGTGCCCTGCCCGCCCGTAACCCTGCGCGCGCGTCGCCCGCTCGCGTCGTGACGTGACGTGACGTGCGTGACGTGCGTGACGTGCGTGACGTGGCGTGACGTGCCGCGAGCGGCCGGCGCGCGCGCGCTGCGGAACCCTGGACACTGAGCTCGGCTCACCGCAGCGTCTAACTCCCGGTTTGATTGAATGCTAACCCCACCAGTGTGAAGTGACCCCGCGCACCCGGTGACCGGCGGAGCTCTCGGAGCGATCTGTATGTAGTCTAGGGTTAATAGCCGGGCGGTACCGCTCGCGCGATTATTGCATTTTATACGTGCGAGACAATAACTTGTTTGGAGCTCATATACACCCGGGGCAACGATTCGACCCCGATCTAGTAGTGAAGTGGCTGTGAACATCTTCATTGTAAATGTTAACGTAAACGCCGATTGGTTTGCTGTTTTTTATAATGAGTATAATTATAACATTTTATCTGTAGAATGTGTATGATAATGATAATGGTTATTGTGTAAGAAAGCTCCTTATTGAATTTCTCAATGGACTCGCACGCGGCTCAGTACCTGTCCTCTCGGACCGCAGACATTAAATCTTACTATGATATAGTAATGTGAATTGTTAGCTTAGAGTAATTTATTGTAAGAGTAGGGTTAACACGAAGGACGTGGTTAACATGAAGTGCTCCAGGGGAAGTATATTCGTGCAAGGAAATCTCTCTCTGTCCTTTCACCTGTGCCCGCTTGTTAACATCCATTAATGCATTTCTTTATACTTACTTCCAATTGTTTCCAGAAAGCATTTTGTCGCCGAATTGTAACCTGAATTTAATGTGAATGTGTTTGATTTGTTTAACCACACCATAAGCTGACATTAGTGTTTAATATAGTAACTTGTGATAACTTCTTCCACTTCCATTAATATACGCTGGCAAAAGAAAAAAACCTAACTTGTCAAGCTGTTAGATTCGAACGTATTTTTTCAAGAGTTATTACAAGTTAATATTGAATGAAAACTTAGGCAGTATAGTGAATGTATGTACGAACATTTGATGCTAAAATAGTTCAATTTGGTACTTTCTGTTTTACGTTTATACAATGAATGTAATTTAAGTTTTTTATATATAATTCGATTTCTAGCGAGACATAATACTATTTTAAGTTTGTCTGGGAGGAATCAAAATTTATGTTGTGGTACAAGGTCCGTACGTACATAAATATATATATATACATACTATTAGTGTAATTAATCTTGCATGTGTACATTGCATGTTATAAATGCGAATTAAACGAGTGCAGTTTGGTGTGAAATTATAAGTTCTGATATTGTTATTGAGGTATCTGAACACTGAGCAAGGTAAGAGACGACAACCACTGACTAGCCGAACACTACACTGCACAAGCCCCAGGCCTGCCTGTACCCCCCCGGCCAACCTCCGACTTTACACTTACACAAAAATAATAACTTATTTAAATGTACAGTCGTTTATACATATTTTACATTATTAAAAATTGTCGAGAATTAAACTTTGAATTATTTCCCTAATCAATTGTTATCCCTTTCATTATGTTGTCCCTCGTTATGTTCTCCAAAACCCACTTGACCGTAGAGATACTGTCCACGCTAACATCACTACAGAATAACCTTGTGTCGTGTTATCCGTCTAACCTAGCCTGTTTTGTGTTAAAAGTTTTGCAAAGCTTTGGAAATTGCTTATTGGCTCAAAGATTTATTCAAAATTATAAATTTACTTGATGAACATTGAAGAAAATCGTAGGCTGTTGGAATTCCTTAGCACGCTGTTTTGTTTCATTAACTCGTCCATCTGGCTCTCGGACCGTTTTTGATCGGAACTGCGTGCGAGCGGTAACACTGCCGAACATTTCTTCAATGTCAGTTTTACTATTCAAAAATGTTTCGAACACTATACTATTGGTTTTTTCTATTCAATTTATCTAAAAGACTACAGGAGTATCCTGAATACTTTAAATAAAAAATAAATAAAAAAAAGAGTAAAATTTTGCCAAAGCCCAATGGAAAAAGTTGATGTTTTCACTTAAAGGACACTTTAAAGTGGTACCTTTTCTGGTAATTGCAAAACTTTTGGGGTCTCCCCGCGTCCGCACGCATGCACTAACGAGGTGTTGTCTGCCCCCAGCCCAGCCACAGCGGAAGATGTAAGCGCCCTGACGCCGCCGCAGCACCACTGCACGCACAATTCCATGAACACTCATTGTTTGTTGTGATCCCGCAGTGAAACTACACATTTAAAGTTAAATTCGACACGGTTGTGATCTCTGCATAAAACCTTAAGTCACGTAAGTTCGGACGCCGTCACCTCGTCCGAGCGCCCACTAACTCTAACGTTGTTTTACAGTGAACGAGCAAGTCATTGACAAGTGGTAATCGCCACCGTTTCAAAGTTCCTCAGCCGCTTCTCTCTGCCACTTGTACCGCTCTCGTCCCGCCGCTGTGGCCGCTCGGCTCTCGGCCGCTCGGCTCACGGCCGCTCGGCTCACGGCCGCTCGGCTCACGGCCGCTCGGCTCTCGGCCGCTCGGCTCACGGCCGCTCGGCTCTCGGCCGCTCGGCAAACGGCCGCTCGGCTCTCGGCCGCTCGGCTCACGGCCGCTCGGCTCGGGCCGCGCGGCCCGGTAGGTAGGACGCGGCGGCGGCGAGCGGCACTGCGTCGCGCCTCCAGGGCGATCTGCTTCACCAGAGAGGACTTATGTTGTTCATAATGTGTATATATTATACAGTATGCTTAGGAGGTTTATTCAATTTGTTAAATTACGTCGTTCTATAATAAAGACTTCATAATGCCCGTCGACAACCACAGTGCGATAGACGATGTGTACTTAAGTTGACAGCATTCTCTTTATTAATTTATTGTTATATTTTTATTATCTTTTAACCTAGTTTGCTTATCTAGAGCTAAGTCTATGTTCGTCTATTAGCGCTGGAGCCTCGACGAGCAATATGGCGTCTGGGAAGGATATACATTTGTCCAGTGTTTGATGGACGTCATCAAGTCCAAAAATTTAAACATACCTGTACATTTTAATGTATTATTGTTTTGTACAATAAATCGTTATAAAACCATTTTTGACTTATTTACCGACTGCTGCCTACAAACTTGGTCTAAATAATGCGTTCCCTTTTCTCTTTCTAGTTAATTTTAGTTTATAGTGATTTCCTCAGAAACTAAATTTTTGGGAGATATAATATAATACATCCTGTAATAGTAGATTATACACCGAGGGGATAAAGCACAGTTTTATGTCACGGGCGCGATATTGAATCCTGAACGTAACGAAGGACTCCAGATTTAACTCCCGAGCGCAGCGAGGGTGTTACGAGTTAATTCCCGAGCGAAGCGAGGGAATTAAGAAGAGTTCTGAGCGCAGTGAGGGGTTCAAGCGCGCCCAAGACGAAAACAGCTTTATCCCCAAGGAGTGTACTCTACTTTTCTCACCTTTTGCGAGACAATAAAAAAGCGAGTCTACTTAAAACAGCGTTTTATTATAGTAAATTAAAATTAAAAGTGAAAATTGATATTTGAGACATTAGTCCAGTTGTGGAAAGACAATATTTATTTAAAACTTTGCAGTTATCACCTATGTATTTTATTGCAGCGTCTTACAATACTCGCGGCTTTTGTTTAATTTCAAATGTCTTCCATTCAGCTTGCCGTGGCCAGCTCGATTTTAGAAAATGTTCGATTTTCAAATTAGGTTCGACGCGGCGGTGGCGGCGGCGCCGCGCCCGGCCTTCGAGTATTAGTTGATCTTTTATTACGAAATTAGACTTTAAGGCCATTGTAATAAGAACTGTGAAAAGTGAAAATATTGCAACCCAGCGGGTTATAATGAGATTCAGTACAACATTACACCCCGGCTAAAGCCAAGGGCTTTAATGAGTTGGTTTGCGTAAGGTTTGCATGATATGTAATTTGGCATTGTCGAGCAGGTGGTGTGAAAATATTTTTGTATCAATCCGGGTATAACTATAATCAGGATCAGGGGTTGAATAGTGAAGACGGAACGAACAAACATTTTCGCTATTACCCGACTGCTGAAGGAGGGTAATGTTTTTGACCTGTATGTATGTAGGTAGGTATGTATTGTGCTTTGTTCCCTCGTAGGGACCGGATAGATGGGGCAATTTCAACAAACGAGGTGTTAGATTCGTCGTAACGTCACTGGGTACTTAAATTAAAAAAAAAACACTGGCGGTATAAAAAATATATAAATGGTAGGCAAGTAACATATATGTATTGACGACATAATCAAAACATGCGATCGGGTTTTCAAAACTTCGGGGTCGTGCTCCTACTAAATTCTAATAGTAGCAGCACGAAGACAGTATAGGAAGCATGAATACAATAATATCCTGTCCTGCACACAAAAAGAAGTTATATTTCAAATTTCATTTTTATTACTTACCGCACTACACTAGTAAACTTCTTGGCCTGATTGTGCAAAATGTGGTAACAGAATTATCAACAAGTCTTTTTAAGAGTTGTTGTTATTTCTGTAGCTCTGCCTACCCCACTCTGGGAATGAAGGCGTGATGTCATGTATGTATGTATGTACTTACCGCAAAACACCCCTGTAGACCCACCTTTTTAGGGTTCCGTAGCCAAATGGCAAAAAACGGAACCCTTATAGATTCGTCATGTCTGTCCGTCTGTCCGTCCGTATGTCACAGCCACTTTATTCCGTAACTATAAGAGCTATACTGTGGAAACTTGGTAAGTAGATGTATTCGGTGAACCGCATTAAGATTTTCATACAAAAATAGAAAAAAAACAATAAATTTTTGGGGTTCCCCATACTTAGAACTGAAACTCAAAAATTTTTTTTTCATCAAACTCATACGTGTGGGGTATCCATGGATAGGTATTCAAAAATGATATTGAGGTTTCTATTATAATTTTTTTCTAAACTGAATAGTTTGCGCGAGAGACGCTTCCAAAGTGGAAAAATGTGTGTCCCCCCCCCCGTAACTTCTAAAATAAGGGAATGATAAATGTAAAAATAATATATGATGTACATTACCATGCAAACTTCCACCGAAAATTGGTTTGAACGAGATCTAGTAAGTAGTTTTTTTTTAATACGTCATAAAAACATTGATCAAAGCTACAACGAACTTTTATATTATGTTACTTGCTGCTACGGAACCCTTCATGGGCGAGTCCGACTCGCACTTGGCCGCTTTTTTTTTTTTGCGGGAGGTGGAGAATACTCATGTATACAGAGGGCCGGTCCCAGCCGCATGCCCGACTCATCTGGGAATTTTACCCAGACGCCTACGGACTAAACTCCACCCCCGGGTAGAGTGCATTATTGACACGCCGCGCTAACGGTATACACTTTGTGTCAACTGCATGTTTTTGTTTGTATAGAGTGATATGATTGTGCGTGAGGAATGTGTGAATGTAGACCCACCTTACCCCTGATGGTACGTTTGGTATTTTAAAGTTAAACGATACCACTGGCTAAGAGTGATGACAAACATTTTATAATACGTAGGTTTAGGTTATGTAAGTTATGTTAGTTTTTCAGGAGGCCCGGAGGACCAATTCACCCAGAAATAGAAGAGTTCCTCGGAAGCGGAGCTCCGTCGACACTGTCTAATTTCAAATCAATAAGTGTCGACGGAGCTTCTATTTCTGGGTGGTTTGGCCCTCCGGGCCTGCTGCCAACCTAACATAACCTAATCCTATAACTCGCTGAAGTACCTACTATTGATATGAGAATAATAAATAATGTTTGGAAAGTCATACCAACTGACAGGGAGTTTAAAAAAAAATGCACGTCTTTTATTTCTTGCCCAAATCCAACACATTACTTGGTAGCAAAACGGACAATTCCCAAAGATAAAGGAAGAGAACTAACGTGCAAATTGTTTTCCGTAATCGAAAAAAAAAGATGAAAGGTGTGCTATTTTTTGAAATTCCCCTGACTTGTCTTATTTTGTACCTACTTAAGAGGCCGTATGCGAAATTTTGCCGGTTTCGCTTCTTTTCGTGATTTTAAAGTTAAAATTATAGAATAAGAACTAAAGGCAAAGAAGGACCCTTAAAATGAAAGCGCCAGATCTATACCGGTCTCGAAAATTTCAATAAGTTGAAAAAGGAAAGATTATAGAGTCCGGTTCTTGCTAAAACCAGCCGTACACCCCTAGTCGCCAACTAGCGACCATCATGTCACAATGGTCGTAAATTAGCCTGCCAAATCAAAATTCCTTTAAAAAATAGTCTATGGTATTGAGCTAGGCATAAGCTAGGTGTCAAATGGGTGTCATGTTTTTTAGTCGGGTATATTGTTTATCAAAGGTTTATCATCAGTCTGCCGTTGCGACTTCTTAATTGATTGAATTTATTTTAACAACAATTATGTATGTGGTGTTTTATAAAAACGAGAAGAACAATAAACAGCAATAGGGCGAGTTTTGTGTTTGAATACAGATCTCATTCAACCCGCAAGAAAAACAAATCGAAAAAGTTTGCTTTGTCCGGTAAGGCGGCATATTGAATATATATTTTGAATTGTAATCGTCAGATAGCATAGTTAAAGCGTAGAAATGCAAAATATCCTCATCCGAAGTAAACGTGTGTGTTCTAAATACCTTTAAAGCAATAATTAACTAGAACTTTATGGTTTAATTGTATGTCGAAATTGTTTATTTCATTAAATGAGAAATGAAAAAGGCGTGAGCACAGCTTGGCTGGATTTAAGCTCACCCAACGTCAGCCATGGAGAGGTTACATTTAAATACATATTAATATTACATTGAAAATGTTTGGTGTATAGTGACGTAATTATTTCGTATCGATAAATTAGTTGCGAAGTTTAATGTTATTATTTATTAAGGTAATAAACAGGGGTCGGAATAGGCAGTGCCTATTTGCCTAAACTTCGCGGGAGAGCGTAACTAAGAGTGGTTACAACCACCAAAAATAATGATTTATTTTTAGTGAATGCGGGATTTTTTAATAATACATAAATGTGGAAATTGATACTAAAACTCAATATTACATGTTAAAAACATTTATCGTATACAATTTAACATGAACAAATGACATTTCTGGTTTATTTCTGATGTAATTAAACTAACAAAGTGTTTCGTAATATATAATATTTTATCTCATTACTCCTTTAGCCGTGTACTTACTACCTGCATTATGCGACCCCGCTGATAATGGGGACGCTCCATAACAAAGTGCACGAAAGTATACAATAAATGTTTTTAACTTGTGATATTATTATTTTCCCGCATTCAATAAAAATAAATCATTATTTTTGGTAGTTTTAACCACTCTTAGTTACGTCCTCCCGCGAAGTTTAGGCAAATAGGCACTGCCTATTCCGACCCCTGGTAATAAATTATAATATTCCAAATATGGTTTATTTTAGATTCCTTGACGACGATAATATGAAGCAAACTTGAATAGAACCTATTTCATAACCAAATTGGTCTTGGTCGAAACGTAATCGCATTTGCTCCAAACATTTTGAAGACGAGTGTTATGGTGGAACTCCACTTGTAGTTGCGTGTTCGCATTGCGTCGTTGTCTCTCTTTAATTTGCTGTAAGAAGGGAAAAGATGCAACACGAATATTGGGCAAATACCGCCAAGTGGAGTGCCAGCATTACGTAAACAAATTGCGCTGACTCAAACCTGTTGCAGTGCCCTCCCTAAGCTAATGTCCCCACTCAAACGCGTGAGATTTAGTCATGGTTTATAATAAAACTGAAAAAAACTCACTAGCCAAACCTACAGTACCGGCAAATAAAATATCATATTTGTACTTACATCTCATACGATTACCTACAAATGTGACTCACTAAAATTGACAACCAATCAAGAACTAGTTGAACAATTATATTGCTATTATTCAATTCGTTAGCTGATTAAGTAAGTTTGGTATATAACAAAAGTTTGTTTATATCGTAGTTTAAAAAGTATAGTTTTTTAAAACCATTACAAATTTCGTTTCTACGAAGGCGTCAGCAATGGTATTTTAAATACTAAACTTTTTAAAACTACGGTATGTTCAAACACATTTTGTTATATAGCATTTTGAACCTTATTTAATCAGCTAACACTTTGTTTTAAAGCCTCATATAATGACACCTGAAATCCGTCCACCCGTTTGGATGATACGAGGTAATAAAGAATACGTTATATTTTTTATAGAGCTTCAAAATATGTCGATATCGATTATAAAACGGTTCGTGTAAATAACGCACGGCCGCGCTCGCCAGTTCCTTTTGGCGTGAACTTGGCTGGGCTAGATATTTACTAGCAGTGTGTGACAGCAACTGTGTACTGTATTTTAGCTTATAGAACTGTCTCTTTTTGGCACACTGAATCCCAATAAGACTGTGCATATCAGCTATATGTATGTTGCCCTTTATTTTATTGCTCCTTCTATGCCTTTAGTTCTTATTCTATGGGTCCGTTAGACTTTCACATTATCAGTGATGCTGGTTAGTCAATATTATCTACTTTTTGGGGCGGCTATATAGGCTTATCTTATATCTTGCTGTACGATAAAAATAATAATAATCTGTCTGCCCCTAGACTATGCAATAAATTGCATGCTGTTCGAAATCGCACGGTAGCGTTCGATAGATTTATCGCTTGCGATAAGTTGCATGGAATTACCTTGTATAGCTCACTTTATGCTTAAAATATCGATTACCAGCTTGTGCTATACAAAATTATACCGTATGTATTATGCGATTGGGCTTACTTACCCTAATCCAAACAATATTTTTCATTATGTTGGTTATGTTGCCTTTCACCAGCCGTCAAGCAAGCAAGTCAAACGAACGAGTCCGACTGAGTCCTTGAAACGATCTTGCAAACAAAACTTGAAAATTGTTATATAGGCCAAAAATCGATACGGTCAGAACTTGCAATACTCGTTGTTTGATAGTATATTAAACTAATATAAGCTAAAAAGGCGAGAGCAAATATGGCGAGCTAGTTAATTACTAAAGGAGCTTTGTTAATATGGAGCCATCAAGGTAAGTCGTAACGCTCGTAAAGTAGTGTTTAAATTATGTACTTGATATCTAAATATGAATCGTAAATTACGCAAACATTATATTATTTACAGAGGAGAATGTGAACTGCCTAACAAAATGGCATTGTTAGACATTATGGAGATAACAGAGGAGGACGGTACGCGCGAAAATCAGGTGCCCACTGCACGTGTATTAAGGAAAAGAAAATCATTAACGACAGAAATAAGCAAGCCGTCTAACAGGCGAGTGAGCATGAGGCCTCGTAAACACAATATGATGACGGAAAATGCAACTTCTAAACAAATTGAGGCCCTGTACCTTAATAAAAAGGTGAAAACGTTGTCGCAAACCTTAGAAACTATCTACGAGGAGCCAAAACCAAACAATGAAACGGAGGTTTTAATTGGCGGAAGGAAGGTGAAAAGACTGCTTACGTTCCAGCTGGGCAACCAGTACACTAAAGATAAAATAAAGAAACGCAGAGCAAAAATAAAGAAGTTGCTTGGAAACAAATTCTTAAATAGAAAGAAAATTCCTATGAAAGTGTTTTTGGAAACAATAAAAGGTTTAGAACTAGATGATGTGGTACAAACAGAATCAATAATATCATGTACTAATGTAGATATGTCATAAGTTTAAATTAAAAATGTCTGTTACCTATGGTATTCATTACATCTCATTTAATTATTGTATTATGTGTAAAGGATACTGTCATTAAATGTTGAATGTTTGTAACAAGGGATTCCAGTTTTATTCTACTTTAAGATAAACAACTTGCACATACCTAGTTTACTGCTTACTTACATGGATGCTTGTATATACTATTCTGTAATATGTTGTCATTTTAGTAGCATTTGGGGAGACGGGAAAATTTAAATAAAATTCTTAAGATAGTAAACAAGCTGAAGCTTTTTATAAAACTTAATATTAATCTGCTTTTGATCACCTTAAGTTGCTGGTGAAATACAACATACACAATGTTTTGTGAGCAATGCAATTCAACTATGTATTTCTTCTTTGCAAGGTTATACAAAAGTAAAGTAAAACGATCAAACCTTATAAAAGACATTTATAAGTAATAAATAAATTATTATCACATTAAAAATATGAGGAATGTTATGGTTTAGCATAACATGAAGATGATGTATCTAGACAGTTCAAGTATGGCTTCAGAAGTGTTGAGGAGTTGTCTTCTTCAGGGTTGATGCACACACAGCGGGGGTCCTGCCCTCCAGGGCTGTAGAGTTGACGAGGTACTCCTGCCCAGCTCCGGCTCACTCCTCCACTGATAGCAATTAAGGATAATCAGGGTTTACAGAAACTGAATCAATTTTATGAACTTTGAGAGCATGGGGAAGTGTGTGGCCATTGGGATAAAATGTCTGATAGAACTTGTCTCACATTTTCTGTCCCTATAAGATAGATTTCCACCAACTGGGTCACAGGGCTGTGCAGTTTGTGGTAATCATACTGTATAGACGCTTTAACTTCCTTAACATGTTCGCTCTGGTATCGGGATGAATCAGACTGATAAAAGTATGGTTAATTTAGAGTTAAATATTTTGCCGGAGTGAGGGTGTTAAGCACATTGTAAAAGGCACAGGTGCTGCATGACTCATTAAATGGGATTATTCAATACTGTTCCAGTGTTAAAGATATAAATTACCTCATCTTAGTACACCACACTCTAGTTCCTTCACTGGAAGTCCACTCCATGTTACATGGAGGTAGTTTTGTGTCCTGCTTCTTGGCAATCTCTTTTTCTACAGAACACTGTTTGATCTTATCATCAAACTGTCTGGAGTATTCTGTTTTCATTCCCTTTTCATCATAGAATCTTCCAATAAGCAAACCTTATAAAGAAAAAATATATTTCAAGAATTGTAAACAGTGCATTGACAGAGCATTTAAATAGATAAAACCACCTTGAAAAAGGCAATAAAATAGGTTTCAAATAGGAGACCAAATTCAGTTTGATTGACTCAATTACCATTTGAAATTAAATTCTTTTTTGCATTTTAAAGGTGGCTTTTTGTTTTCTAAAACAACTTTTTTAGTAGTTTTTGTGATCATATTACACTAATATGTAGTCCCACTTCTCAATTAATAAGAAAGTATAGGATATTTCAAGCATTCTCTATCATCAGAACTTAATTTTGATAAGAATGGGACCAATCTAAAAGTATAACCCAGTTTCAAATTAAATAAATAATAATTTGAACATAAGTTCTGAAGTAAACATAGGTAAAAAAAACAGAACCCATATTACAATATTGAGACAGCTTGCTTAGTATATTATAGTTATTTTCACAGTGTTATGTCGTATGGTATTCTAGTTTGGGGAAAAGCGGCTGATATACAGACTATATTTGTGTTACAAAAAAGGGCCATTTGTTCAATATAATAACATAATCTCCCGTGATTCCTTAAGAGTACTATTTAAAGAAATTAATATTTTGACTGTAGCATCACAATTTATTTATGTTATTAAGAACCATGAAACTTTTATTAGAAATTGTGATATTCATCAAGCCTCTATCAAGCCTAGAGCTTAGTTTGGGGCTAGGCAAATTTGTGTAAGATTTTTCTTTGATAATATTTTATTTAGCATAAATTAAAATAGTCACCTAAAAAGTATCTAACTTGTTATGTTTACAGCACTTACCCACAGACACATATTTTCCCTTCAATGTATTTTCCCAAGTAACAAGATTGAATAATTCATCACAAGACAAGCTGAGCACATGATCTTTGTCAACACTCTCATCTTGGAAATCACCTGTTATAAATGCCCGTGACCCATCTTTTCCTAAAAAATATTATTTGTTTTATTTATTGTTTCAAACGCAAATTACTACAATATTTTTGTAGCTATATAACAAAATCATCTTACCTATAAAATAATGATATGGGGCACCTCTACTATAGTGTCTTTTGCCTTCTGTGACATCATATACGAGACCCATTAGAGCTAAATACAATTTATCTCTTTTAACTCCATCATATTGTGCTAACTGAACGGCAGAGAATATACCATCAATATGGTCTTCGTGTTGAGAAAGTAAACTTTTACAACTTTCGAATAATGCCACCAAACGATATCTAAATAAAATACTTCCGATAAGGATAGTTACCGACACTATAATTGTGTTTTTACCGATCATGGTGACGATGAAAAATTATTATTATAAAAGCACATATATCTTCCATAAAATAAAATATTGATTATAATCATAAACAAGTAAAATATACGAAAGTTAAGAGTACGAAAGAAAAGTAAGGTGAATGTGAGGTGATTGAGGTGAATGACCTGACCTAACAGTAAACAGTATTTGACACGAAGACATTTCAGCCAATGGTAAAAACTTCAGCAAAGACGTAGAACTAAACAACACTTCTAACGCTGCAACTTACTTTTTTTACCAGCGAACAAAGCGTTCGGGTTCGGTGAGATATTACGTATACTTAGTTCTTAATGGTGCCCATACCATACACCATAATTTAATTATTAACGTCTGTAGTGCCCATAAAGGCGTGTACTCACTTCAACATACCTAGTAATTAATTGAAAACCAAATTAATTTATATTTTAACGCACTAATGCCAACTTTAAAACTTTTGCGATAAGTCAATAACATTTAGTTTCCACCCATTGTATAAATGAGTTGTACCTTTGACATATCTACCCTTATAATCACAGATTAGAAGGTATGTCTAAAGATATGTCTATATGCTTATAATCTGTGCTTGCACCATTCAGTCTTGTCAATTTTGTCAAATCATATGTGTATACATTTATATTATTCATAAATAAATAAAAAATGAGAACCAAGGTATCTGTGGTACATCGATTGAAAAATTATGCATGTTCAGCGAACGAAAGAAGAAGAGTTGTGGTAACTGGTTTAGGAGTAGTTAGCCCTTTAGGGTCGGGAACAGAAAAAGTATGGCTTAAACTTTTAAAAGGGCAGTGCGGAATCGTCCCGCTCACAGGTGAAGAATACTCAAAACTGCCATGTAAAGTTGCAGGACTAATCCCTGTCCAAGAATGTGGGGACGTCGCCGAAGCACTGTCGAAGTCTAACTTAAGATCAATGGCTCCAGCAACTTGTTTGGCACTCTTAGCTACGTCAGAAGCATTAGCAGATGCTAATTGGCTCCCTGAAGCCAAAGAAGACAAGGAGGTTACTGGTGTCGCTCTGGGAATGGGAATGATAGATCTAAAAGATGTCTGTGATACAAATGATGCTTTAAAATTAGGTTACAATAAAGTAAGTCCCTTCTTTGTACCAAGAATTTTGCCAAATATGGCAGCAGGCCACATAAGCATTAAGTATGGATTCAGGGGTCCTAATCATGCTGTCTCAACAGCTTGTGCGACAGGAGCACATTCAATTGGTGATGCTTTTCGTTTTATAAGGAATGGTGATGCAGATGTTATGGTGTGTGGAGGTGCAGAATCTTGCATCAGTCCACTAGCCATAGCTGGGTTTTGTCGACTCCGAGCTTTGAGCACATCATTCAATAATGAGCCAAGTCTAGCATCTAGGCCATTTGATAAACAAAGAGATGGCTTTGTTATGGGTGAAGGAGCTGCAGTATTAGTCATAGAAGAATATGAACATGCCCGGCAACGCAATGCTAAAATATATGCAGAAATACTTGGCTATGGGTTATCAGGGGATGCTTCTCATATTACAACTCCTCGAGAGGATGGAAGCGGAGCAGTACTGTCTATGAGAAGGGCTCTACATGATAGTAATATTGAAAAAGAGCAAATTAGTTACATTAATGCCCATGCCACATCTACACCTGTTGGGGATGGTATTGAATCAACAGCAATCAAAACACTATTTGAAGAACATGCCTCCAAAATATCTGTCTCTTCAACCAAAGGAGCACATGGCCATTTGTTAGGTGCAGCTGGCAACTTGGAAGCTGTCTTTACCATACTGGCCTGCCACTTTGGAATATTGCCACCAACATTGAATTTAGAAGATGCTGTAGATGACTTAAATTATGTCATAAAGTACTCAAAGATTTGGGAGGCAGAAAGAAGAATAGCTTTAAAGAACTCCTTTGGGTTTGGTGGTACCAATGCTACTCTCTGCATAGCTCAGTTATGATTATATTGTATACAAACCAGTATACTTTTTTTTGTACAAATTAATAATTAACTCCAATAATTGGTAACTTATTTAAATTATAATTTGTTAGAAAATTTGATTATGTGCTCTTAGTTTCATTTATGTCATCCTTTTACAAATCTCATTTCTTGTCTTGTCTAATTCCTACCTAGTTAGTTTATTCAAGAACCTTGGCCAAACCAGTGGTTTAACTTATCTAATTTACATTGTTGGGGCTGAAAAGAAATTTAGTAGACAAGTGATTTAGGCTAGAAAATGTATCTTCTGAAAACAGAAAGAAAGGCAAAGGCACCAAGAGAACATTCAAGTAGTTCAAAGTATTATCATAAACCTGTCTATATGTTCTAGGCTAAAAAGCCTGCCTGCCTTTAAGAGAAATATGATGAGTCCTAGCAAACATCGCTTTTGTAACTGATCCCCAATTTTTTCTTTACAAAGTGAGGGTCCTAAAATCCGAACAGTCAGACAATATGAAATCCAAGTTTAACACTTCAAAGTACTTAGCGCTTAGTTTGCTTGAAACACTGAGGTAACTAATGTTGAAATACCAATTTTATCTCTTAAGGGTTCCCATTACTTACGGGGACCATATAAAAACCTTTTTTTCAATTGTAATTGGCGATATATATATTACGCCTATTACAATTGAAAAAAAGGTTGAAGGGGACAATTTCACACAAATTGACCTAGTGCCAAACTAAGCTAGAGCTTTTACTATGGGTAAAAGACAACGATAAACATACTTATATAGAGAAACACACAGGAAACATCCAATACTCAGGAACAAATATTCGCGCTCATCATACAAATATCTGCCCTTACCGGGATTTCAACCCAGGACAGCTGACATGAGAGGCAGGGTCACTCCCAGGAAGGCCACCGTGACGTCACCAACTAAGCTAACGGGTCAAAGTAGATGGTCCAAAAGAAACCCACAGTTGATTGTGACAAAATGAGTCGGTTCATTATAGTGCTTAGTTTATCCCACCAAAAGGGCCACTCTGAAATCAATGTGGTATGTGACCTAAAGGCCAACAAAGTGTGTGACTAGCTCGTTTAAATATATAGAAAGTTTATTTGCTCAATAACACATGAGTATACATAAAAAGAGATATCTGGGGGACCCTGTATCTTGGAAGGGCTGAGCCTGTATCTTGGGACACCCTGACAATACAAAATTTCAAAGGCAAGCAATTAACTAATATTACAGAACAGAGCGATAAGCGCACGCGCCCTGTGTTTGTGTGTGTGTGTGAGCAGCTGAATATGTACCGTCAAGTATTAACACCAGCAAGCCAAAGGGCCCCTGTGTCTTGATATGATAAAGTCAGTAGCCACTTCAAAAAGTTTTCTTGAATGATATACTGGGTGTTGCCTGTAATAGGAGCAATAAATTGAGGGATCGTTTCTACTGTATAAACGTAGCAACATATTTTGTTCTACAACTTTTACAAAATATGTAATTTATTATTTGGGATTTTTTCGAACAAACTAAATAGCATTTTCGATGTACTCCATCCAATAGTCTAGTTGACATCTACTGTCAGCCTACAAACTTCGTAGTTTTCGCAATACATTGCTGGCTTGGAAAATCTAAATTCATTAATATTTAGTAAACAAAAGTTATTTTCAAAAGTTGTAGAATAAATGTTGTTACGTTTGTGGTGTGGAAACGATTCCTAAATTTATTGCTCCTATTACAGGCAACACCCGGTATACAGGACTACTGTAGTAGTCATTACTATCAACCGGTTCGGCCCGGATGATTACTCCCCCCATTTAAATAAATAAATAATCACAGAACAATGTCACACAAATTGACCTAGTCCCAAACTAAGCTCTAGGCTTGTACTATGGGTACTAGACAACGATAAACTTACTTATATAGAGAAATATATACTTAAATACATAGAAAACATCCAAGACTCAGGAACAAATACTCGTGCTCATCACACAAATATCTGCCCTTACCGGGATTGAACCCAGGACCCCTAGCTTCGAAGGCAGGGTCACTCCCAACTAGGCTAGCGTGTCGTCAAAAATTTAGTCCCAATTCTAAGTTTATGGTGCATACATTATTGGAACATGTTCTCTGGTGCGTTTAGTACAAATCTAAACAAAAACAATACTTTTCTGTTTTAAAACCGGCCATATGTGCGCCACGTTAATAACAGTTACAAGCACTTCAATATTAGGTCCTATTTATTCAGTAACTTGCCTTTAATTTAACTGGTGTTTGTATTTAATAATATTAAGTGGTGGTACGGAACCCTCGAGTCAGACTAATTGGGCCGGGTTTAAGAAAAGGGGAACTTTGTCGGTTCCCAGTTTAAAATCGATTAAGCTATAATTTGTTATGCCTATGCGCCGTTTAACTGAGCTAAAAGTTACAAATTACAAGCGGAACTCTCTTTCTAGCAAAAGGAGTTGGAAAGAGACTTCTGCTTGTAATTTGTTGCTTCGTGAAACAGGCCTCTAATAGAATAAAATTTAAATCAAATAATTGTGTTAACTATTCTGGTTTAGGCAGAACCATCGACGAACTATGTACTTCTATCTAACTAACATTAGTAGATACATCAAACCACCTTACTTTGCCACGGGGGCCATATAATCTAATCTATACTTTGGGAGCAAAGAAATCGAGCCACTTTCTATGGAAATTCAGTACTAAGTGGCTCGATTTCTTTGCTCGCAAGTGTATAACAGATTTGACTAAAGTTTTTTGGCAATACCGCCGGAAGTTGGCAATAATATCTCTGCTGTAAATACACTTGGAAGCAAAGAAATCGATCCACTTAGTACTGAATTTCCAGAGAAAGTGGCTCGATTTCTTAGACAGACTAGCCAATATATCAACAAGTCGATGTATATTTATTGCGTAAAATCTAAATAAAACACTAGTTTCTTGCATTACAATAGATATATTTAAAACTGAGTTACAAATTTCTGATTTGATAACAATGACAAGACTGCCAAGGAAAATCCTTTACTCGTGCTTACAGTTAAGCTTCTTGATAACGAGGGATATTTAATTCATCATGTACCACTGAATATCATTAAGTTACATAAAGCAATTGAAAATAAAATAGTTTGATCAAAAAATGCTACTTTAAATATTTCTAAGCATTCTAATATTTTATATGGTAATTATTTTTAAATGCTGGGCATTATCCAGATTATTAATTCACGATTATTGTAATGGTCGAGGTGTTCCAACATGATTTTATTACACTTTCGAGGTGACTATTCTCGAAGCTGACTCCGCGCGGTGCTCAACACCCGCGGCCGTGAGCGGGATCGGCGCCATCAATCTGAATCCGTATTTCTTGTCGTATCGCATTAATGCAACCGGACATTGAGGTTACCCGATTCCTTTGATTGTCCCAATGCAAAATAATTTAAAAAATATATATAATCTATGGCGGTTCGTATCGTTGAGAAAGAAACCAAAGACGGATCAATAGCCATTTTACCGACTCGGGGAGCGAAATCACTAATAATCAATTAACTCGATATCGATATACATGCAAGACATTTTAGTAGACGATAAAGCGGATATAGGTTTGTGCCGTTGAAGGGTAAAATGACTATGATATTGTAGGGGCGGCGCGCGCGCATCAGGCCGGGCGCGGCGCGGGCGGGTTGACGCACAGCTGCGCGAACTTCTGCCGGAGGTTCTGCCGCAGCTCCTGCCGCTTCTCTGTTATGTTTCGACGGGATTTGAATTCCAGGACCTCTTCTATTGGAATATAACTGGTGTCTTGCTCCTCGTCTGAAGAGCATGTTTCCTGCGAAATATTTTATCCGGTTACCATTAAAAATAATAAAAACTACAATTGCTTATTGCAATTGATAATTTAGTTATATAGAATATCCACGACCAAATAGGGAACATGCATTAAAAGCAGAATTGAGTTTCATTGATACGATTTAGGAGAATATTAAATAAAAAAGCATATAAAACGCAATACACTAAGTTTTGACCTGTTTATTAAGATTTTATATAGAATCAAAACTTGTTAAATTTTGTGAACTTCTTTTAATGTTTAGATTGTTTTTTCGGCATCGTCATTTTATTTACGTAATATTTGTATTCAACGATATTGGCTTAAACATAGAAATTTACGAAATAAGTGCAAATTTCTTTATATGTCCGTACTATGACTTTTTTAAACTTTATATCTTATGAAAAAATGACACGACAATTATTTCGCGTATACAGTTATTCCTCTCTTTCATAGCACTTTTTTCTTTTCTTTTTCTTTCTTTGTGCTTTCTTAGCGTAAGCAAAAAATATGCGTAAGTTCCCTGAAATAGTTGAGAAAAGCAACATAAGAGCGTACCATTAACATTTCTTGTAGTGATAGTGGAAACCCGGTGCATGAAGTCTTATCGTTTTTATTGTTATCTAAGCAGTCGCCTCTATCGTGATTGCAGAACCCCTCGGAACAGGCCACCTCGGAGCCCTCGGGCGAGCTCATGAGCGAGGAGGACCCTGATATGGTTTCGCAGCAGCCGCCGTTGTTCCCGGAGGAGTACCCGCAGTCGTGGGAGTGTTCGCTGGGGGAGAGGTTGCCGTTTTTGCCGCGCTTCTTGCCGGACTTGGCCGGCGAGAGGCGCTTCGTGTCGTCCTGGCAGGACTGGCAGCTGTCCCCGCTCGCCTCGCAGCACGCGCCGTAGTCGCGCGGCGAGAGTAGGTCAGTCGGTGTGTCTCGCTCCTCTAGAAGGCACTCCTCGCATTGACACTTTTCTTCTGGTTCTTCTGGTTCTTCTGAATCGGCTTCCTACAAACAAAAGAATAAGTGAGATAGCCGTTTAACAATTTAGTGCAGCGTCTCTAATTAAACAGTGTTGAGTGAACGAGCCGATCCTGAGAACTGGTAAAAGTATTACTAACTAGTAAAAGTATGTGTGTGCTCCCAATGTCGAGGAATAAGTCAAAGAGCGAACGATTACGATAACAGAAGCAAGTTAAATAAAAGCGTTAAAGCCATCCGATTTTCATACAATTAATCTAGTCTTTTTAATCATTGCGTAAAAAACCTCTCGAGCAATGAGCAAGAACTTCAACCGGCTCCAAGCACATACATTTTCACTGTAAGGACTTCATCACTGATTGCAAGTATTATATAAAACTCTCGACAAAATCGAGATCCGAGCTCTTAACTTTTGCACGGTTTGAAAATTTTACTGCCAGCGTCTCGCTAGGTCTATTTTATGTAGAAATAAGAGCGCTTGGCAGTCAATATGCTAACGGATTTTCATTAAACAAAGCTAAGAACACTCTCAAGTCACAGACAGACACACTCGTTAAACTTATAACACCCCTCTTTTTAAGTTGGGGTTAAAAAAAAGATGATGGGGCAATGAGCCAATGATGTAGAAAGCTAACTATGAGTTTTTGGCATATTTGCTTGTAATTGGCATAAAAACTAATGTACAGTGGTTTTATATACTTTATACCAGATCCACACACAGTGAGATGGAAATTCATCGTGCTCACTGTAACATATAGTTGCGGTGTTTGTGGGAAGCACCAAGCATGGTGGATCAAGCATTAAAATCATGCTTAAAGAGTGACCCAAGCGACGTCAACATGGCAACGACGTTCGTTCACCGACTCTCATTTCATAGAATGTATAATTTTACAGAATTTCACTCCATTCAAAGTTATTTTCTGCTGAAACCCTGTTTTAAAAAAACTAAACAGCTATAATTCAAATTCGCCAAATAATATGAAGGACTATTCTGAGAAAATCAAAATCTAAAATTGCTAATTTGGTCAATAAATTCGAAATATATGATACTACTAATACTAATATTATGATATTTATCATCCTGTGCTAATTAGGCCCGAATCGACCCAATTTTTATACTGGGGTAAACGCTTACTCTCAGATTAGTAATGTCAAAAAAATTACAGTTTTCTAAGGCATTTTGACATTACTAATCTCAGAGAACGCTTTACCCCCGTGTAAAAAGTTATGTCGAATTGGGGCTTAATGTTTTAAACAGTATTTTGGTAGGGCTAAAAGTTTTTTAAAACTTTTTCTCTGTATTTTCGATAGTACTCATCTTATTTCAAAGTTGAGTCTATATACGGGTAAATTTTTACCGACTTAAAAAGAAAAACTAAAACTAATAAGATTTGGCGATCGGGAGTTTTAGTATTAGCTTTTTAAGGGATGGGATTTCATCGTCAACAGGACATCGATAAAAATGATAGCTCTTGTCACACTGTGTGAGGCATATATCATACTTTCTCTAACAATGTGAGGAAATTATAGAAATATTTGTAAAAAATATCGACGAATCGAGAGAGAATCTCCTTTTGAAAACTACAAGTATTGCGATAATTACCTTTTATTAAACTGGATGTATGGGATTTAAATTGCGGCCTTTTCAATTTCACAGGCATTCGAGATCATTTTTGAATAGAATATTGGAGCGGTATTCACATACACATTTATTATACTCCTAGAAAAAAAGCTATGCTCTTTCTGTCATCGTTTTTCAAAAGCTACCCTCACCGAGCATGTCTGAGCAAAAATAGTCGATTGAGGTGACTCGTACCTTGCACTTGGTCTCGACCGCCTGCCGCTCCTTCTTCTTGCGGCGCTTGAGCTTCTTCTGCTCCTTGCGCTGCTGGCGCGTGAGCTCCTCCTGCGTGAGCTCGTCGTAGAGCAGCTGCAGCTTGGACACGCCGCTCTTGTGCTCGACGGCGGTCTCGAACTTGCGGTAGAGCGCCTCCACGGCCACGGCCGCCAGCGTCTGGCACGTGCCCTCCTCCTCGCGCAGCCGCAGCGATATGCGCTGCAGCCGCTCGTAAATGCATATGCCGAGGCAGATTAGCACCTGTGGACACAGGAGCTGGATTAGGGACTTCTTGACCCACAAAGGGATGGCTTTACGGTTACATCCGCGCGACGTTTCACTTTAACCTCGTGAGACCATGTGTAGGACGTACATAATCAAGACAATTTGGTTTAAACTTTATTCCAATGTGTATAAAGTCTATTTTTATTTGTTTCAAAATTGAAAATGCCATTTAAGTGCAAAGGTAATTGAACTTTATTTCATTGGTGTTAGATTCAAATTGCCATCTACAAAAATCTCCCTGTTTGTAGCATGCTGGGCCTCACGAAGTTAAAACACATTTATTAAAAAATTGATTTACTAGGTCTGAGAAGATATCAAATCAAGACTCAACTAGTAAATTGAAAATCATCATTCAAGTACATAGGTTTGTAAATATTCAACCAAAAACATGCCGTTGGCAATGACCAGAATTCAATTTTGTTATCAGCGGTGGTGTGGTCGTGGTGGTGGGTGGCTGTTACGTAATGTTCTTATAACGGTATCAATTATGACAAAGTTATGAACAGAGGGCGGAATTTCTCATGGCAAAAATTGAAATGTCATAGGGATAGAACATTTTGCTTTATCGACTTTTCCAGTTATCAATATTGTGTAATCACTAATCTCTTTATTATTTTAGTTTTGCTTTTATATTAAAATGTAAATGTCATTATTAATTCGCATTTAGTTATTGTTTTCAACAATATGTGAAGTTTTAGGATTTAATTTGTAAATATTATGTTGTTTTTGTCTAAAACACATGTCTTTATTAACGGTAAATAACAAATGAAAATAAAGCTAAATCTAAGACATATAGAACTATACAATAATAATGAAAACTACACCTACATTTACCAAATACTACGTTAATCTAAAAGACTGCTACTAGAGGGGAATTGTTAACATTGGAAAAATATTTTGCTAAATGTAATGTATCGATAGGATGTATAATTCTATTTGGTAAAAGATCTTGTGCTACGTGAACCAGAACAACTTGTCGATAGTCGATAAAATACTTCGTTCTATCCCTATGACATATCAATTTTTGCCATGAGAAATTCCGCCCTCTGGTTATGAATTTAAAATTGGGAACATTCCTAAAACCAACTAAAATTAAATAGGCCCCAATTCTAGTATTGAAATTAAAATTTAGTCAATACGAAACTTGGCTTAGCTTAGCACCTATAGATAAGTTACAGGTAGCACTGGTAGCAATGCGGGTTATAACATTATGCCTTCGGATTCTGAACCCATCTTAGAGTACCTACTTAAAGTGCGTAGATAAAATGATGTATGCAACTGTTCATGATTAGGCCTTAAGAGGATTGTGAGGAGATTGCTTAAACCGCGTAGGTGTCAAAAATAATCCATTCAAATGAAGCTCTGGGCGTTAACCTTTCTTATCACGGTTTTTTAATATGTTGTAGACATATGAAAAACTAGGTCTGTACGTTTCCGTTCTTTATATATTTTTAATTTTTTTCGCTCCCATAAAATATTTTCTTGGAAAGAAAAACGTACAGACCTAGTTTTACATAATATCTACAACATATTCAAAAATCCTAAAAATCGGACAACGTTTAAGGGGAGAAAACGTTATTGCATTTGGTATGGAGTTTTTTTGCTTCACAGTCCGCTTAAAACACCTGTGTGATTTTATGACCATAAACCACACTCGTGTTTTATAGCCTCTCATTATGTTTCAGTTACATAAACTACTATTTTGTTACCTCCTCCTGCGCGATCTCGAGCGTCTTCGCGTGGCGCTCGCGGTGGTTGCCCAGCAGCTCGGGCTCGGCGCGCGCGATGAGGTGCCCCACGTACTCGGTCTTGGCCTGCAGGTGCAGGTGCTTGTCCAGCAGGCACCGCTTGATGCCGCCGTACAGCGCGCCCACGTAGCCCTTCTCCTTCTGCGGCTCCTTCTCCTCCACTAGCAGCTGATACGCTCGTAATACCTGATACATGTGGGAAAGTATTGTGATCTGCTTGCAAGTGGCTATGGAAGAAAAGTTATGTCGGCGAAACAAAGTATGGGTTGGAAAAAAAATAGGGTGCTGTTCGGAATGGCCGCATCATGATGCATGCAAACTGAATACACACCTTTCATCTTTTTAGGGTTCCGTAGCCAAATGGCAAAAAACGGAACCCTTATAGATTCGTCATGTCTGTCCGTCTGTCCGTCCGTATGTCACAGCCACTTTATTCCGTAACTATAAGAGCTATACCGTGGAAACTTGGTAAGTAGATGTATTCGGTGAACCGCATTAAGATTTTCATACAAAAATAGAAAAAAAACAATAAATTTTTGGGGTTCCCCATACTTAGAACTGAAACTCAAAAATTTTTTTTTCATCAAACTCATACGTGTGGGGTATCTATGGATAGGTATTCAAAAATGATATTGAGGTTTCTATTATAATTTTTTTCTAAACTGAATAGTTTGCGCGAGAGACGCTTCCAAAGTGGAAAAATGTGTGTCCCCCCCCCCGTAACTTCTAAAATAAGGGAATGATAAATGTAAAAATAATATATGATGTACATTACCATGCAAACTTCCACCGAAAATTGGTTTGAACGAGATCTAGTAAGTAGTTTTTTTTTAATACGTCATAAAAACATTGATCAAAGCTACAACGAACTTTTATATTATGTTACTTGCTGCTACGGAACCCTTCATGGGCGAGTCCGACTCGCACTTGGCCGCTTTTTTTATGCTTAGAGTAGATACTGTAACCACCAAAAAAATCGAGTTCTGGCATCTACCATTTTTTTGGTGGCTTTTGTTGGTAAACGAGCACACAAGCCACCTGATGGTAAGTGGGATATCTGTGACCCATAGACATTCGCTTTCCTAAGACTACAATCTTAAGACTGGAATCCTAAGACCGCAAATGCGTTACCAATCCCGAGAACTAAGATACTAAAATGGCATGCCCTATGCTAGTAATTTCACCGGTTGTCTTATCCCCACACCGAAACACAACAATGCGAACACTGCTGCTTGGCGGTAGGGGAAAAAAAATAATGTTGAAGTTACAGTTTTCACCACGCCGAGGTCATATAACAAGTTATAAAAAAATGAGTTCGCTATTAACGAAGCATAAGGTCACTCTTGTCAGTCCCCTGATTAGATACATCATACCCGTTATCTTTACAAGGTTTTTGGTTACTTGGTGCATTTCATGGAGGTGATGTAGCAAAAAATGTGTGCATAACACTTTTTTATGAAACAGATTTCTAGGCAAATTATACATATTATTATTTTTATCAAATATCTTAGGAAACGTTGCTAAACAGTTTTCATCATGGAAAATATTTCACTGTAATGTTACGTATCATATTTTTGTAAAGAATCAAGTTTTGTTAATCGGTAATAATTCGGTATTTATACTATAAGGAAATAGAAATAAAATCATCTTTATTTTGTTTCTGCTTATATGATACCGATGAATAAAAGTTTAATATTTTAACTACTGGTTTTCAGATATGTTAGGCCCTTTTTTTTCTGCAAGTCAACTCTACTTTATTCCTAATAGGAATGATTAATCAAGGTTTATCTGTTTGGTTGCTCCTCATGCTCTCAAAAACTACCAAACGGATTTAATGCAGTTTTCACCAAAACAGACAAATTCACGGAAGATTAAAAAAAAACATTGCAATAAATGCCGAGACAAGGTAGTTATTTATAAAAAAATATTACATAATACATCAAAACAGTGAATGATTGTTCCATTTGTGAATGATAAGTGCAGTAATAACTGTTTGCGTTCGTAAGAAAACTTTTCAGATAAGTCCACAAGTCTCGGCTTATCAAAATGATAAATAACTGTGACGCAACGTGCCGACATGGTTTGGCATCAAATAAACCAGAATAAACAGAAAGAACATAGCATGGGACCTATGCCATAGATGAATACTAAGTAACATGAACTTGGTGTTCAGGCGCGGTGGTGGTTAGAACTGAACTGACGCTCACACGTCACTGCACTGTGCTGGTGTAAAACTGAATCGCCAGTTGAGATTGTCCTCGATATGTACATACACGCGGCCGAAACAGTTTCGCTACAACACTTCAGGGCATCAAATGTGTTCAAATTCTTCTAAAGTCATGAGACCTGTTTCGTTTTAAATGACTTGACTTTATCTAAATTTTGATGGACTGCTGCAACAGTTTTATTCATATTTTGATGTTAGTTTTCGGAAGTCGCTTATACGTTAATAATAATAAACGAGACCATTTTTTGTGCCCCTGAAAAGGAAGGACACTTTCGAATTTGTGGTCGACCAAAACAAAAGAGATCGTGGCGTTATGCTTCGCTGTTCTTATTCGCTATACAAGTGAAATAGAAAACCTTTAGAGGGAGGTTACACACTCAGTATTTCGTCAGTTCATACTATTACAGTTTGGTTTGAATGACCGCAGAATGTTCGTCTAACCCAAGGACTGATGGATTGATGGTCCAGACTGACAAAAGTTAAACATTTTAAAAATTTCCTTTAATCCATTTTGTGAATGATGAAATACTGATGGGAAATCGATCGTGTAACCTAAGCTTTTCATTCCCGTGTCGGTAACAGTCCACGACGAAATGGAGCCAGATGTATCACGCAATAAAAGATCTATTTAATTTTCATCAGTCAGTCCTAGGGTTAGTAGACCATTATCTGATCATTCTGACCAAACTGATAAAATACTGAGAATGTAGCCTTGTTTATTCATTTTGATGTCAATCTTGTAATGATCCGGTTAACATTGAAATAATTCATTTGTTTGACCAGGCTGACGGACTGAACTCATGATATACGAAGCGTAGGTTACACGCTTAGTATTAGAGTTTAATCCTTTTAAATTCAATGGAACCATATCATAGAATCTGACCAATCAACACTTTCAGGTATGTCACTAATGAAAGCTTTGTTAATGAATACTTAATAATTAAGTGAATCTAAACAATGTTGCTGACTGTTAGGATTTACTTCTTAAACCGGGACATTTAAATCTCCGGAAATAATGGAACAGTTTGGAAACAGGATTAACCTTGCGGCTGCATACGTGCGTGTAACCATGTACGTACAACTAAATTTATGACCATCGCCACGCACATTTAAATTACCCAAAACCTTACTCCTCTACACATTGACAGATGTATCAGTTGGTGGATCAGCCAACATATCCGCAGATATATTCGCAATCCGTTCACACATCGGAAGACGTGGACAGACGCCATTCATTAGCGCTGCCACCTTTTGAATGTCCATGTCGCGAAAACCGACCGCAAGGAGATAAACGTTGAACATAAGACGTCAGCGGACGCGTCCTGATGCATAGAGGAGGTAGTATAGTAACCTTGGTCTTGCAGTCGGCACAGAAGCGGTGTTTCCTGAGGTAGTTGTGCAGCGTGTCGTGCAGCGTGTTGAAGTGCACGAGCGTGACGTGGTCGCGGGCGGGCGCGCGCATGTTGTCCCAGGCCTGGCGCCACGCCGCGCGCCCGCCCCAGCCCCACGCGCCCGCCCAGCCCCAGCCGCACGCGCCGCCCCAGCCGCGCGCGCCGCCCGCCTCCAGCGAGTGCAGCGCGCAGCGCGGGGACTTCTTCCACCGCGGCTGGCTCAGGATCAGGCATTCTATACCGCTACTGGAATTCACAAACGACACCTCTGCACTCTTATTCTCTTGATGAACACGCTGTTGACGAGTTTATCCATGACCAGATTGATATTGATGTGAAGAATCAACTTATATCGCTATATCGCTATCGCTATACTTATATATCGCTATCGCCGTCTTACTATCTCTGGCATCTGCCAGTATACTTGGTATGTCAGACAGTGTGAAAGAGAAAGTACTACAAAAGCTCTGGTTTTATGAAATGAAATGAAATGAAATGAAATGAAATGAAATGAAATGAAATATTTTATTTGCCAGAATACTTATGCATAATGTACAAGGTGTTAAGGTAGTTTGGTATCAAGCATTCGGCCGAAAACAATCGACATGCAAATGTTAGGAGAGCACAAATTATTCTAGTAACAATAATATAATTTTATCGATGGCATATACTTTCCGATTCTTGAAACTCTTTCACACTATAAAAGCAATGTTCAAACAATAATTTATCAAGTTTCTTCTTAAATTCTAAGCCCTTTGACAATTTGATTTCATCTGGAAGATGATTGAACAATACTATGCACATGTTGTAGGCATTTTTACTATAAATTGCACTGCGGCAAGGAGGTTGGTGCAAGAGGTTTTTGTATTGCGCCCTCTGCCTGCCAGTAAAAACCTCAGCGCGCATTTTAAAAATAGAAGGATTTACTTTCACAAACTGACATACTTTTTTTATATACATACATGGTAGTGGTAATATTTTAAGTTTTTTAAACAATGGTCTACAGCTGTCTGTGAACCAAGTATTCGTTATAGCTCGTATGCACTTTTTCTGCAATATGAAAGCTCTTTTGACATCGACAGAATTACCCCACAGCAATAAGCCATAGTTGAGCGTCGAGAAAACATAGCCGTAATAGGCTGTGATTGCGGCCTTCATCGAAACAGTGGTCCTAAGTTTCCGAAGCGCAAAAACAAATCTGTCTAATTTAGAGCAAACAAAGTCAATATGTGATTTCCAATTAAGATGATTATCGATGAATAGACCTAGGAATTTAACACTGTCAGTTTTTACGATAGGATTGTTGTCATAGATGATATTTAGTTGATTAGGATTACATTGATAAGAATTAAATTGTATATATGATGTTTTGGTTATATTTATATTTAGATTATTGTCAATTGTCCAATTTTTTATGTCAGTCAATGATTTGTTTATAGTTGCTTCGTATGTGCTATTATTTTCACCCTTTACTAATAATGTAGTATCATCAGCAAATAATATGCATTTTTGCGACGTAGCTTTAGGAAGATCGTTAATATAAGCAAGAAATAAAAACGGTCCCAGATTACTTCCTTGGGGTACTCCTGTCTTATTAACGCGGAGAGGTGACCGATATTTCACCTTTACTTGTTCCTTACCTTCCGAAACTATTTTCGAGATTTCACTACATTGTTTCCTATTCTTCAAATAACTTGCAAACCAATCTAATGCTATCCCTCTAATTCCCAGATGTTCCAGCTTTTCGAGAAGTTTAGTGTGATTGACACAGTCGAAAGCTTTACTCAAATCGAGAAAGATGGACATTATAGGTTCTTTTTTATTTAAAGCTTCTGTCACATGCTTTATAAGATTAAAACAAGCTAATTCAGTTGAGTGACCCTTCCTAAAACCATATTGATCCTTTTGAAGTAAATTTTTTTTCTCTAAAAATCCCATTAATCTTTCACACATGGCTTTCTCAAAAATTTTGGAAATTATTGGAACAATCGTGATAGGCCTGTAGTTATTAGGATCCCAGCGATTTCCTTTTTTAAACATAGGTTTGACTACAGAAATCTTTAGCTGATCAGGAAAGATACCCTCATTGAAAGAGAGGTTTATGATGTGCGTTAGGGGCTGAGTCAGGTAAACAGCATTTGATTTAAGTACTTTTGTAGTAATATCATCATAGCCACTGGTTTTGCTATTATTTAGTGACATGATTAATTTGTACACTTCTCTGTTATCGACAGGCTTAAGAAAAATTGATGATAAATGTTTATGTTGATTATTTACTGTAATACTTTTATGTTTACTATTTTTATCAATATTAGTATTAACAATGTCAACAAAATAATCATTAAATATATTACAAATATCTTGGGGATTATTATATGTAACTTGATCAAATTTTATAGAATTTATGTCATTAACATGAGGATTATTGGTAGTGGTAGATGATATAACATTCCATGTAGCTTTACATTTGTTTTTACTCAGTGCGATATAGTTGTAATTGTTAAGTTTTTGCGATCTGTTTATACATTTTCTCAGAATATTACTGTATTGTTTTAATTTAAGTTTATCTGTTTTAATACAACCATTCTTCATCGTCACTCGCATATGCAATTTTCGTTTAGTATGACAACATTTTATAATTCCTTTTGTTAACCACTTTATTTTTTTTCGATGGTTGCTCACTTTGATCTTTATAATCGGAAAACATAAATTGTACAAAAGGCATATCATATCATGAAACAAGGTAAATGCTTCGCTTATTTTGTTGGACTCTAAAACTTCCGAAAATGATAAGGCAGCAGTGCACTGAGAAAACTTATCCAAATTCTCAGCACAATAGTCTCTTTTGAACTCGAACCAATTAATCAACGTTTTACTCTTTTTGATATTAAACGTTACTGTTTGAGCCATTTCATGGTCAGACAAGCAAAAGTTATGAGTTTGAGATTCAACTTTATTTATGTTACTAGCGATTAAATCTATACATGTACTAATTCTTGTGGGTGTATTGATATGTATTACGAACCCATGATTCGACAAATTACTCTTTAAATCTTTAGTGAAATTATTATCTTTCAAGACATCAATGTTCCAATCGCCAGTAATAACTATATGTTTTTTCTTGTACCTTGAGCTTAAAAGATAAAGCATATTGTTCAGCTTGTGCATGAAAACACCTACGTGTGCACAAGTCTGTTCAGGTATTCTGTATATAACAGCAATTATAAGATTCAGTCCTACTATCTCGGTCGCGCAACATTCAAAATAATAATTCATTACTAAGTTTGAATCTAAATTTAGTGCTATTGTATCTAAAGACCTTTTCACAAGGATAGCCGTGCCACCTCTACTTTTTGGCCTACTATAAGATGCTGCTAGTTTATAACTGTTAAGATTAATGTTACTTTCACATCCGTGCTTGACAAAAGTCTCGCTAAGACAAATTACATCAATCTCTTGGCCCTTTTTGTGAAATTGTTGCAAGACAATCTGTAATGGATCTAACTTGTTTAGTAAGCCTGCTATATTTTGGTGCATAATTCGAAATTTATTTGCGGATTGAACATTTTTTTCTTCATTAAACTGAGGAACGAAAAAACTTCGAATTTTCTAGTAAGGAGCCTGTTTGCTCAATAGAATTATCCTCTAGAATAATCGAAATCATTTTACATATGTCCTTCAGTATAACTCTAATTCCAGCGTTTTTAGCACGACCTGAATATCGATTAAACATATCATAATCATACGACAAATTCCGATTACTGTCCAGAAGGTAAACATATTCATATTTTTTGTTGTCCTCAAACAATTTATAATTAAAAGCTTCTACTCTCCCGTTGTACACATTAGAGAACTTGCCTAATTTAAACACTGGATAACATAATATCACATTCGTGTGCTTGAGATTCGACATAATATTTCTGATATGTAGCACTAAGCTATTGTAATTTTGTGAAATTTTAAAATCTTCTTCGCCAATAAACAACAAACAAAAATCATCTTTTGTGAAGTTTCTCAATTTAATTTCTATGTTATGAAGAACTTTCCGTAACCCAACGCCTGGATAAAGATAATGGCAGATCTGGTACTTATTGCCCAGTTCACCGTCAGCAATCTTAAGAACTTTATTGCCTTTTTCTGTGCTTATCATACATATTTTATGACAAGCAGTTTCGCAGCGAAACTGCTTGTCATTAAACTCAGGAAAAGCGAAATATTTAGGAAAAGCGACATCTAGCGACCGTGGCGATGTTTGGCAGTGTTTGTCTGCATCTGAATTATTGTTTTTATGTTCCAAATCTGAGACTAATTCTGTGATAGTCCGTGGCTCGGTATGATTTTCTCCCTCTTTAATGTTCAACTCTTTGAAGCTGCCACTGTTTTTTGTATCATTTTCTCTTGGAATAGACGAGTGCTTTATCTTTTTGGAGCTCCTTCTACTTGAAGATAAAGATTTTACAGAATCAGACTTACATATTTGTGTCAATTGGTTTATCTTCTTATTGCAGGTTTCTATGTTAACTTTTAGTGATGTATTTTCAGAGAGAAGATTTTCAATCTCCTGATCAGCAATAAGCAATTTATCTTGCAACTCATATAATTTAGTATGTAACAAATCAATTTGACCTTGTAAATCTTCACCCATTTCCGGGCAACTCCTGTTTATTTTAGCATTCTCGGATGAAGTATATGATGCTGAAGAGTCAAGAATATCTTCTTCTGATAGTGAATCAAAAGAATTTTTTGTTGAAACCGCATAGTGATATTTTTTCCTTTGAGTGATATTGTTGATTATTGGTGATTCAGTAGTAATGTCAGGACATTGTTTTGGTGTGTTTGAAACACCATGTGGAGATGAGTCTGGATTTTTTTGTTTTTTTCTGTTTGTGATATTAGACTGGTCATTTGTGTTCTGTTGTTTATTTTTTGTTGAAATGCAAAGTTTACATTTCCACTTTTTTTTCGAATCTTGATTCATCAAACGGTAAAGCTTTTCCGACAAACCTGCGCAATCAAAATCCAAACTATTATTACATACCGAACACAATACTGTGTTTCTTGCATCGGTACTTTTTTTACACTTGTAACATACAGCGGACCTCAACACTTTCTTTTTGTCAGTGATAGTTCCTTTTATAGGAGCTTGGGAAGACATTTTAGTTATTATTTAGTATAGTTCTGGTCGTGGCCGTCTTAACTACTATTCCAAACATACAAAAAGCAAATCCCAATTTCGTCTCACCGAACTATGAACATGGATTTGAACCCGGTTTCACAGATCGATAGCTGCGCTGCGCACCGCTCGACCAACGCACACTTGTTCGAAGTGAGCGAAAAAGGTTATCGCAAGCGCCCAAGCCGCAGTGGGCGTGTACATATGAGATAAGGATCTCTGTGTCTATTGGTTAAACACTTTGACTTCACTGTGATGCACTTGGTAGTGTGAGTAAGATTTGAACCAAATAGCGTTTAAGATAGTTTTTATTTCACTATGTCTACTTAAGCACGTTCACTTTTGGAGATTATTTTTGCACTATCTTGTTTAATTATCACTTTATAATAGTTTTTTATAGTTTTTACATCGAAAAATTTGTTTTAAACATTATTTTCTATTTATTTATACGGAGCTAATTGACAGCGAGTCGGTACCGGCTAAGCGCGCACGCACACCATTCGTATTATGGTACGTATTATGGTAGAAAGATGCAAGTTGAATCACAAAAGAACTTGCTGTTGTCACTAAAACCACGCCTGTTTGGTAGGCAGACACCACTTCTTTCCACCAGCTATGATCCTGACAAATCTCTTTTGCTTCGTCCACATTCATACATCGAGTCATGCATGCATGTCGGTTTCGGGTACTTAGGATTTGGCCCTTTTGGAGTATTTCTCCAATTTGATTCAAAAAAGTACATTTAGGGTGGCCCCTTCAGCTCACTTTCGCACTATTTATCTGTTTTGTCAATCTTCTTTCATCCATTCTTTCCAAATTAACAAAACATTGAAGCATGCCCTTTTCAATCTTAGTCACTACATCTTCTTTCAGTCCACATTTCTCTCTGATATAAGTAATATTATATTTACCATTGCCATAGCTAAGCTATATTATCCAATTTATATCAATTAATCTTAATGCAAATTACGATATTTGTGTACCAATATTTCTGTGCATTATAAGCATAATTGTAAAGTGGTAATCATAATAAGGTTTTTACTTAATTTTATGAATAAGTACACACATACAATGAATTATTACTAATAACATGATGCACCAAGTATTTGTGGATATAAAACATTGAAATATTGATATTATCTTAAAAGGCTTTATAGATCCAATCATTCTACTTCATTCTGGAACAGATCTCTCAATAGGATAAAAGTAACTAAATAAACAATATTAATTAGTGTCCAAATGGAAAGTGCAACAGAAGAATGTATAATGATTTAATGACAAAACAAAAAAAAAACAATGTAGTTCTATGAATCTCTTTAATTTAGTGGCTGGCCAACAAACTAGGCACTGAACTTTTTAACAGCACTGGTGGACAGCGATCACAACAGATAGTTCCAATTATTACATTAGATAGGTCAATTTTTAATTGTCATTATTATTTTGAAAAGTTTTTTAGTTGTTGTATTTAACTTACCTGTGGCCATTTAACAAGGTGGCTAGTGATTGTGGATGTATAATTTTGTCTTCTCTGATAGTCATTATTTCGTCTGTACCGAGAATCAGTGGATCTAGTGTAGGATGTCCTGATTTTGCTAACTGGTAAAAGAGGCGTTCCACACTGAAAACAATCAAGAAATAAGAAAAATATATTAAATCCACTCATCTCTATTACTCCAATTACATTCGAAGCATGCATAATCTTATATATAAAATTCTCGTGTCACAGTTTTCGTTCCCATACTCCTCCGAAATGGCTTGACCGATTCTCATGAAATTTTGTGAGCGTATTGAGTAGGTCTGTGAATCGGCCAACATCTATTTTTCAAAGCCCCAAGTGACATGAAAAAAAAAAATTGCAAAGCCGCTGGCGGTTTGCTAGTTACATATAAAGCCCGCTTAACACACACCTGATGGCGATTGTATTAAAAAGGATCCCCAATGCCCACACTGTGTTTTAGAGCTACAAAACACACTTAATCTCCGTTGGAAAACAAGGCGATTGGTTTCATGCTGGATTTGAGCATCACCATGCCTGTAACGTGTAGTTCAACCAAGGGGAATAGAGAATATATATTTATTTATTATTTATTTTATATATCCTATTCAGATGAATGAAGCATTTAATGGCATTTTAAGTTTCTGAGAAAGATCAATTCAATAGGGGTTTGGAAAGAGTGTCGGATTTTGACTGCCAAGGTTTTGTTGTTATTTACCATTTACAATGTAACATTTTACCCTTAATCCCTTGAATGCTTAGGCACGGATCTGTGCTCAAATTTTGGATATCTTTTTGTATTTTTTTTCAATTTTAATTTTATGGACTATATCGTAATCAGAAGACTAGAACTTGGTATCTTTTTGTGGTTGTACACTGTGTTATAGAAGATTGTATCATAGAATGTATCACTTCGCAGAATTTTCATTTTATAGGAAGCTAATTTCTGTATAAACCTTAGTTTGCAGTTGTTTTTTGGTGGTTACAGGTCTAACCTAACCTAACCCATTAAGATAATCTGAAAATGATAAGGTTTCAGCAGAAATTAGCTTTCTATGTAATGAAGATTCTGCGAAGTGATACATTCTATAAAAAAATATGTAACAAAAAAAGGAGAACACCTCTTTTTTGTTTTTTTTATAAGCTTTTTTTACTATACATAATCAGAAGAGACTAGAACCATAGTAGTGTTTTTCACCTCCCAGATACAAGGGGTAAATCTAACTCTGTCAGAACAACTTGAACAATGTGTCAGCTATGAATTGCCAGTATGCAATGCATCTCATCTTAAACTGTTGGGATACAATCTGCACCTTTATAACTCTAAATAACTGTGTTGAATGTAGTTTGTTTGGGGGTAAATAAATAAAATGAAAGCAAAATGTATAAAAATATAAGCTACATATGTTTGTACCTTCTCCGACAGCCAACACACGGAATGCTTTGATTTAAGACGTTGAATATGTCTGTGGCGTCTACTCTGAGAGCGACTTTTAGTTCATCTGTTGTGAGGACTTTATACTTGCGCATGAAATCTTCATATTCGCGACCTTTCACTTGGGGGTTGTCACATATCAGTCCCATTGTGTTCAAGTCCATAATCATCTGAAAATAAACAAACACTGTATAGTTAACATTCAACAAAGGAATTAAATCGCTTAATAAGGTCAACTGCGAAATGTCATGCTCCTTTTGGTAGAAATCAATTGATTTGATTTCTAAGCGTCAATAAATCACCGCGAACCTTAATTGAATCAATGCTACACCAACAAAAATCTTTACGTTCACAGACAGCGTTCTTATTGTTTTTACATACAATGACTAATAATTATTATAAATCTATCACGTTACTAATGTCAAAGCATAGACCTTACTTACCGTGAGATTATCATAAATAGTTAGCGGTAACTGTCGTCGCTTAATCACGGGTTCTTTTTCGCTATTATAGATATCAACCAATTTCGCCATTTTTATGATGAATCACATAAAACTGCAGACAAAACAATTCAAATATACCCAAAATGACGGCCTTCACTAATCAAGCAAGAAATACACGTCGTGTTGCGTCTGACAAATTGAATACAGATAATGGGGTACAGGGTACCTTTTCCGTTGTGATGTGACAAGTAAAACCTAATCCATTTTTCATATAAATCTGGAGTATAACCAATGCAACCAATCCAAGGAAATCGTAAGTATCGTCCACAGATAAGGTGAACCGCTATGTTGGTGGACCCGTTATATTTTCATTTAGCAACTTTTTTCACTCCTTGTATTGTATTATTTCTATTTCTACTCTTGACAAATTGACAGTTCATTGAACTTGTTTTTGTGCGCACATGAAAATAGTTCAATTTTTTGTTTCATCAAAAGATTCGTCATTCATTTCCTATATTGTGCTCCGATTTAACTTGTTTTTCTCGTTAGTCGTTAACTTGTAAAAGTCTAGTGTTTCTTTTTTATGTCGAATGTATAAAAGATGTCGAAAATATTCACACCCACTAACCAAATTCGATTAACGAATGTTGCAATCGTAAGGTTAAAGAAAGGTGGCAAACGATTTGAAATTGCCTGCTACAGGAATAAAGTAATCTCGTGGAGGAATAAAGTGTATGTCAAAGGAATAGATTCTGATTGTATATCTAGCGTGTAATCTGTAACACACTGATGAATATCTATTTTGTTTATTTTCAGGGAAACAGATATTGATGAAGTCCTGCAGACACACACAGTTTTTACTAATGTTTCTAAGGGACAAGTAGCTAAGAAAGAAGACTTGGTCAAAGTTTTTGCCAAGGAGGATCTAACAGAAATATGTAAAGAAATATTAGAAAAAGGTGAGCTTCAAGTATCCGACAAAGAAAGACATTCTCAAATAGAATCCCTATTTAAAGATATCGCAACTACTGTAGCTGATAAATGTATCAATCCTGAAACCAAGAGACCTTATCCTGTTTCTATCATAGAGAAAGCGATGAAGGATATTCATTACTCCGTAAATGTCAACAAAAATGCTAAGCAACAGGCTTTGGATGTAATTCAACTTCTTAAAAAAGAAATTCCACTGGAGAGAGCACAAATGAGAGTAAGGATTCTACTCACTGGCAAAGATGCTCGGAAAACTAAAGAGAAAGTTGTCAAGCTAACTTCAAGTGTTGAAGAAGAAAACTGGGATTCTGGTAATGCCCACATGATTTGCTTAATTGATCCTGGAAATTTTAGAGAAATAGATGAACTTATCAGATCAGAAACAAAAGGAAATGGTCAGTTTGAACTATTGAACCTGAAAGAAATGGTTGAAGGAGAACAAGCATTATAAATTAATATTGTCATGTAAAAACCAGGTATTTTCACACTGGATTTAATTATAATAAAAAAATAAGCATTACATAATATTATTTCATTCATTATTATACTTAATCTATTCGTTCACAGCACTGATAGTGTGTTCAATTTTCATACATCTTTTTGTATAAATTATCATAATCTTAAGAGACTGGAACTTAGCACATTTTTACTCTCCATCACACAAAGATTAAAATAATTTATTTTTTGGCAGTTAATTAATTAAAAATTATGCTATGTATAAATTTGAAAGGTTTGGATCCCGCGACCTTTTTTTTTTATTAAATGTTTCTATAATAATTATTTTTACATCGTGAGACAAATAAATAAACCAATATAAGCAAGCAAGTTCCGTTTATTAAAGCCGGGACGATGTCTATGGTAGGCGCCAGTAGGCGGTAGCCCGGTTAGACCCTTTTTAGGCACGAATCCGTACCTATAATTCGAAAGATAAAAACATGTATGACAACATTATATCGTGATAGAAAAGGATAGAAGATTCGTTATGATGATTTCATACCGCTTTGTATTAAAATAAAAACAATTTATCGCTTATTCAGCACATATGATTCATGACCTATAAATAAATTGAAAAAATTAATGAATTTCAAATTAATTTATAATAACTATTTAAATCGTAGTTCCACAACGAAAACGGAACGTAATATTAAACATAAAGGCGTGAATACATAAGCGCATATTCAATTATTTTGTATTGATTTTCAATAACGTGAAAACGGTGAAGCTCTACTATAATATAAACTTTTAATTCACTTTATATTTTTACTACTAATTTAAACTAATCTTGCTTAACGTAAATAATACTTTGCCATAAAGCGGTATTATTATATTCTTGTTTTGCAGTATCGTATTTGCTTAGTGTGAATCGGAACGTTAAAGTGAATGTACTCAGCTAGGTACTCAAATGACAAATTAAAAAGTTTTATTTTTCTTATATTGGTACGAGATTTTATTGATTGTTTTCTTTCATAAGATTTTCGGGCAGACGGCGACTGAAATTGCAAGTTACTGTGATATATTTATTTTCAATATTTTACAATTCTTATAAAAGAATTAAATGAGCAGGGATAACGAGTTATGTCTATAAGTAATGGAAGGTACAGAACTGGGTGGCGACCAGCAATTCTGTTTGAGATGGAACAATTTTCAAGCGAATATAACTTCTCAATTCGAGGCGCTGCGCGATGATGAGGACTTCGTGGATGTCACCCTGGCGTGCGAGGGACACAGGCTGGAGGCCCACAAAGTGGTTCTTTCGGCCTGTAGTCCTTATTTCAAGGAATTATTTAAAGTAAGTCGATCTTTCACTCCCCACACTTTGATGTGTCACCATTACAATGACTCCAGTGAAAGTTGTTATGTATAAAACACTTGATCTACTTACAAATGCCATGTCTCGCGTTCCGGTTAGGTACTCGTGATTTCATTTATTCATACCTATTTTAAAATTCTTTATGTCATTTTCTAATCAGCACATTAACATAGTGATATTCCATGGGTTTGATGTCCTCTATCGGCCCGCGGGAGGCTTACTCGCCTCGCTGTGTGGACCTTTGCTTTAATTAATGCATATTTTCACATTAGAAATCTCTCAGTGCATTTTTGTAGTTTTATGATTGCAAGGAATGCAGTGCAATGAGCAGGTTTGATGTGGCAGAGTTAAGTCTTGGGACATAATTTGAAATTCAAACAATCTATTTTATTGTTTCTACTTTCATGATGTCTGCATTGTTTAAAGGATTGTTAATTATAGTAGAATGAACCTGCCTTTAGTGAATGACTAATCCCTTTCCAATTGTAATTTTTACTAGGTGTTAGGTTACTTGTGCTACTTTGGTTGAACATATTACATGTATGGAGTATTGTAGAAAAACTGGAACCAAGGTTTATTAATTCTTGTTAGGGATTTGTTAGGCATAACTAATGTTTAATTAATGGTCAAACTAATCATTCACTTAGGGTAGTACTAAGCCAGATAGTGTTGATGTCTTTTTAAAAACCACTATTTTTCTAGCTAGTATTTGTTGCATATAAAAGTTTGAACAGTTTCATCTTCATAGTCTTTCTATCAGATTTCTCTAAATGTAAAAATATTATCTATGCTGTAATATGATTCCAGCTGTATTTGCTGCTGTGGTAATAAGAATGCTTTATAAGATGAAAAAGGGGTTTGTTTCCAACTGAATATCTATTTTATTTTAATGTAGCTTTTAAAACATGGATTCTAGTATGGTGTTGTTGATAATAAGGGAAAATATCTATCTATCTATCAGATAAATGGAGCCCTGCACTCCTTTGTGAGCAGAAGGGGCATTTCACAAAAAGCTCGACTGGCTGTTCACAATGGAGTGTTGGCCCCTACTCTGATGTATGGTAGTGAATGTTGGGTGTGGCAGGATAAGCATGAAAGTCGCATAAATGCAGTAGAAATGCGCTCTTTGCGTAGTATGTGTGGTGTGAAACTGTGTGATAGAGTAAGGAATGAAAACATCAGAGAGAAGTGTGGTCTGAAAGAAGATGTAGTGACTAAAATTGAAAAGTGCATGCTTCGATGGTTCGGTCATTTGGAAAGGATGGATGAAAAAAGATTGACGAAAGAAATTTACAGTGCTAAAGTGAGTGGAAGGGTCGGAAGGGGGCGCCCTAGGCGTACTTTTTTGAATCAAATCGGGGAAATACTGGAAAAGGGCCGAATCTTAAGTACCCGAAACCGACGTGCATGCATGACTCGATGTATGAATGTGGAAGAAGCAAAAGAGCTTTGTCAGGATCGTAGCAGGTGGAAAGAAGTGGTCTCTGCCTACCCCTCTGGGAAACAGGCGTGATTTATGTATGTATGTATGTATGTATGTATCTATGTCCCAACTTAAAAGGACTTACTGGTATGCAAAGTAAATAAAATCTCCTGGGGATATTGGTTTTTTAAAACCCAGGGCCACCTTTGTAGGCAGGGTCTCTACCAAAGGGGCTAACAGCGTCATCATTGGATGTTGTTTGTGTGGCTTGATTATTCAATGACTAACATTGTTTGAATGTTAACACGTTCTCTCTGTCACTTATCAAAGGTGATTAACCTAATTATAATGACACCATGTAATCAACTGGTCCCCATTGATTCAGTAATGACTATTGCCACAAAGGACAAAGTACACTTACAATAACTGCATATTCACATTATTTCATAACATTAATATTTGGAAACTAAGGGGAATATACATTAAACAATTAATGATGCAAGGTCACTGTGTGGAGTTTCTTTTGCATACAAAAATTATGTATTTCAAGGATAACCACTTGTTTATTCATTTTCTTTACTACTAAATCACTTTTATTGGAATTAATTATTGCTACATGATTTTAGACATATGGGCTAATGTTATTGTTAATGGTATTTGCTACTTTAAAATGTATGCATAATTGTGACATATATATCTTCTACTTACTTATATGTGTGTGCAATTACTCAATGGCTTAAGCTCAGATTTTTCATGGGGAAAGTAAAGGAGTACACAGGCCCATTTAATGCCTTGAATTTACTGCCAGGGGGCGTGGCCTAGGTACATACTTGTAGGACAGTGAACGCATATATGCATTGGTGGCAGTGAATGTGTTAATGGAAATTGGCTCTAAAGTTCATTGACATTTGTAAGTTCTAGAGTGCAGATGCATTTCTAACCCTGAGGTTTAATATCTCTCTGAGCTTGATATTTCACCAGAAAACTAGTCAGTCTCATCTTTTCTTATGGTAAGGTCTCTATGGGAATGGAAGTGTTAATTTCTATGGCCTTCATATAAAATGTTTTGGGACAATACTTGAAAAAACAATGACTACATAGTGCCAGCTTGTACATTTTATTCATTCTTTCAATAGCTGAAATAAACAATGACACTTTATTTTTGCTTTACCATTTAAATGTAATTTTCCTAACCATGTGTCGTAAAATTTAACTTCTACACACTTCTGTCTTGGTTTTTCCTTTGGATGCCACCACATACTTTAGCCCTAGGAGGTAACATGGCCGACCCCAAAAACCCTCTATAAAAATTTAATTATTCTTTTAAATGTATTAATGTAAGGATCAAGCTACTTATATATATATCTATACATTTATCTAAACAATTTAAGACAATTACCGCTAAAATAGTTGTGTATAGTTTTAAAAGTGGGCAATGGAAGGCTAAAGTGACCCAATGTGATGGTATGCAGTTATTTTTACTTAAGCATGTCAAAAATGCTTTGGTTTTTTTTTTTTTTTTTTTAAATGTGTTGTTTCTGAACAAAGACTTCGTAAGCATCAAGGCATTCTGATGTCTTACTGCAACCACTTACGCTACCATGGTGTTACGTAATATATTTAGTGTATCATATTTGCCATAAACACACACTGGCTTATAGCACTATTGTTAATTAAAGTAATTTAGGTATTGTGAAATAACCAGGCTTAATAGATTAAACAGCTTATCATAAAAAACTACCTACCTATATTCTGCTTCCAGTTTCAAAGCTATTTAGTTATTTGTCGCATTTATTATACTAACCTTGTGTTGTAAATGCACTCTAAAAAGTTTTTTAATGCGTTTTTAAAAACTAGATGAATAAAAATGAAAGTAAACATAAATTTCAAGTACCTAGTTATGTATGTAACTCATACTGGTACCTTTTCCAATACTATTTTTTGTTTCCCCTTTTACCCCCCTTCTCAATAAATATTGACAGTAAAATCCCTAACCCTAATCTTCCTAGGTATAGTTATACCTATTAAAATTTTATAAAAGTGCACAACACAGACAGACAAAAAACAGAAAGATCATTGATCCAGCTTCTCTGTTACGCCTATACTCGCCTGCATTTGGAAATACTACATAAATAACGACACATTTTTCAATAGACATGATTTATTAGTATTACACTATGTAACGATAAAGATTTTTACGTAAAATACAATGAATATAATCAAATAACTACAAACAAAAATGTTTACCAATAATAATGTGTGGCACATGTACTATAGTGAATTCGTGGGAAACATGAGTCATGGTCATGACCCCTGCTCTAAAATAAGTCAACATTACAGCATAACAGCACCATAAGCAGGGTTAGAATTTTGTTAGCATTTCAAGGCTAAATATTTTGTCGTCATCAAATCAAATGTTTTTCTGACAAATAGCTATTAAGTTCCTAGTTTCGTAGCTAATCCTTAGAGTTTCGGGTTCCCCCTTGAAGTTTCAGACAAGGAAACCCAGGGGAACCAGGGTGTCATTAGGACACTGTCCTAATATTCAGTAGGTAAAGCCAAAGGTAACTCTTGTATAAACTTCAACATAAAGAACTCCATCCGTTAAATCCGTTAGTTTGTCAAAATTAACTATTGATATAAAGTCAACCCAATCCCTTTAAGGAAAGTAACCATCTTGTTATGCTATATAATATAAACTAGGTTGTATTACACCATGGAGCACACTTACGCTCAACGGCGCTAATAAGGATTTCCTGTGTTTTAAGCCCCTGGATAACACAAAGACACTATACTGGATTCAAAGACGAGACGACCTATTAGACGTACCTATTTAATAATAGATCTATCTCACTTTGACGAAAACGAAAACCCTCATAATTTAGACCCCGTTATCAAGCAGGCAGTTTGGTCGCTACCTATCATTAGTGATGTGCAATACAAACTATACAAGTCTCGACTCGACGTTGTAGGTACATGGGAACTCAGTTAAAAAAAAGCTTTTTATTGCCATCGCACGTCACTAATGTTACGTAGCCACCAAACTACCCGCTTTTGTGGTCTACTCGTGATATAGGATTGATTAATTATTCCATGGACGAAGTGGTGAAAGTAGGAAGAAGCCGCTAGACGCGGGTGGCGCAGGACCGGTCCTTACGGAAGGCCTAGGTCTAGCAGACGTCGCCTGATATGATGAGGCTTCCATACAAATGTTTTATATTTCATATGTATTACAGGATTTAACTTATTGCTGTTTTGTTGAACTAGGTAGGTACTTGCTATTAGCCAGTCATCCTATCCGCACAAAGGTTGTTTATCGCTATTGAGGAACTGTACAATGTTCCGGGATAAAATAAAATGACCTAGGGTACACCCTATGTCCGTCTCCGAAATGTAAAACTCTGTACCAAATTTCACATCGATTATTTGAGAGCTTCAGGCATTAAACCGTAAAGACAACAACGAACCCTTTCGTACTTGACGTACAAACAACAGAACACCCAGAGTCAATAAAGATCAAACATGTCCAGTATGTTGGTAGACCTACACGGTTCAAGTTATGAGGATTTACACAACCATTGAACAAGGCCCTTGGTCCACCCGCGACATTTTTACATTAGGGGCTCTTCTTTAGTGAAAACATGTTGCTTTTGGCATGTTATCCTAATGCGTTACGACAGCAAATTTTTAACCGACTTCAAAAAAAGGAGGAGGATCTCAATTCGTCGGGTTTTTTACAAGTCAGCTGGACCGATTTGAAATCAATATTTCTTGTTCGGTTGTGTGTAGTTTCTAGTTGGTTCAATTTCCAGCAGATCTGATGGTGGGATCTTGGAAAAATCGATGGAACTCCTCAAATATAGGAATAAATATACGTGGACGGTATAACAGTATTATTTATGATCACTAAAAGGCATGAACTAAAATGAATGTTAAAAAAATTAAAAAACCGTCTTTCATAAGCAAGAAATTACTTATTTTAAAATGATAGGTCCTAACAGCAGGTCAACTGTAGTCAACTGAAGTCGGCGTACCACTATATTTATGGTCAAAAGTTGAATCCAGTGGACTACAGCTGACCTATCATTTGAAAAGAAGTTATTTCTTGCTTTTTGAAGACGGTTTTAGTTTTTTAAAACACTTATTTTATCTTGTTAATAATGAAGGCATTTCAAAAGCAATGTGGTTATCCCGAGTAAGATGGAGCCTCAGATCCATTTATCGAAGAATGGGTATCTTACATATAAAGGTCACACATACTTTGAAGATAAAAAACTCTGGAATTACAAAGTATGTTTGTAGTAGTGTGGTTATCCGCACGCATACGGTTGTTGTGAAACATCACACCATTTAAAACATTAAATACAAACAATTTAATATAATTCGGAAACTTTATTTACCAACTTTACTCGCGACTTGGTCCGCATAGAACGCGTTTATTATTTATCCCCCGAGAACACGAAAACTTTTCTAACCCAGGACAGACTAACTATGCGGTTTTTTTAAAGTCGTCAAAGTCATCAAACATTCGAAAGTATGAATAAACACCCCTACAAACTCGGACGTTTATTATAATTGTAGGACATGGAAAAAAAATAACTTAAAAAGACAGACCTAACTCCATTTTCTAGTTTTTTTTTTCATACTTATGATGTAATGATGAATGAAATAACGAAAAGCACGTGATGGGAGGATAACGACCGGTGTGTTATGGGTAAAGCAATCTTATCAGACAATTATTATATCAAATATAAGGATCAGCTTGTTTTTGTAGCTACAATTAGATATAAATAACTTGTGTATTAGTAGATAGCCGCGATTCATGCATTATTTATTACATAATAGACGGAACTTTTTACTCGGCCGGTCCTTATACAATATTATATTATAAAAAAACCGGGCAAGAGCATGTCTAGAAACATAAAAAGGGATTATTTGTAGATGATAGGAAATAAAACACCGACGGACACAAATGCAATATAAGCGTTTTCTTTTAATCGACGCGCTTTTTGCAAACATTAAAGTTCACTTTAATAAGGCGGGTACACTTGTGCTTTATATTAATGGACGTGACTGTATACCGGGTGTTGCCTGTAATAGGAACAATAAATTTAGGGATCGTTTCCACACCACAAACGTAACAACATTTATTCTACAACTTTAAAAAATAACTTGTTGTTTACTTGTGTAATATTAATGAATTTAGATTTTCCAAGCCAGCAATGTATTGCGAAAACTACGAAGTTTGTAGGCTGACAGTAGATGTCAACTAGACTATTGGATGGAGTACATTGAAAATGCTATTTAGTTTGTTCGAAAAAATCCCAAATAATAAATTACATATTTTGTAAAAGTTGTAGAACAAATGTTGCTACGTTTATACAGTAGAAACGATCCCTCAATTTATTGCTCCTATTACAGGCAACACCCAGTATACGCTTATTACAGCAAAGGTAATTAATGTGAAATTTAATCTAAATAGCCAAATTTGACTTCTTTAGTCTTATTCACGATTCTGTGTCTTAGGTCACGATTGTTACGTATTTAATATGGCAAAACCAATACTCGTATAGCAACAACGATAAACCTATTTTAGGGCACGATATTGTATTAAAAGAAAATGATCTGTTAATTCTGTTATCGCTTATAGTTAGCTCTGATTGGCTGACTTGACCCTTGGGCATAAACAGACATTGGCCAAACTTTTCGTCTTTGAATCCCTTTCTAAACGATTAAGTCGGCAAACTTCTGTTATCCTGCGACCTCTTTGCTTTTACCTGAGCGAATCGAAAAGGAGGGTATTGTGTTTAACAGTCTATATTATGTAACTAGAAATTAGGATGTTAAGTTACGCTATAGCTCTTTGGACTACTTTAAAAGTAACGTTAGCTTCATCTCGCACTCTCGATTCGGCTACGAAGGACGAGAGATAGGGTATTGAAAGTTCCTAGAGCCCTGGCTTTTTAGTAACCATCCTGAACAAATGGAGCGATTTTATTAAAACTACCTATCACATGATTCGTGGACAACGCGGGAGTCATAGGCTAATTTAGAATTATAATAAGGGTGCGTCATACTGCGCATGTCGAGTTTCAGTTCTGTGAGTGTAAAATGTACTCGAAAAACGCAGTCTTTGTTCATCGTCACATACATCTAGCCAGAAATACATCTAGCCAGATCGATTCTAAAACTGCATAGAAATACCTGTAGAATATATCGAAAACATAAAAGTAACGATCGACTTGGCTGTTTCATTTTATTGACACTGTTGGCAAACGATGTTGGAATTACCATATTTGAAAGCGCACTTTCAACGTTTATTTATAATAATACTAGCTATAAGTACTTCGTCCGCGATGTGGTTTGCGTTAATTTACTTAATCAATTTATACTAGGTTATCAGTAGTGATGTGCTGTTACCAGTTACCAGTCACTGACTTAAAGCCGGTTTTTGAGCAGTAACGCTAATGGTGGTAACATTCCCATGAAACCGTAAAATTTGATTTAGAAAATATACAAGCTTATTTATTTCAGTATGTTTGTAAGCATTAAAAAAAATAAAAAACCTCCTTTCGTTAAATCTTTTATTTTATTTCATACTTTAGCATAGCGTAGGTATTTAGTATAAACTCATAAGAGTAAAAATTTAATTTCAATTAGAATTCGATTTTATATATAACAAAAAACATCAAAACTAGTTGAAATTGACAAAAAGTATCATGTATCTCAGTTCTATATGAGTTTTTCTAAGCTACATGTTTAATTTTTTAATGTTTATTCAGTACTGTGAAAGACATGAAGCGGCACTATTCTAACCCGGCATCCACACGGGAAATATATAGATAATAAGAGTATTTAAGCATATTTACCTACTAATATAACATAACATAATGTAACAAAACAAGTCATCCCTTTTTAATTAGTATAAAACAAAGTCGCCACATTTGCTTCTGTCTGTCAGTTAGGTCGCTTAATTCTTTTAAACTACGCAATGGATGATGCAATTTTCGCTATAATTTAGAGAATTTCTTGCGGAATGTTTGTATAGATTCTGGTTCATGTACTTATATAACGGGAAACCTCCTAAAAGGCTGAAGTTCAAGAAGGTAACATAATTAGTAAATACTAAGCCATACTTAAAGACGAAGTGCGACGAAAAGTATTCCTATATTTGTATGGCTATTTTTTGTCGCACAACGGAACATTCCTAAGAAAATTTTATTACGTTAGTTCGTTGCTTTAATACAAAAGCGCCACAAATCTAAATGTATCTTTGTTGCATTTAAATTCAGAACGCTATTTACTTAAAGTTCTAAATCTAATTGTATTTGTTTTTGATTTGTGGCGCTTTTGTATTAAAGCAGCGAGTTATACTGCCCCAATTCTTTGAACTCCATCCATAAACCGAATCGAAGCGAGGGCCAGCCACAAGTGAATAAGAAGTAATTGGGGAAATAAGTAAATAAAATAAATATTACCAATAGCAAATTACTGAAAAGTATAAATTTACTTTCACGGTACATCACTAGTTATCTGTTATCACTCTTCAGACTCCGACAATCGTAATATAACAACAAAAATTAGTTACAGTTTAGGTTTAATATTATGAGATGATGGACTAAGGACTGTTTAATTTACTAAGCGGACAAACTTAATTCAATGTTAAACCTTCATCAAAAAAATAACTGATAGGTAATGGCTGGTGATAAAATAAACGTAGACAAATCTATCTAGTGTTATATATATATTTTAATCGTCTAAATATTTTTCACGATGGAGCGGAATAATATTGAGAATCACAAATTAATCTTGCAAAAACATTGTTCAGGCCAATTTTCTCTGGGGAAAATAGCGAATGAGTTTAAATGTTCCAAGTCAGCCGTGTATAGAATCATGAAAAATGGAGAGCATCATACGCTTGACGATTTACCAAAATCGCAGCGGAGAAGTGGCTCCGCAAACCCAAATGTCGAAGAAAAGGTCGTGCAGTTGTTAAAATCAAAAATATAACATACGGACATATAAGAAACAGAAAATGCCGAAGAAAAGTGCCGAGCAACAAATACGGTCTAAAAAAAGGTGCCGCAATTTATACGATATATGCTGCAAAACAAATCTCGATGCATTCTAATGGATGACGAAACGTGCGTGAAGTTTGACAGCAGTACGTTACCGTTACTATTACGATGCGGTTGTAGGAGAAGTTGTACCCGATTCCGAAAAAGCCATAAATAATTTCAAATTCGGGAAGAAACTCCTTGTATGGCAGGCAATTTGTTCCCGTGACCTCAAAAGTACATATTACCGGAACCGGAACTATTGATAGCTAAATTTATAGAAAGGAAATATTAAACGGTTCCTTCCTATTTATAGAAAACACAGTATTCCTCCTTTGTTTTGGCCTGACTTAGCGTGTGCTCACTTTGCTGGTGAGACTGTGGTGCTGTTAAATTAAAAAAACATCGATTTTGTTAAGAAAGTAGATTATCCACCAAACTGCCCCCAGCTCCGCCCCATCGAGCGATACTGGGCCATTGTAAAGAAATACTTGAGGAAGGATGGCCGAGAAGCTAGTTGACAGAATTAAAACGCATGTGGTTGGCTGCTTGTAGAAAAGTAACCAAAAGCGATGTGCAAACACTTATGCGACGAATCCGGGCTAAAGTCCGAAATTTATATCGTTGTAATTCAATTTATTTTTCTTGTGTTATATTATACTTTATTTAATATTATAAATAAATATTCACCGTAATAAATATATATTTGTTATAAGGAATCCATAAATTAACCTATTCCGCTTAGTAAATTGAACAGTCCTTGAGAGGACCTACTTGTATAGTTTTGATGCAGTTAGTTGTTGATTTGCTGTTCAAATTGTTAAAATTAGAATTCATAGATAGTTTATTGCAAGAACAAAAGAAGAGGTGATTGTGTGTATTGATGTGTCCCAATCTGCTGGTGCAATATGAAAATAATTCTTTACATAAATACTTCATGACCAGGTAAATCGCACAAACTATAGAATAGTTCCTATCCTTTCTAAACCAAGTTTCTGTTTAACAATTTTTTAAACTCTGTTCATAATGTTTTTTCCACAGAGCGCACTGGCCCAAGTCTTACGATATAATAAATATTTATTTGCCAGAATACGTACAAAAGATTACAATATGAATAATGGAATCAGTATTTAGTCGAAACGACATGCAAATTTGACAGAATATTACAATAATAATATGTGGTCGTTATAATGACTTATACAATAAATATTTTGGATTTCGTTTACTTAATAAAAGCAAAGATCATGAAACCATTAGTGCCTTAACAAGGTGTTTTGTTTTGTTCCAGAACAACCCATGTCCGCATCCCATAATATTTATGCGCGACTGCGAAGTGTCGCATGTGCGCGCGCTCCTGCAGTTTATGTATGCGGGGCAAGTGAACATCGCGCAAGCGCAGCTGAGCGCGTTTCTGCGCACGGCCGACGCGCTGCAGATCCGCGGCCTCACCGACTGCTCGCAACACAACGATAAAGTAAGCCCTAGTTCCTAGAAGATGGTTTTGCTTAGTAGTATTAACACGGAGCCAGCTCCTATTTTGGTAATTGAATGTTTCAATGTTGATGTTCTGTTTGCAGAAAGTGAATCGAAAGTCTCCTCCTTCCCAATTACGTAATTTGCTCAGCGCCAAGCCGTCACAGTCTACCTCCTCTTCCAAAGCCGCAAGCCAAAATGTCGAGTCGACTTCCCCCGACGACCAAGAAAAGAGCGCCAGTCGCCGCTCCACCATTAATTCTCCCGATGCTGCCAGAAATAATCTCACTGAAGAAGCTCCTTTTCAAACGTCTAGTCAAATGAGGCCTAATAATGATGACTATAACGAAACGTGCAACTACCCGACCATACGGGTGAAAACTGATCTCGAAGCCACGGACGTGAAGACCGAAGAGAACGACATCCTAATGGATCCCGGGGGCTCCGATCGAGCCGACAAGTGCCACGACTTCAACGCGTCCGATCTCCTGGAGCCAAAAATGGAAGTCATGGAACAAGAAGCTAGCGACGAGGAGCGCTCCAGCTTCCCGCAGATTTACTACAACGAGAACAATACTCTGGCGAATCCCTTTGCCGCCCTGCAAGGTCAGTAAAGAAGTATATTCGTGACTCGCACGCATGAGCTCTTCACTCTTCATCTAAGCTAAATACGACTTCTCTCCTTCAGGAAACGTGGATCTCATGAGCGGGATGAACGCCGAGCTCCGAGACGAGAACGCGGAAGGTAATCGTCTTTCGTTTTATTTGTCACTATCACTTCATTATCACACGCACACGTCGACTCGGACAGCCGCGCCCCCGGCGAACCTATAGCACATTGGATTCGATTAGTTCAGTAGAAGAGAGCGCGCGCTCACTCTCGCTCGGTGGCTAGGCGCGCGGGTGTCGGGCGACCTGCGCGGCTGCGCCGCCGGCCGCGCGGGCCGGGGGCGCAGTGCGAACGTGGTGTTGTTGGCAGCGGGCGGCCCGGCGTGCGCTGCGCCCGCTGCGGCCGGCGGTACAGCAACGCCTCCAACCTGCGCCAGCACGTGCGCCTCATCCACGAGGCGCAGCCCGTCGCCTGCGCCACCTGCGGCCGCTGCTTCAAGACCCCGCTCTACCTGCGGCGCCACACGCTGGCGCAGCACGCGGCCCGCCCGCCCAACAAGTCGCCGCCGCCGGCCCTGCGCGCCGCGCCCCTCGCGCCCCTCGCGCCCCTCGCGCCCCTCGCGCCCAAGCCGCCGCCGCCGCTCTCCGCGCTGGCCGCGCCGCGCCGGACCCAGTAGCGGCGACCCCGCTCTCTCCTACTGACGCACCGGCGGGGACATGCGCCGCCCGACCTCACCCTCGCCCGAACCCCTGTCTCTTTTAGATTCGCCCGCCTTATATCTCTATGTCTGTTCCGTGAAGACACTTTTTCATACACTTTTTCGCTAAAATGCATCCGCTCCTTATATATGGCGTATGAGATTCGCTTCATGCGGTCATCGCCGAGACCGTGTCGAGGAGGGCGTTGCATGTCCCCAGTCGGGGAAGATATGTAGTAGTGACTTATGAGGTCGACATGAAGACTGTCAGTAGATATATCTAGTCTGTGATCGGAGTGTCGCCGGGGGCCTATCTGCCGTCACACCTTTCCGCTTATTGCGTGCCTTTTGATAAATATACCGAGTGCCACATGTAGATCGCTTCAACGAGTCCCCGTTGGTACGCGTTGGTCGCGGAAAGTCCTTGTGAGGGTCATTACATTACGTTGTTTACTTCGGAAGCGCCTACTTGCAAGAACAATGAGCGCTGCTGAGTCACGCGCGGCGCAGGGCTCCCGCCACATGACTAACGGGGCCTCGTTAAAGGAAATATGCGTACCTTCCTTTCTGACAATAGACTGATTGTTGTTAAAGCATTTGTTGCAACCGGTGCTGATTTTACATAACATAGGTTATTTACAGGTTACAATGTACAGACATTATACACACAGTTATCCACTTCACTCGCCTCTCTCCGCCGGCCCCTAGACGTAAATAAGGTGTATTTTCATAATAGAGTGTAATTTTTTGTACCGCATCGCGGCGGAGAGCGGCGAGCGCGTCCGTTTCATTTGTCGCGCGCGAGCCGCGTTCCTCAGAGACACGTTATCCGCAACACCAATAGTCATATTTTTATACACAATAGATTCTATCTTTACACGATGTTATATTGTTGAGTGATTGGACGGCTCCCGGTTAATAGTTTGTAATGTGTCAGAGAAAGATTATTATTAAATGTCTTCAAATTCATATACTGTCTAGTAAACATAATACCTATTAGTTATGAATGTTATCATTTATAGTCGAACATATAATTTGCCATAGTTGCCAGTGCCGACACTTGTTGCACTGAACGAGTTATTTTACACAAGATGACTAATAAGGAGAGGTGTAGTTTTAAGTTATATACACTTATTTTTATACGTAGCTTTTTATTAGTTTTGATCGTTTAATATTGTTTGATATTTGCGTTTTAGGGTGATAAAAGTTTGCCATGATGTCACATCTAGTCATTTCCCAGCAAAAGCATTTAGAGGGACGTTTATTTGGATGTATCTATGATTAGGGTTGTGAATTACAATATTAGTTTATCATTTTAAAATAAACACGAACCGTATAAAGGTGTGATCTCAAGTGATTATTTCTTATCGTGATCTCTAAATTTTCACTATGCATTTATTTTAAACGATATTTAATCTTATAGTCGAAACTAAAAGTTCAGATTCCAAAGGAGAATCCTAAATTATATAAATTGCAATAATTATAAATTATTCTTGGAATTAATCGCTTATATTAATCTATTAGTAAGGTAATTTCGAAAAAGCACTTTCGAATACTAATAATTTTAATCCAATTACTAAGTTAAGACGCAGTGCAGCTTTGATAATCAAAATAAATACTAAAGTAATCTTGTAATGTTTAGAACAAATCGAATATCTTCGCACTTGCTGAGTTTAAATAGTCATTCTTGAACTTAGAATTTTATCGTTACGATATTTATCAATGTAAATTTAATAATATTATTACACAGTAACATGGTCAGAATGCTATAAAATATTAAATATCGGAAATTGATTTATCATAGAGTTGTTTACATTGTTCTGCTATAGCCATAGTCGTTGAAACTGCTCGCAGTATCTAATGTCCATTGTAGTGACGGTGACTCGGTGCACTATAAAAGACCAGATTTATTTGTTATACAAGTTAAACGTTTAAGCTGACTCCACAGTTCCACACGCAATAACAAGATAGTTCCACTTTTTTATACAAGATGTTTATGTTCGTTTTATGAAACTGTTCATTTTAGGTTGTATATATCGTTCATCTTTATGTACATAATTTATTGTAATTTTTTACTAAATATCAGAAAATAAAGTCCTGCAAAGACCTTTTTTAGTTTTAAATGGGTTAACTTGTTTCGTTTGAATTTAAACATTCCGATGTCATAGGTATGTAAACGTTTTTTACGGTTTGTTGAATATTCTGGCGCTGCAGATGGTCAAACTTGGTTCCGCGCTTTAGTATTTATACGATATTGCCACTAATTACCCAGTCACAAGTTATAATAACCGAGCCAATCAAGCTGAGCAACTGTGGCGTCAAACAAATCATTACATATCGTAGTTAGAATATTTAGAATAAGAACTCGTGTCAGATTATTTTGTTTTGATATTTAAACCAAATAATTGTCTCAGTATTTTTTCTGGCAATAAAGTTCCAGGCGATTAATCTCACTTTGTGATACTTAATTACATCATAGGTCCTATCAAGACTTTGACTAATTACTTGGTTTAGTATGTCTTTTTGTGTCTGGTGTGCATGAAATCCAGACTGACAAGGTGCTCGCGTAAGGGAATAGGGAGTTAAAAACACATATTTTGCTCTAAATTTCTTTTGTCGGACTGTATCATTATTAACTACTAACTACGGTCTGTTAGTCGATCGGTCAGATACGCAGCTATCCGTTATGAGACGTTTGATAGCTGTTGTCTCTGTCTGATACACTGGCATGTTATACGGATCGTAGCTTTTCTGCCGTCGTGAGAATCGGAGCTCTGTCTAATATCAAGTATATCCAAGTAACCTAAATCATCAGACAACTTCGGGATATACTTTTTGGCACCTAATAAACAAACCACAATTGGCTGGATTTGATTGGCTGACAAATGAGCTGCTTTTCTTCATCGGTGGTTAGGCTGTTGATCTGCATATCCACTATGTTTGCAAACCGTTAGCGCTCCGCGGTTCTGTAGTAAATTGTCTGTTGGATATACGGGATTTGTTTTAGAAAAACTTGGATACGTTTACGCTCCTGGGGCGTGAACATAGTGGATACAGATTGAACTCGCCTTTGCGTGCGGCGCTATGTGACTGCTGCGGTGTCTTCACTTCACTGTATATTTACAGCGCGTGCTCGCTCTCAGAGCGCCGCGAGCAAAGACGAGTTTAAGGGTGCCTTTCCACCAGAGATGTTCTATGCAGCTATGCTGCGAGGATGTGAAAGCTACCAGTTTCCACCAGTGCTATGCTATGTGAACTAATTAATATGATTGGTGGATATTAAACGCGTCCATAGTAACGTAGCATAGAAAGCTCTGGTGGAGAGTATCCGACTCCTAATTCTTTCGCTACTCGAGATGAAGTTTTATTCGAAATATGTGTTCAAGTTCCTAAAGGCTACAATTTTACAATAACTAGATGGCAATATTTAGGTGTTTTTACTATATATCGCATATAACTTGATCCGTGGTGGCACGAGAGTAGTCTGTACCTAGTTTGGGTTTATGAGTCGTCCGTGCAGCTAAGTGTGTGTTGGTAGCTAATGTTTGTGTGGCAGCGGGCCGCTGGGACGGGCGCCGCAACCGGCCCGTGCCCGACGCCGTGTGGCTGGAGCAGCACCGGCGCGCGCTGCCGTTCGTGCTCAAGCGAGAGAACGAGCGCGGCGTCGTCGCGCCGCGGCTGGTGAGTACTTTATCCCCACACGGGCCAAACTTGCGAACATACATGTTTTTTTGGTATGAATAAGCCTAACGAGCACACATGCCCTTGTTTGTATTATTGTTTCGACATTTATTTGTAATATTCGCATATTATTTGCGAAATACTGGAAAAAGGCCGAATTTTAAGTACCCGAAACCGACGTGCATGCATGACACGATGTTTGAATGTGGAAGAAGCGAAAGAGATTTTCAGGATCGTAGCAGGTGGAAAGAAGTGGTGTCTGCCTAGCCTTCTGGGAAACGGGCGTGATTTAATGTATTTATGTATTCGCGATACTGTTTGCGTTGTGCGGCAAGTTGTTTAAGACACCACTGTTAAATTTGATAATTTACGCATTTGTTATCGGCGTCTCTTTTCCAATTCGTTTCAAATGTTTAGAAGCTATCATAACGTACACAGTGTGACTACGCAATAAATGATTGGCTTATACAAAGTGGAATAAATGCCAAGGGCACCTGATGGTGAGAGGGCAAGGTCCATAATCTTTTCATGCAATTTCTAAATTGCAATGTGTTTCCAACCCTGAGGACCAAGGTGAAATACCTTTATGCGTGCTAGGATTTTTTCCGGCTGTCTTAACCTCCAACTGGAAACTTAATCCTACAGCTTGACGCTCAGTTATCGGGTAAAGTGGTGCTTGTGCCTCCACGAAGTCCACCAGCAAATCTCTTGCATCTTTGTAAACGTGCGCTCGCGTGAGCTTGAATTCCATTTAAGTATATTTTTTAACAACATAGTAAATTAATGCCACGTCGTAAAGAAGTATCCACCCATATATTTCAAGTTCTTAGATAAAAAACAGACTACCTTTTAGTCCAAAGAAAATGTTTACCATCTGAAATTTTCCTTGCACGCATTTGGGGTCTTAGGATTGCAGTATTATGATTATAGTCTTGAGAATTCAAATGTTTATGGGTCTCAGACTGCACTTACCATCAGGAGGCCTGAGTGCTCGTGTGCCTTCTACTTATCATTAAAAAAAAATGACGTTCAAAACATCAAGCTAATCAAAAGCCACGCGTATCGCGAATGTTATATGGTGTTTCGTTTATAGATGTATAGTATGTTAAAATGTCTATACGTTTATTTATTTGGCGTGTTAGATACGAGAGCATGAACCTAGCCGATGCCTGATTGTCGGCATGGGTCGGAAGCTAAGGACAAAGTTCTTTCCCTATTCTTATCGGTCTCTAAATAATGGCAGAGATAAACGCGCAGCACGAGCATGCGCGATATAGTGACAATTATCATTTTATGGTGTTATAAGAAAACATTGTGAAACTTAGCAGCTAGTAAACGTGATGTGATGATGATATTCATATTAATGTTGATTTTAGGGGTTAGGCGCGTATCGGGATTATCCAAAAGTTAGCATTAAATGATCATTTGTTATTTTGATACCCTTTTAAAATCAAAAACTGTGTGAACGACAATAAAAACCTGGTTAAATTTGATAAGGTTAACTAAATTATCTCGTTTGATTGATGATGGATATCTCGTCCGACAAAGTGCCTTAAAGACGTTATAGTATCTTTTGCTGACAAGGGAATAAGATCTACTATAACGTTATTTTTTTTCATAGCATAGAGTAGGCAAATGAATACCCATGCCACCTGATTGTGAGCGGATTCTGATGTAACAACAATTAGATTACTATGTAGGAACAAGATGGTTAAGGAACAAAGAAAAATAGAGGCGAAGATAAACAGTCGAGTAGATTATCTAATAAGTCAGCCGAATCTTCAATAATATCCCATACGCTACTGTGAAAACTTAGCATTGCCTAGTACAAAATTATCGGTGTTTTGTTTGCTCTTCAATTCACGCATTTCTAATTTAAAGTTAAACCCTTTTTATACACATAGCATTACGCCTTCATTCCCAGAGTGGGGTAGGCAGAGCTACAGAAATACCAACAACTCTAAAAAGACTTGTTGATAATTCTGTAACCACATTTTGCACAATCCGGCCAAGAAGTTTACTAGTGTATTAGTGACAGGTTGCAAGCCCATCGCCTAAAAATACTATAAGCCCTTATTCCCTTAGTCGCCTCTTATGACATCCACGGGAAGACATGGAGTGGCGCTATTCTAACCCGGCAACCACCAATTTTTATTTATCTCATTTATTAAGTGAGCCACCAACAACTAACATACAACACAATTAAGGTAAATCGTCAATAACTGGCCTTTTATATACTGACGCTGTTTAGTAAATGAACTTTAACAGTACTCCAAACATATATTTTTATCGCAGAAATATCAACATACAATATCTTTTGCTTTACACTTATTATTGCAGTGGCCAGTTACTGGCAGTGACCAATAATAGACGATTTAACCTACAATAAAAATAAAGAATAATAATACAATCTAATATGCGCAATAATAGGTACCTATACACGACATTTATAATAGAAACGGCGATGGTCGTAAATTTGGTGCGTCGTCGACAGATAAAGCTGGGTGAGGGCGTGGAGATTCGCGAGGAGCTGCTGCGGGGGGTGAAGTGGGGGGACTACAGGAAGGTGACGCGCGGGCTGGCGGCGGCGCTGTTCTCGCCCATCGAGCTGGCCACCTGCTCGGTCACGGGCCAGCGCTGGTCGCGCGCCGGCCAGGAGTCGCGGCCCACCAAGCCGCCGCTCGACCGGCGCAGGGTGCACGCGCTCATCTCCTACGTGAGCCGCCACTTCCCCGACGTGGAGGTGTCGCGCATCAAGCAGGTGCTCGCCTACAAGTGCAAGGAGAACTGCGCCGCACTCCGGATGAGGACTGCCAGGTAATATTCCAGGTGATATGGCGATGGTAAGGAGCAAAAAGTTGGACCATAGTTGAGCGTGACAATACAAACAATGAAGGCGAAGAAAAAATCCGTTCTGCGACGAAAAATATTCTTACAATTGTATTACTAATTTTTATCGCACAACGGAAAAGTTTCATAGAAAATTTTATTGGTTGAGTTAGCGTGCCCAACTTTTTTGGTCCTTAACCCTATACAAATACAAAGAAAGTGCCAATAACTTATAAGTGTAACTATATTTAGTTTTTTTAAGATGTGAATAATAACTGTCAAATTAGCACATGTTTCCTTTAATAACGTAGCCAATACAGAGAAATATTTGTGCAAACATTCTAATTCTTATTATTAATTACTTATAGTAGTTGGGTCGTTCTACTTTTTTACCGACAATACTTCGTCATTTTTCTATATTTTGCGTTTTTCAACTATTGATAATTATGGTTTTAATTTTTTATTTTAAAATACTATGCGTGAATTTTTATTTGGACTAATTAATCATTATTTTGGTGGCGATAGTGCTTTTTTCTTTATGATAGTTTTTCAGAATATATTGTGACAGAGTGGCCGTTTTCAGAGGAGACTAAATTTTGTATTACCACTCTGTCACGCGATTCTATGAAAAACAAACTTATAAAAAAAAACACTGGATAGAAAAAGTGAAAGATTATTTAGTACTAATAGATGAATAAATGTTTGGACGTATATTCAATCACTAAAACATAAATAATCGATACTCTAACTGATAACGTACTTATGGTAAAATAAGGACAGGCAATTGTCGGTAAAAAAGAAGAATGACCCAGTTATAGAAATTGTTCTTAATTTCTGATTTTTACTTCGCTACAAAATAACAATCGGGTACAAAATACGGGCATTATTCTCATCTTCTATATAATAAAAATGAATCGCTGAATGTTTTGCTAAACGCAAATCTCGAGACCAGCTGACCGATTTCGCTAATTTTTTTTATTGTGTTTGCTACTGTCAGAAAAAAGATAACTACGAAAAACAAAAAACTGAAAAATCCACAGGGAAAGTCAGAAATTGACTGCCGGGCGAAGCCGCTGGCGGGCCGCTAGTCTTAATAAAACGAAGTCGGTTTTTTTGCTTTTGACAACTTCAAGCCGGTACCGTAGAGGCTCCAGCACTCTGCCCTCCCCTCGCCTAGGCCCAAATTGAAAAACAGGAGCTTTAATGAAGCAACTTTTAAACATTAAGTTCATAATCGCGACAGTGCTTGTAGCTGGCAATATTTTTTGTAACTTACCTAGTCTAGACCATAGTTAAGCGTAGCTAACCATACAAACAACAAAGGCAAAAAAATGTTACGTTGTGCGAGGAAAAATATCCTTAGTATGGCAAATTTTCCTCGCACAACGGAAATGTTTTATAGAAAATTTAATTGAGTTAGCGTGCCCAAATTTTTGGTCCTCACCCGTGTATCAAAAGAGTGTTAAACCGTCCCTAAGGTCACATTTCATACAATTGCTAAATGACTAAAGCTTACCTTCATAAAGTTATTATATTATTCTATTTGTATCCTCCGCCTCTTATATCTTCATTTCGCACATAAAGAAACGTAGGTATTATAGTTTGTTACTTTGAGACATTCTGACAAAACATCTTTATCTCGTAAGTAATAATAAACTACCATACACATGCCAACTCAACTGTTAGACGTCACACCTTTATAAGAGTACAATCACCATAATGTTTTTATAAGTATACCTACGGTGAGATTTGTTTGTAAACAAAACAACCAGCAGGCGTCCTAGACGAGATGCGTTCTGCTGATGTTTAAACGACAACCGAAATTAAAGAAAATACGTAACGTAAGCTTATGTCGATTCCATACATTTTTGCAGTTTTCGAAGGTCGCTAGGCCCGAAGTTCAGTAAAGCAACATCGATGTTTCGCCGACCGTCCTCAGGGTTTGTTGTAGAGTAATGGCTGGCGAGATGTCGGCTCGTTTTCCGCTCGATCAAGCGGTTTGCATGTATTATCACGACCGGCGAGTGAAGCTATGTAACTTATCTTGTGTCGAATGAGCACACTACTCTTGGTAAATGCCTAATCGCCGTAACATTATAACAAACTCCTTATCGTCTGCACACGTACTTTTGACGTTGGCGAATCTTGACAAGTTGAAACTCTTGTCTTATGGTGATCGTACAGTATACGTAAACAAGGTTATCGGACCCATGTGCGCCATGCTTATCACATGAGTCAGTCGATGCCGCTGTCTCGGGGGATGTGTCGTGCTATCACCCAAGCTAGTCGAGTTCAAGTTCAGAAGTTTGCCTTGGTTAATGTCAAGATTTGTTTAAATAAATAAAATATGAGGGGACAAAAAGTTCACTTCTGTTTATAGTTACATACTTTTTAGGGTTCCGTAGCCAAATGGCAAAAAAACGGAACCCTTATAGATTCGTTATGTCTGTCTATCTGTCCGTCCGTATGTCACAGTCACTTTTTTCCGAAACTATAAGAACTACACTGTTAAAACTTGGTAAGTAGATATTCTGTGAACCGCATTAAGATTTTCACACAAATTGGACTAAAAGACATAAATTTTGGGGGTTCCCCATACTTAGAACTGAAACTCATATTTATTTTTTTCATAATACCCATACGTGTGGGGTATCTATGGATAGTTCTTCAAAAATGATATTGAGGTTACTAACATCATTTTTTTTCTAAACTGAACAGTTTTCGCGAGAGACACTTCCAAAGTGTTGAAATGTGTGCCCCCCCCCCCCCTGTAACTTCTAAAATAAGAGAATGATAGAACTAAAAAAAGCGGCCAAGTGCGAGTCGGACTCGCCCATGAAGGGTTCCGTAGCAGCAAGTAACATAATATAAAAGTTCGTTGTAGCTTTGATCAATGTTTTTATGACGTATTAAAAAAAAACTACTTACTAGATCTCGTTCAAACCAATTTTCGGTGGAAGTTTGCATGGTAATGTACATCATATATTATTTTTACATTTATCATTCCCTTATTTTAGAAGTTACGGGGGGGGGGACACACATTTTTCCACTTTGGAAGCGTCTCTCGTGCAAACTATTCAGTTTAGAAAAAAATTATAATAGAAACCTCAATATCATTTTTGAATACCTATCCATAGATACCCCACACGTATGAGTTTGATGAAAAAAAAATTTTTGAGTTTCAGTTCTAAGTATGGGGAACCCCAAAAATTTATTGTTTTTTTTCTATTTTTGTATGAAAATCTTAATGCGGTTCACCGAATACATCTACTTACCAAGTTTCCACAGTATAGCTCTTATAGTTACGGAATAAAGTGGCTGTGACATACGGACGGACAGACGGACAGACATGACGAATCTATAAGGGTTCCGTTTTTTGCCATTTGGCTACGGAACCCTAAAAAAATATTATGATGTACATTAACCATGCAAACTTCCACCGAAAATTGGTTTGAACGACATCTAGTAAGTAGTTTTTTTTTAATACGTCATAAAAACATTGATCAAAGCTACAACGAACTTTTATATTATGTTACTTGCTGCTACGGAACCCTTCATGGGCGTGTCCGACTCGCACTTGGCCGCTTTTATTGTTTCTTTTATTACGTATAAAGTACATACATACAATATTACATAACTTGAACTAGGCCCAAAGTGAGCTCTACATGTAGATGTATACTTAACTCTTGTACATAAATTATATATACAAATATTTGCTTTTACTGCAAATAGAACCCGGTACCTACTGCTAGCTTCGTAGGCAGGATGACTACCAATTAAGTTTATTACGATATGCAAATGCTGAATGTCCTATTTTTAGAAAGCAGGACCTTAAAAGTAAAAAGGGACCAATTAGTTCTCTAGTCTAATCACTTACCAATTAAAAGTGTAAAAAATTCTTAATGGATATAAAAGGAAGGGCTTTCCCCATTCCGAAACAAACTTTTTATATGCCACGCAAATGACAATTACCAAAAATACGGAGACCTTCTTATCTAACAAAATAAACACTATAATTCAAACGAAACAGAGACAGGAGGCTGTCACGTGCTGTTATTGTAGTTTATGTAACTGATACATAATGAGGGGTTAAAACACGAGTTGTGGTTTATAAGTACACTAAGATGGCTTTAGAATCCGAAGTTGAATGACCTGGGCCTCTATTCAGGTGCGTTAAAACGATATCGTGTTTGACACGTTTGAGAATCGTTTATGTCACAGTCGCAATTATTGTAAATGACATAAGAGTTATCAAAACGTTGACAATACGAAAACAGGTCAAAAACGATATCGTTATTACTTTGTAGAATTCCAGCCCTGCATTGCTACCAGTGCTACCTGTAACTTATCAAGGGGTGCTAAGCTAAGCTAAGTTTCGTGTTGATAAAATTTTAATTTCAATTGATACTAGAATTGGGGCCTATTTAATTTGAGTGGTTTTTTTTCGAAACTATAAATATTTCAGGAACCCTATAGTTTAGGTTAGGTTAGTTTTATAAAAATCCTGAAATGTTTACAGTTTTGGAAATAAAGCAGTTTGGTCAAATGATACGTTTGAGAAATGAATCATTTTGGCAAAAACATTTCGTTTCGACGAAACCAAGGTAACCCAACCTGCGAACATACCTATGTCAACTAAACTTTTAATATGGTAAAAAAATCCAGTAAGCCAACTCTTATCAGTTTATGAATAAGAATAAAATACGTTATGATTTTTTTATTTTATAAATTTACAACCCTGGCGTATTCGTTCGGTGACTCAATCGCTGACGTTCACACGCTGAGTTAATTTATTTTGGGTCTTACGACGAGCAATTAAAGTTTAATTTTGCTTGCAAAAAAACAGTTTCATTATGTAATCATAATACCTAATTGGTTACGATAGCGTGGGTTTTTTGTTTGAGAGTGGTGTGTCTGTACTTATTATCTAATCCGCATACCCCGCAATCGAACTAGCAAATCTGTAGCAGATGTACCACAGGGTTGTCACTATGTACTAGGAAAAAATGAAAGTAAAATAATAATAATTATTGTTTAAATCATCAAATTTATAAGTATGTATGTATGTATGTAAACACTTTATTGTACTAAAAACAGAAATTCAAATACGATATTCATAGAATAGGAACGTACAAAGGCGAACTTATCCCTTTAAGGGATCTCTTCCAGCTAACCTTTGGGTGATAAGTGTCGTACTAAATCCAGACACATCTTTTTATATGGTTATATTTATATCAAAAGAGGGTCAGTAGGTTACCAAATATGGAACATGTATGAAAAACAGAATTGAGTTTAATTTATACGATTTAGGGGATACGATTTGTAAAAAAAAGCATATAAAACGTATACACTAAGTTATTAAGATTTTATATAGAAACTAAACTTGTTAAAATTTTAAAACTTCTTTTAAGGTTTATATTGTTTTTTTCGGCATCCTCAATTTATTTACGTAATATTTAATAATTCAATGATATTGACTTAAACATAATAATTCCTGAAATAAGTGCAAATTTCTTTAAAGGTCCAAATATTTTAAACATGGAACGACAGCTGTGACGTCATTCCTGTTGTTGATTTTAAATAGAGCGTTTTTGCAGGGGGTCTGAACTATGACTTTTAAAAGCTTCATATCTTATGAAAAAATAACACGACATTTATTTCGCGTATACAGTTATCCCTCTCTTTCATAGCACTTTCCAGAGAGCGTAAGAAAAAAAAATATGCATGTTCCTTGTATTATTCATACGTACTTACAACAAAGTAAGAAAATGATCCATCGTAAACGCCAACCCTAACATAAAACTGTCATATGCCACGGTTTTGCTACCTCCGTTGCGGGGTCTGCTAATCCGTGACAATATCGTGAATCGACGGTGTCCCTCGTAGATACAGCCGGACTACCCGAGGCAGTAATACAATTTGAAGTAGGCTGTCGAATTGTTTCAGTGAGTCCACCAACTACATGCTGACGGCGGCGGCGCGCCCCCCGCCCTGCGAGCTCGACGCGCCCGGCCCGCCCGCCACGCGCCCTTATACACACTAGTAAGTTAAGATTTCGATACCGAAGCGTTGTCATGGTAATAACAGGTTATTATGAGCGTTGCCATGGTAACATCAGTTCTGTAATGATTATTATAGCACTGTTGTTACCAAGATTATGCTCATTACAGTTATCAGTATAGTGTTGTAATCCACGTCGGTGCGCCCCACTGCGTAATTTTACGTACATTGGCGCAGCCGCTCAACGTCTATTAAAGTTGGCGCGCTTTTGTGGATTTAAAACACTCTAGTTGCAATAATGAGCATCCCAAATTTAAAATATGAATATGACATGTATTTTAAAACAATTGATATACAGGGCGTTTGCCCATTCTGAACATTTTTGACCACATTTACTACTAGATATGCATAGTTGCATTGTTTTACGTTTTTGGAAAAAAGCTATGTTAACATAATAACAATTAATAATCAATCTAGCATCTTTTCGGAACCCGTGAGACATCTTAATTGAATCATTAAAATTCGAATTTTAAATCTTTTGTCAATCAACAATAAAGTTCAAAATTAGTATTTAAGGGTATGACATCTATTGATGTCACTGGGCTCCGACGGTTTAGTAGGCGTTAATTTGAATTTATTTTGAAGAACCGAGGTATTGCGACGGTAAAAGTGTAATTAAATACGGGCTATACAGAGTGATTAATAATTGCTTTTCAAAAATTTAAAAAATACCATACCGCAAAAACCGTGCCAATTTTTTATGATAGTAAATGTGGTCAAAAATGTTTAGAATGGCCTTCACTTTCATCTCTTTAAACCCCTACACCCGACTGCCAAACACATTGTTTATCATAATAATAGTAAGTTCATAACAGAGGTTAGTCTACCATTTAATCACAAAAAAGTATAATATAAAGAATCAAATAGGACCTAGCTCGAATTTGATTGATAATTTCAACTAGTTCAGTAAGAAATTAGTTACGGAAGCTGAACGCCGGAAAGAAACGGAAGTCGTGACCACCAACGGTCGCGCAACAAAAATGCTGCAACGTAATTTTGACTTTATCCGACTGCATCAAATTTGGCATGTGTCGTGACGATGACGATGCAACATTATGTTCCACAAAACACGGTATTTTTTTAATCTATTTACGCCTCGATGGTCACCTTTGGTAACCATCTACTTTACAAAATAGCATAGAAACTCAGAAGTCGCTATTTTTTTATTAGTTTTAAGAGGAAACGCGGCCTGGGAGATAAAAACTTGAACAAACTATTGCTGTCGCTCTGCGAGCGTTTTGCGGCCAACTATGGGTACTAGGCAACGATAAACATACTTGCGATAGACAAAAAAGCTATATAGAGATATACATACATACTTAAATACGTAGAATACGTCCAAGACTTAGTAAAAAATAGTCGCGCTCATCGAACCCGGGACGAACAACTGCATTGCCCATTGCCAACCTGTGTGGCACCATTTGTGCCGTTTGAATTGCCAATCTGGCCCTGATTGTACTGTTATGTACGTAGGATTGTTAAGCCACTTACCCATGTTTCCAATTTGGGCGTGTAATGCAAATCGAATAGCTGTCAGGCAGTCGGTGACATCGATTATTGAATACACGGCTAAATTACGAACAATGGTAAGTTGGCTCAACAATCCCCGTTCGTGACTATACGTGGATCTTAAGGGCTTTAGTTATATCTGTCAGACGGCCCGTGTCCTTGCCATAATAAATAACCGGTCAAGTGCGCGTCGGACTTCGCATATTTAGGGTTCCAAAATTTGATTTATCAATATTTATCAGTATTTATTTGTTAGTAACATATAAGTAATAATAAACATTATCACCAAATTTCAAGTTCATGAGTACGTCAATAAGAAGTAAAATTCTCCGGAACAAAATGAAGTAAAGAAACTGACATATTTAAAACAATTAATACCGTACTTAACAACTCAACGAGCTCTAAATACGATACCCAACTCGATAAAAAAAATCAATGAATATATATTTACGTGCATTCTTTTAGCCTCTATTTAAAATAATTTTTTGACATTAGCTTCGGGTCAACAAGATGCTTATACTGTGAAAATTTGAAGACTATCTTCAACCGTTCGGCTGTAAAACCTGTGTCGCAGACTACGGACGTGAGTTACAGCATTAGGGTTTTGGACCCTTCTGATACGGAACCCTAAAAACGAAAACATTATCTACTTTTAGTTCAGTCTATGTTAGCTATTAATGTACCTACGTTTTTTATATATTTTTTATCTTATCTGTCTATGGTGTAGTATGTACAGTGTTCTTTAACAGCACAAGCAGTATTTGTGCTTAATGTAACGATAAGATTACGATAATAATAACGAATCTAATGAAAAGTTGGTTCGAACCGTAATCTAGTTACGAAAGCAGATGCACTTATCGAAATAGGTTTATCGCATCGGCTAAAAGACATCACGTCGTTAATTATGATATGTCAATACAATTTTTATATGTATTTTATATCACCATATCAGCCGTAACACTATTGACTACTGGACTACTTTGCCTTTGTTGAACGCTTTACGTTCTTGGTATAACAAAGTCGCAAGAAATTTATTTTCATTAGAATATTTCTGATTAAATGTGCCATAACATAAGAATACAAGGCAACATAAACATAAGACACTAATCTGTAGAGATCCGATTTTTAATGTTGTAAAGTCTGTGTCAATTGAACTTGCAAAAGAATTTAACAAAACCAAACGAACCAATTCACAATGATTTCTTGATTATAACGGACTTTTAAAGATCAAGTGAAGTCTTTTCAATGATTTATACACTATAGATAATTATTTTCATATTAAGTTTAAGATGAAAATATAACTATTAATTTTACGTTATTTTTCATAAAACCGCGCTTGGTGAATATTTTATATTAGTTATGTGTCAAACAGTACTAATTTGTTGACATCTTTTCAAGTTCAATTGACACAGCCTTTACACTCAAAGTTATAAATATACAGGGTGGAAAAAAAACGCCACATGGGCGGCAACTACCTTAAATATTGGAATTAGCAAATTCTACCCAAAGGAGACTTACTTTTATTTCGAAAACAATAAATACTGCTTTTATGGATTTTCAGAGTTCGACTGCCTTAGGTAATCGAACTGTTTGAATATGATAAAACAATAAAGTCGTGTTACTTTACGGTCTTAATTTAGTTTAAAGGTGTGTTGTTTATTATTTATTTAAACTTTAATGCACAGTACATAAAGAAAGTACATCTGGCAGAATTAGGATAAGATAGTTCTATTCGTGTTAAGCATAACAGCATAGTGTCCGACTGGGTTTCATGGCAGAACGAAAATTGTACCTTAAACATCATTGTACCTGCCCATGAACTGATAATATGACTTAATTCCATGCATTCTCTACTAGTTAAACACTAGGCCAAACAGAACGCTTAAGGCGGGTGCGAACATTTCAGCAAAATTTTGTTGTAGATATATAAATGATCACTATCACTGAACGTTTCGACTGTTTTTAAAAAACTACTTTATGGTTTTGTGATACTTTACCAGTTCGATTCTCACTAAGGCAGACGAATTAATCCATAAATACAGTATTTATTGTTTTCAAGTAAGTAAGTCTCGTTTGCGTAGAAGTTGCTATTTCCAATATTTGAGGTAGTTGCCGTCCATTGTGGTGTTCGTTTTCTCCAGCCTGTATTTAGCCACTCTACGGAGACCGTACACTTCACGTGTCAAGGAACGCAGTGCATGGCTAAAGCTCGGATCTGGCCAAGCGGGAGGCTACCAGGGACGCAACCCTCGTGACGCACACCCTCATGCAGCACTGCTTTGGGAATAGGCACACAGAATTAAAACAATTTGGCCTGCGCTCAAGACCCTAGCTACAACACTGTCGCTGTGTATACCTTTACTCGTAAAAATATATCTGAACAGTTAGGTGCGTCTAAAAATACATACATATCCAGAAAACCATCAGAACGAAATATTTTGCAAAGTTCTTACGTTATGTAGCGATAGCGCATTGACCTCGACACGCCATAATCGAGGAGCGAATTTCGCTCACTGTTTAATAACAACAGTGATATGAGAGTTTTTGAACATTCACGGTTAATTACATTAAATTTATTTTAAATCGGTCAATACTTACTGAAATTAATTTACCTGATAGTGTTATTTAATTTTGTTCAATTTAAAGCTTAAAGTTGCAGAAATTGAACCGATTTAAAACCGCGAAAAATTTGTAACAGCTTAGCAAAAATATGTTGTCGTGACGACAGGTGGAACTACGATACTACAAGGCAAACAAGACAAAAGTAGACTTTAGTGGACTGTTAGAACAAATATCTCAATACGTGATCTTCTTCTATCTCGGTCCCTCACTGCTTTGGATCGCGACCACCAGTTATTTGACGCCAATCTGTACAATCATAGGCTGAGTGGGCCGCCCGGTGCATGCTGCCGCCCACCACCTTAACACGTGATTGTATTCTTATATTAAAAGATAAAAAAAGGTGAAAGTTAATATAAAGTAAATAGGCCGCACGGGCACTTTTACACGTCAAAATTCTACCAGCGCATCCCAAGAGAATACAATACAATACAATACAAATACTCTTTATTGAACACCAAAAATTAAAAAAATTAAAGCAGAACATGGAACAGTACATTTAAATCATAGGTATACAACAGGCGGTCTTACCGCTAAATAGCGATCTCTTCCAGACAACCTTGTAAGAGAAATAACTGAGGACACAAATTCATGGCAGGGGGTGTAAACTAATTCGTTTAGAACTCAAACTAAATAACTACAAAAAAACAATTAAATTATTTCAATTTTGAAATTAGAACTATTTATAAGTATACTAAATATAAATACATAAAGTAAATAATTGAATAAATACATACTAAATACATATAATTATACATCTATATAATATATACATACATACATCCTCCAAAACAGCCAAACAATGACAACAGACGAAGCATGAGATAGAACAAAGAAAAAAGTAAGGGAGATAATAGAAAAACTACGGAAGTGACAGAAAATGATCCTTTAGCTTGCTTTTAAAAATGGCAACAGACTTAGCACGTCGTACCTCCACAGGCAAAGCATTCCATAACCTTATCGCCTTGATGGTAAAAGAATTTGTGTAAAATTTAGAGGAAGAAAAAGGAACTGACAGGAGAAGGTTTTGGGACGCTCGAAGACCGGAGAGACGGGAGAAGACCACTGCTGGTAAGAAACGCCGCTGGAAACTCAACAGATAAAAAATAAAAATGACAATGATAGAACTTAACCAAGCGTTATATAAAATAATGAATATAAAATAAAAATATCATGCGTAGTTATAAGTATATATATATCAATTCGGTGATTAATTCTAATCAGAAAAATAGTGGTGAGACTTGCCTGCCATCATTATCGTCCATTCCCAAAATACCAGAATTTCCAATTACAATACTTACATTTTTGTAAAATTTTATTAGTTTTTAGGTACAACTCACACATTACCAAAACAGTTAATATCCAAATTTATTTTTACAAAAAAGACCTATTATTTCTTAAAACAGTTTCCTTGTATCTCGTATAGTTTCGGACCTCCCCAAATGGTCCTATTTAAGTAAAAATAGTTATTACGATATTACATTGTCTCAATTAGTGGCATAAAAAATCGTGTCATTTTATTCTTGACATTATTTAAAAACATGTTCAAAAAAGTCAGACATTTCGTAATGGCTGTATATAAGATGCTTTCACGGTTTAGTAACTTTACAGACATGGACTAATATTTGATAATTTCATTTGAAAATCACTTGGGAGAACACTATGGAAATTTAATTTTGGCTAGTGAGATATGGGTAGCCGGAAGCCTTTCTTTCTAAATATGAGAGGTGAAAAGATATTTATTGACGATAGATGCGCTTTTTATAACTGACCTTAGTTATTCCAGCCAGATCTCTACAGCAGTTTTTAAAACATTCTTCTCACTACTTAGTTAGTGTATTAAGGGCCG